>OX940804.1:24915250-24994065 GCA_954870605.1 Acer campestre | reverse complement strand
GTGGGGATCACAATACGCGGTTCATCCATATGAAAGCTACTGTTAGGAAAGCCTACAATAAGATAAAGGGTCTTTTGGATATAGACGGGCAGTGGATTAATTCCAAAAGAGGTATAGAGAAAGTGATTTTGGATTATTACGGTAATCTCTACCAATCTAGCTCCCCTTCCCAGGCAGATATTGTGTGTTCTTCCAAAACTTTCCTCGTCCATGTGTTGTTTTCTGGATTTTAATTTTACGGAAGAGGAGCTTCGAAATGCGGTTTTTGAGATGGGTTCTATGAAAGCTCTAGGTGGGGATGGTTTCCCGTCTCTCTTTTATTAAAGGTTTTGGGATAAGGTGGGTTCAAATATGGTTAGGGCCTACTTGGAGTGTCTCAACAATGGTTATTCGATGGAGAAAATGAACGATACTCTTATTACGCTTATTCCAAAGAAGATGTTTCGGAAAGGATTACAGATTTTAGGCCGATTAGTCTATGTAACGTTCTTTACAAAATAGTTGCCAAGACTATTGCAAATTGGTTTTGTCTTGCTTTAGATGGGGTAGTCTCCGAAGCTCAAAGTGCCTTTATTCTAGGAAGGTTAATCTCTTATAATGTTTTGATTAATTTCGAGTGTATGCATCAAATTAAGAGAAGTAAAAGGAAGTATGGGTCAATGGCGGTCAAGCTAGATATGTCGAAGGCTTATTACCGTATATAATGGGTTTTCGTGGAGAAGATGATGCTAAGGTTGGGGTTTTCCGAGAGATGGATCAACCTTATTATCTGTTGTATTTCTTTAGTTTCGTATTCCTTTGTGCTGAATAGGGATACCTTCGGTAATGTTAAGCCAACTAGAGGATTGCGGTAGGGTGATTCGATTTCTCCCTATTTGTTTCTGCTGTGTGGGGAGGGTTTTTCATGTATGATCAACCATGCCATTAATATTAGGGAAATGCAGGGGTTTGAATGCAGCCGAAGTGGTCCGATTATCTCTCATCTTCTCTTTGCGAACGATTGTTTGTTATTCGCTAAGGCATCTATATCCAACTATGATCTGATTAAGCACTTATTAGATATCTACGTAAAAGCTTCAGGCCAGATTATTAACTTTAACAAGTCTGCAATGTGTGTTAGTCCCTCTGTTTCTTCTCTGGAATGTTCTTAGATGGCTACTATTATTGGTGTTAGAGTGGTTGATTGTCATGAAAGGTATTTAGGTCTCCCATGTTTTATTGGTACGAGGAAAAAAGAGCTCTTCGCTGGTATTATTTCCTGAATTTGGGATAAACTAAGTGGTGGCACGATAAGTTTTTGTCAACAGAAGGAAAGGAAGTGTTAATAAAGGCTGTAATACAAGCTATCCGTACATACTTGATGAATCTTTTCAGCTTCCTAAGAGTACTATTAATGAGGTTCATCATCTTTGTGCGCGTTTTTGGTGGGGAAGTAAACTAAACTCTTGGAAAATTCATTGGTGCTCTTGGTCCAAGTTGTGTGAGGCTAAAGCTAAAGGAGGTTTGGGTTTTAGGAACTTAGAGGTGTTAATAAGTCCCTTCTTGCTAATCAGTGCTGGAGACTAATGTCAATGGAGGGTTCATTGGTTGGGCATGTTCTAAAGGCTTGCTACTTTCCAGATGGGGCTTTTATGGATGTTGTATGCTCTCCCTCAACCTCTTTCTTATAGAAGAGCTATATGTGGGGTAAGGAAATTATAATAGCTGGAACACGTTGGAGAGTCAGAGATGGTACAAATATACGCATCTATAAGGACCGATGGATCTCGAGACCCTCTACTTTCAGTCCTTTCTCTTCCCATGTTTTATGCGAGAATGCCACGGTCAACTAGTTACTAACTCCTTCTGGTTTGTGGAATGTGGACCTAATAAGCTCTGTTTTCTGTGAGGAAGACACTTCTACGATTTTGAGCATTCCTTTAGGCAATAGTCGAATGAAGGATTTCATCTAGTGGCAATATGATAAAAAAAAGGTCTTTCTCGGCAAAAAGTGGTTATTAGGTGGGGTGTTCCCTTCTTTCAGAGGTTGGTTCATCTAATTCTAACTCCTTTTCTGATATTTCTTTCTCTAGGTGGAATTCCCTTTGGAAATTGAAATTACCTGCCAAGATAAAAAAATTTGTTTGGAAGACATGTAATAATATGCTTCCTTCTTTTGAGATTCTTGCTCAGCGTAAAATTCCAGTCCATAGTCTGTGTCCTATATGCAAAGTTAAGAGTGAAACTATTATGCATAGTTTATGGAGCTGTGGAGGTTTGAAACCGGTGCGTTGTGCTTAGTTTCCTAAGCTGCAAGACAACCATAAGGGTAAAGTGCATTTTCTTGATTTTATTCTTGACTGTTTTTCTCGGTTGGGAATGGAGGATTTGGGGTTGCTATGTGTGTGTCTTTGGAAGATTTGGTCCCTTCATAATACTGATGTTCATGAGTCTCCTGCCAATAAGGAGGTAGAGGTGGTAGAATGGGCTCGTGCTTTTCTTAGCGAAATCCAAGATACCTAGCTTGTGAAGGAGAGGTTGCCTGGTGTGTTTCCCTTTAGAAATCCTATTTGGATTCCCCCTGATCCAAGCTGTTATAAAATAAACTACGATGCTGCTATTAATGAAGCTGAGCGTCTGGTGGGTTTTGGAATTGTGATCCGTAATTCGGAGGGTTTGGTGATGGCTTCTAGTTCCCATAAAATTGATGCAACTTTCTCACCTTAAGTGGCGGAAGTGGGAGCCATCCTCCGTGGTCTTCAGCTGGCTAGAGATTTTGGGTCATATCCGTGTATGATCGATTCAGATGCTGAAGTTGTAGTGGGCTGGATTAATTCCAAGGTTGTTTTCTGCTCTGAGGTTGGTACGTTTATTGGTGATATCCATGTTCTTTTAGAGCAAATGCGTTGTATTTTGGTTAATTTCATCCCCAGAAAGGCTAATCAGGTAGCCCATGTTTTAGCAAAAAACGGTCTCTCCTGCGTCGATGACATGTTTTGGCTGAAGGATTTTCCTCCTTATGTTAGTTCCTTTGTTTCGGTGGATTGCCACGCTTGTTTGTAATTGGTTGTGTTTCCGTCAAAAAAAAAAAAGGGGGGGGGGGGGGGGGGGGGGGGGGGCTGGGGCTATGATTATTAATTCAAACTTCAGTAGTAGAAATTGAAGAAATGAATGCTAAATTCAACCAAGTAATGAAAACTGTCCCCACAAAAGAATTCTCTCTTTTATAACCCTATTCAAATTAATTATATATTGTTACAAAAGCAGGTAAGAAAGCACGAATACAAAAATAAATAAATAAATAAATAAAATATTGATTTTCTTAAAGCATCCAAATAAAACTGCTTCAAGGCTATATATATCATGTATCAATTGACATTCAACAATCATATGATTTCACCCATATTGATACGACATGTATTAACACAATCTAGTTGAAATTTGAAAAGTATAATATGATAAACACATATAAAGATAACAACTAACCAGGAATCAAGTCCTGAACACCTAATTCGAGTACCATTGAAGCTGAAATCAAAACAATTCACGAAATTTCCAACACCCATCAAAGAATCAACACGAAAAACACAGACAAAGATGCAACCAAAACAAACCATGAAAAGATAGAACAACCTGTCAAAGATTGGTGACAGCGACTAGCGACATCAGCGAGAGGGTGGAGAGGGGAGCAGAGTGGAACCAGCGTTAAGTGAACAACGAGAGGCGTGAGAATTTGACCTTTCATTCCGTGCCTAAAGCGTGCCTAAAGAGTACCCAAACCGCTTCATACGGGTATGTTTCAGTTCTAGTGGAACTGTCTAATTTTCCCAACCCTTATTGGGCCTGAGAGAGCATCTCCAAAAGACTCTTCAAATAAATATTTCTGAAAATCAAACAAGCCACGTCAAAATATTTTGCTCCAACAGACTTTTTTTTTTTTTTTTTTTTTTTTTTGTATCGAGGATCCCGGACATCGTCTAGGCACCCATCCGCCTGTCCTTCTTAATTGTTTGACACACCCATAGCCAACTTGTTGGTTCAAACGGTCTATCTGTTGGATGTTATAGAGTATGACAAATAGGAAACCTCAGCTCACACCCTCGGCCACACAAAGATGCAAGCGAGTAAATCAGAACTCGCTTTCGCCTAGGTATGATTTGAACCGCTGACTTAGGAGTCACTCGTGCCCCAAGCCCATCCTTCCACTAGCTGAGCTAAAGCCCTGATGGCTGACTATAATGTAATTACCAAAAGTAAAACCAAGGACTTGAGATTTTCATCCTAAGCCTTGGACCACCAAGGCAACCACCTTGTGGTTTCCAACAGACTCTTCAAATAAGATTCTTCAAATAAAATTTTGCTTCTCACTCTTCAATATTGAAGGGTAACTTCTCCCTTTTCCATTATTATTATATTATTTTTTATATCACATCATCATTAATATTTAACATCTATATCTTTTATCTTTTTAATTAATTTCAATTAATATATAATAAGTTTTAATTTTTAAATTTTATCATCACAAAAATTATACTACTAGAAATGACTCATCTAGATCTTTAAAATGAGAATTATATTTAATATTTAATAATAACATTTTAATAATATGAAAAGTTATTATTTCTAACTTGAAAAAAATGGAGGATAATTAGATTTGTTGGTGGGAAAGGGGGAATTTGAGTACTTTCATTAAAATAATATAAACCTATTTCTAATTGAAGAGTCTTTTGGAAGAGGTCATATTTTTTCACTTCATAAATTGCCACATAGGTAAGCAAATAGGTATTTGTATAGTGAAAATAGAAGAGTCTTTTGGAAATGCTCTCACATCCTCCACTTTCGAGTCACGATATTTGTACCCTTCAAAAACTGTGTGTTTTTTAAAATCCAATAATACCCTTGAGGCCTCGAGTAAAATGATCAAAAAGACTAAAGAGGTTGTTTGTTTTTTTGTTTGAAGACTGAACAACCTTGAATTTTACCGAATGGTGACCGAAACCTAAATCTAAATGACATGTTTGTTTTTTATTTTTATTACCTTCGAATGAAATGTTAACTTGCTTGTTTTTTAAATATAAAATGGTTTAAAAACAAGTAATTTGATATATACCCTTGTTATTATTAATTGTTATGTCATTTTATATGATACAGAAAACTAAATAAAAATAATTTAACAAATCTTAAACCATTTTTATGTAATAATTGGAATATATTATTGATGATTAAGATATGAAAAATAATTGATTTTTTAAAGATAAATAATGATTTAAAAATGGTTTTGATTTAAAAAATATATATAGAATTAAAGGTTCAACGATGGTGTTGAAAGTTACAATGTGATTATTATTATTATTATTATTATTATTTTGAGATGTTTATCATAAGTAATAGATTAAAAGAAATAAATTTGTATAATATTAAATTATGATGAAATTGGAAATATGTTATCTTTGGTAAGATAATCTTAGAAGAAAATATATTAAACGTAATCCAGTGATTTGAAATTAAGTTAAAAGTCAAGATTTCTTACTTTTTATTTTAAGTTTTATTTATTTATTTATTTTTATTTTTTTTTTAAGTTGTTTGAACTCATAAAAAAAACAAACAAAACAACTAAATAATTTCAATTCAGACCCATTAAGTTTTAAGTGCAAAAAAACAAAAAACCCCTATATAGTTTGTAAGTACTCCATAAATAATTATTAATTAGTTTTCTATTTTAAATTTTTGTGACAAAAAAAAAAAAAAAAGGTTTCCTATTAATGATTAGATATTAAAATATATCATTAATAACTCTTTTCATTTTCTTAAACCCACCCCTCAAAAATTTTATGTTGAAAATCCAATAATACCCTCGAGTAAAATTATCAAAAAGACTAAATAGTTTGTAAGTACCCCATAAATAATTATTAAATAGTTGCCTATTTTAATTTTTTGTGAAAAAAAAAAAGTTTCCTATATCATTAATAACTCTTTTCATTTTCTATTAAATATTAATTTCAAATATATTTTCAATTTCTTTTAAGGAAATATAAATTGATTGATAAGTATGGAGAATGAATCAAAATCATCCAAAATTGGTCGTGAAAGTTTTGAATTAATTATGAGTGGTGTTATTGGCACACCCCTACTGGTCTATTTATGCCCCAGTTTTTAAAATTTTGGTTTAATTAAATAAAATTAAATGTTTTTATTAATTTTTTTGATTTATTTCCAATACTACCCTTTTTACTTATTTTTCGAACTTAATACACCATATCTCTGATCTCTCTATCTCTGATTTCTATATACGCCTCTCTCTTACATACATTGAACGATTTTTTTTTTTTAATTCTTATTATTATTTTTTTGAGTTTTTTTTCTTCTTCTTATTTCATGGTGGAAAAGAAGAAGAACATAATTGTTTCAACACAACGACAACTTAATATCATTATAAAGAAAAAGTAAACTTCAAACTTACTTCTGGAGAAGGAATTGTTTCCAGATACTTGATATCATTCTCCAACAATTCTTACAGATGCTTGATATCATTGTCGAACAATTCTTTCAGATGCTTGATATCGTTCTCAGACAATTCTTCCATATGATTGAAATCGTTCTCAAACTCTTTCATAATACCAATGATATCGTTCTCAAACTCTTCCATATTTAGGGTTTACAAGTTAAATAATTTTTTTTTCTTTCAAGAAATGGATTACAAGAACCTTTTTTTTTTTTTTTTTTTTTTGTGAAAAGGAATGTGGGGTTTTATTAGATTTACTTTCTAGAAGATTTTTTTTTTTTCCTTAAATTGTATGTCTTTTAAGTAATTTTGATAAGGGAAAAAAAAAAAGGCTAATTGGCACCGATGCCCCTTGAACTATGCCTGAATTTGCACCTTACCCCTAATACTTCCTTTTTTTCGCCATTAAACCCCCTAAACTATCATAAATTGGCAATAGCTAATGGAAATATAACGGATCCAAGATTCCGTCTAGGGAAAACTGGACTAAGTTACCCTTATTATATGCATAATTGCATTAAACCGGAAAAATATAATAAAAACACCCACATACCCTTCTGACCAGTTGACTTGGTTTGTAATCCAATACAAATTTGACATGTTTCATAAAATTTTAAAAATAAAAAATAAAAATAACAGTTAAATAATAATATAATCCCCTTAAAAAAAAAAATAATAATACAATTTTGATTTTTTTTTATAAAGAAAATAAAATCTTTAAAAAATTAAAACGTCTTTAAAATCTCTACCTTCCATCTCATAGATGGATGGTGGAGAAATATTTATTAAAACAAATTCAAATAAAAAAAAAAACACTTTTTAAATAGAACACAAAATAATAATAATACAAATTAAACGAAATTTAAAAAAAATGAACATCATCAATCTTTACAATCCATATTCATCAAAAATTCAAGGATTTCCCTTCTTTTTCCTTCATTCCATCAGCAACCTAACAAAACAAAAACCCTAGCCACCACACTCATCATCATCATCATCATCACCACCAATCAACCACCACCACAATCATCAATCATCATCATCTTCCACCAACACCAACACCCAAACCCTAGCCACCACCACCATTCAAAAGTCGCCACGTCTTCTCTCTCTCTCTCTCTCTCTACGGATCTGGTTCCAGCCATTGCGTCTTCTCTTCGACCTCGATCTCCTTCAGCTGCCGCTACATCATCTCTCTCTTTTCACATCTAGTTCATCACACACACACACACTCTCTCTCTCTCTCTCTCTCTCTCTCTCTCTCTCTCTCTCTCTCTCTCTCTCTCTCTCTCTCTCTTCACGAATCCATCACCATCAATCCCCTACAGTTTTGATCTCCGGTCCATCTTCTCTTTGCCTTCTTTCTCTCCTATTTCATGTGATTTTCGTGTTTGGGTTTGGTGGTGGTGCGATTTCGTTGATTTTGTGTTTGGATTTTGGTGGTGGTTTGACTAGTGCGATTTCGTGTTTTGGTGGTGGTGTCGTGCTTGTGTTTGGCTGTTTAGTAGTGACGATTTTGATGGAGTTTCAATCTGTTTCTCCGTTGATGAAGATCTGAAGATCCATCAATGTTCTTCTTTTTTTGATTTTTTTTTTAATTTTTTAATTGTCGGGCAGAATTAGAATAAGAATAAAATCAAATTTAACTACTAATGATACTTGCGTTTGAAGGATAAAATTACATTAATTGCATTGAAAAGTATGCTAAAAACAATAAAATGATGATACTTGCTAGCTTTTTTAGGCATTAATTACTGTAAAAATATACTAAAATTAAACATGAAAAATTAAATCGCCACTACATATGTTGCAAACAGCATTTTTTAAATTACAAAACTGAATTATCAAACATATATAAACCAAAATACACTGGAGATAAATTGCTTAGGTTTAGTAGCATTATGATCAGTAGAAAACATAATTCTGGTCTAATAGGTTGATTACTAGAAAAAATTTCCACAATCTGGAGATAAAAATGCAAAATCTCATGGACATGGTTGGTAGAGATTTTAAAGATGTTTTAATTTTTTAAAGATGTTATTTTCTTTATAAAAAAAAACAAAATTTAACCATTATTTTTATTTTTTATTTTTAAAATTTGATGACACATGTTAGGGCTCGTCTTGTAAGTGTTTTTCATCTGCTGTTTTTCGAAAATAAATACGAAAATGAAAACAATATTTTTGGTTTCAATTTTGAAATCTAAAAACGCGTCTGGTAGCACTTATTGAAAACTATATTCAAAAAAATAAAACTGAAAAAACGTGTCTGGTAGGTTAACCAAAAAATATCAAAATTTGTAACATCAATTTCAATTTTTATTTTTATTTTTACATTAACCTGAAATTATAGAACAATTTAATTAAATATTTAACAATTTTATTTTTGTTTAACAAACCCTAACATCAATTTATATGTTAATTCTCTACTTCTTGATTACCACTTTTTTTGGATCTCCAAATGCTTCAATTTTTATATTAAATGCCACAAATTCATCACAAAATGAGACTGCAATTATATATATAGTCTTGTTTTGCCACTGGATCAATATCTGAATAACCATGGAGAGTGACGCTTGAGAAGATTTCAATATTTGCAACTCAAGAGTAATCTAAAGAAGAGTAGACAACAATAATATTGAAACCAATATCCAGAAAAAAAAAAAATACCCAGAAAATAATGAAACCAATAATTAGTACCAATAATTCTTTTCTTTTTGCTTTACTGGTGACAGTTTGGGCTTGCCTTTAATCGATGGGCTATGTTTTCTTGTTCTCTACTTTTGTGTTGTTGGCTTATTGCATATGATCTCTCTCAATAGATCGAGTTTAATTGTTCAAAAAAAAAAATAATTTGTACAACAATACCCATGTTCAAGTTCAAGTGTTCAACACACAATACCCAAAAAAATACACACTCATATTTGACAATCAAATCAACAATCAATAATACTACAAATAGTCAAGATTATCTCCGCCACAAATCAATTACTAATAGCTTCTCCATCATCAAACTCAAGAGTCCAAAATCTTTAAAAAGGAAAAAAGAAATAAAAAAAATAGGAAGGCGATGGCTGCTCCAACGCCGGAGGAGGATCGCACCAGATTGGCGTCGCCGGAGGAGGATCGCACCAGATCAACATCGCTTGGAAGTGGATCGCACTACCTTCGGCGTCAACTCATGGAGAAGAAGAAGAGCTGTGGAAGAAGAAGAAGAGGAGAAGAAGGAGAATACAACGAACTGTGAAAATGAAAAAGGAGACAAGAAGACAACGACCTATGAAGAAGAAGATGAAGAAGAATAAGAATAAGGAGAAATTATGTTTGTGAGTCTCTGACTCTATGAATGAAGAAGAAAAGTGAAGTGAGAAAAAAAAAGTTTAAAAAATGAGTTAAAAAAATTGAAAAAAACAAATAAAAAACATGGAAAACATCTAAAAGTTATTTTTCAAAATTTTCACTTTTAACACTGATTTTGTTTTCTATTTTGTTTTTGTTTTTTGAAAATAAAATGAAAAACGGTTAACAACGTGAATTTGAAATCGTTTTTGGAAAACAAAAACAAAAATGAAAACAGGTTGAAAAACAGCTGTAGGACATGCCCTTAAATTTATATTGGATTACAAACCAAGTCAATTGGTCAGAGGGTTTGTGGGTGTTTTTATTATATTTTTTCGGTTTAATGCAATTATGCATATAATAAGAGTAACTTAATGCCATTTTCCCTAGACAAAATCTGGGTTCCGTTACATTTTTGTTAGCTATTGCCAATTTATGATAGTTCAAAGGGTTTAATGGCGAAAAAAATTAGGGGGTAAGGTGCAAATTCGGGTATAATTCAGGGGGCATCAGTGCCAATTAGCCAAAAAAGAATACTACATAATTAAAAAGTTGGGCATAAATAAACTAGTAGGGGATGTGACTGCCAATAGCACCACTCTTAATTATTATTAGTTTCAAAATCAAAATCTCTTTAGTCTTTTTTTTTTTTTTTTTGGCTATCAATATTGGTTGTTCTTCAATTTCATCAAAAACTTTTCTACTCCCAAATCAATTGGGACCATGGCACAAACCTTGCATCCTTACCATTTTCATAAACAAAAAACGAACCTCCAATCAGAAAACCTCAAATTGTAGTGATTTTGTGGATATAAAAAATCAATAAGAAATGGAGAAGGTTGTTTGACATGACGGGAGAGAAAAAAAGAAAGAAAAAACGAGTATGATTTTATGGAATGAAAGCATAAAAGAGAAAAAGTGAAGGAAGAGAAAGAACAATGATAGAATTAAAGATGATAATAAAATTTTAAACAATAATAAAATTAATTAAAGAATATAATAATAGATGTATGTGTACTTACTAGTGCTGGCAAAACGGGCCGGGCCGGGCCCGTCAGCTTAACATAAAATGAACAAGAATATATATACATAAAACTGAACAGCTTGAATGGAACAAATGGACAGTAAGTACGTGTCGTTGTCTTACAAGTGTACTCTACCGGCACAATTCCGGGTAGGAGTAAGTCTGAGTATTCCAGCCAATATACTTTCTGCCCAATTCAGAATATAGAATAATAAGATAACTTAAGGGTAAAATAACTTACATATTGCGGGTAGTGTATCACTTGTATCAATCTACTTCTATCACTAGTATGGTCAGTTTATACTCCAAGTTCAAACAACTCATAATTTTAAATGCTAACATAATAGTTCTTCAATCATTGGAAGAAAAAACAAATGCCTAGGGGTAGTACCTTATCAGGAATTTTTTTGTAAGCACACCTCCAACATCACCATAAAAATAACCATGTATATCAATCATTAACAGAGATTGAGAATGGTAACAGTTCGGAGAGATCCCCTGCTGCCAAGGGAATTAGCACGACTAAAGCAAACAATAAAAATAATCTTAGATAAATAACCTTATATTTCAAAATTGAAGAAGAGGGACACGAATCAAATCCACGAACTTATAAATGTACTTGTAAATACCTTACCGTCTAACCAATCTCATTTTGTCAATTCTATTATGGTTCAACTTATATCAACCTAATATATGAACATCTTGAGTTGAAAATAGATTTCACTTTATATGTTTTTAAACTAAAATGAACCCTCACATCAAACACAAAACCTAGCTACACCAACTATTCAACTTAGAACCCTAACTATAATTTCACATTCTTTCATATTATTATATAACAAGTGGAATTATTGCATTTTGAAATCCCCCACCATTTTTGTACCCAAATAATGAGAGATGCCATGAATAAACCCTAGTCTTGAGAGAAATAGCAACACATTTGCAAACACAAATCTAAATAAACATATTATACGAAACCCTAATCTTCGAACAACACTAACTTACCTTCCAATGTAAGCACCAAACGGTCATTTTTATTTTGGTTATTACTGGGTTCACTTGGGAATCAAGCAAAAACCTAACAATTGCCTTTCGTTACTATATAGTCTTGTCCTGTGTTATATATTTCCTATGTCGGATTTATTCTCCTTTGTCTAGATTCACAATTGAGTTCTTTAACAACTTATCACTAATTAACTATTTCTTTTTAAATAACAAAATTATATGCAAAATTAAAAGATAAGAAAAAACATTGGACCCTATGAATCCGTTTTATGAAATTAATATAAAACGGCATTTCCTAAAAGCTTCGCTTTTAATCGTTGAAAGAATGACCGTTAGTCTATGAGGTTTTATTTTTTTGTTTTCTGATTTTCAGGAATTCAAACAAATGACAGACCTATTATATACAAACAAAAAGATATATACAAACCCCTAACAAAAAAAATTACAAAGATAAATTATACACAAATTTTCAGTTTTCGTAAACCCTAATTTGCAGTTTACAAAAATTTTCGTTAACCCTAATTACAAAAACAACAAAATTTATACAAACCCCTAACAAATAAATTAACACAGAAAATCTGTAAATTTTCGGTTTTAGTAAACCCTAACTATCAGTTAACAAAAATTTTCAATTTTCGTAAACCCTAATTTTCAGTTTACAAAAATTTTTGTTAACCCTAATTATAGAAACAAATTATTTATACAAACCCCTAAGAACAAAATTTACAAACAAAATTTATACACTATTTTTCAGTTTTCTCAAACCCTAACTATCACTTAACAAAAAAATTTAGTTTTCGTAAACCCTAATTTTCAGTTTGCAAAAATTCTCATTAACCCTAATTATACAAACCCTATGAACAAAATTTACAAACAAAATTTATACACAAATTCTCAGTTTTCGTAAACCCTAACTATCAGTTAATAAAAAATTTCAGTTTTTCTTACAAAAATTTTCGTTACCCCTGATTATAAAAACAAAAATTTTTTTTACTAAAACCCTAAAGACAATTAATTTACCTTTTAGTTTTCTGTAAACCAGAAACCAAACACACCAAGACACAGCGTTCAAACCCAACTCCCTGAATCCAAACCCAGATTGCAGATGATGTAGAGAGACAGAGTTCTTTAGAGACAAACCTTGATGGAGAATGAGAGGAGAGAGACAGAGTTTATATGAAAGGAGAGAGACAAAGTTTGTTATACAAAACCCTAATCTTCAAACTGAAGCAAAAATCAATTACCTTTCAGATTTTCGAATGCAATGCTTCAGATGCACACTTGTCAACCAACCAACATATAGAGTTCACACCCAAGCCTGAGCGCCGGCCTCTAAACCAAGCTTCAAAGACGATCTACTCACAATTAGGAGAGAAAAATTGATAGAGAATGACAAGAGAGAGGAGAGAGGCGCCGTTGATTGAGAGACGATCTAGAGAGAGTTGGGAGAGAAAAGTTGATGGAGAATGAGAGGAGATAGGAGAGGCGCCGTTGATTGACCGATCTTGACACATATTTGCAAGAGAAAAATTGATGGAGAATGAGAGGAGATAGGAGAGAGGAGTCGTTTGAATGAGAGGCATATGAAAAGTTGGTTTTGTTTGGGTAAGAAACCGATCTAACAGGTTGCAAGTCACTAATGTTTTTTTATTTCCTATTTTAACCGGATACAATTTCTTCAAACCTGGTGTTGTACGGTACAAAGTTATTTCTTACTTGTACCATAGCAAGTCCCATAGTCTTGACTCTTAACTCTCGAATAAAAGAGACAATTTTTGAGCTTGTGTATCAATGTAAAAAAATAAAGGGATATTATCAATTGGGTCCCTATTTTTTTTTTTAAATATCTATCTTTTACTCACTTATATATTTTCGGTGGATTGGGTCTTATATTTTCCTATATCTATCTTCCTTGGGTTTTTGGGTTTTTGGGTTTCTTCGATCTACTTTGGTGTTGCTCCATTTGTACCGATTGAATTTCTTTCTTTAATTGTTTTTTTTACAAAAATTGATGTGGTTTTGATTGAAGGATAAGACTTGGATTATTGCAATTGAATTGGAATACCATGATTTATTTGGGTTTGTGGAATTGATTTTTGGTTTTTGTTCCTGGAATTTGGTTGAAGAAATTTGGATTGTGTTTGGGTGGTGAGGTGGAAGAAAGAAAATATTGAATTGATGACTGAATTTGTGTTCTTGTTTGTTAAAATTGCTGACACACAGCAAAACAAAACAAAGGAAACAACAAACAAGACAACAAACTGGACAACCCCAATAGCAAGAAGGCCAAACAAGAAATGGAGGTTGCTTGAAGAAGAAAGGTTGAAGAAGACAAAATAATTTTAAGGAGAGATGATGTCTGGGTTGGGGAATTGTTTCTTGAATAAGAAATGAAAGTTGCTCAATAGAAGAAGAAAGAGATATTTTATTTTTAATTTTTTTTTGTTTATAATTTTTTAATTTGTATTTATATTTTAATTTAATTTTTATTATATATATTTTATATTTATTTATGTGTTGACACGTGGCATATCCCCGTTAAAAGATAAAATTACCCTTAGAACTGTTTGACGTTTGACCAACATAAGGACTAAATTGAGTGGTTTTTGAAAATTACTAATGCTAGACCACTCAAAAATTTAGCCCAAATTTCAACTCCATTGATGTGACAAGTGATTTTTTCATTAATCATATCATCTCATGTTGTGTGTGGTGATAACAACTCACTTGCCACATCATTTGGGTTAATTATTTGGGTGAGTTTACTTTTGCTCACCCCTCTTGAAGGGGGGTTAGCATTACCCCCCCTCCCAAAAACATGACATGTGTCCATGGAGGGGGTAAATCTGCCCAAACCCTGTTATATTTTTAGACAATTTTACCCCTTTATGGACACATGTCATGTGTTTGGGAGGGGTTGATGGGGGGTGGGGGTGAGCAAAAATGGACTCTATTTGGGTTGTATAGCATTACTCTTTGAAAATATAAGGCTCAGTCCTCCAAAAATGTATAAATGAGTAAAAGATAGATATTTCAAAAAAATTATATATAGGGACTAAATGAATAATATCTCAAAAATAAATAAATCTGAACCCATGAGAAACCTGCTCTACCCAGAAGCAAAGCTAGGTCTTATTATTCGGTGGGCTAAATTAAGTATAATTTTATTTTATTTTTGGTACACCAATTATGGTACAGTGGTTTGAACCTGAGACATTGTTAGATTTTCTACTCAAAGCCACACTTGGTGGTAGTACAAAGTTTTTTTACAATTTTTTTTTAAACAAACTTTACAATTAATTTTTCTCAATTAAAAAGTAGCTAGGTACGTAGATCAGAAATATACAGTGATTCTTGTCCCTAAAAACATTTAGAATGATTAACTACAAAACGGGGAAAAAACTAGCAAGCTTATAAACTAAATGTATATTTGTTCGGACTTTAACAAATGAAGCATGGAATTCAAAATTTGTTTCTTTTATTTATGGAATGAACCAAGAGGAAATAGAAACTTTAATGGTGGAAATGGTGAGAAATGTCACATTTTTAAACTAAGTTGGTAACATTGTCAGTGGTTTAATAAGTTAAGTTTAAAAGGCACCTATTATGGTGAACTACCAAAATTGCCCTTAGATTTGAGTTTATGATATTCTCATTGTACTTTTCTCTCTCCACTAGTGTTAACTCAGTAACTCTCTCTCTCTCTCTCTCTCTCCAAATAAAAGTTCAAGGTTGCCTCGACTTTCTTCTTCAACTTATAAAGAAGGGACATGCTTCAGTTCAATAAGGTAATATTTTTTCCAAATACTTCTTTGAATTTGTTCACTTTTTCATTTGTTCCTTTTCATATGTTATCCGAGTATTTTGCAAACCCTTAGGCCATTGTCAGAATTTTTGGTTTTTGGATCTCCGAGACTTTGTAAGTTCTATTCGAGCTTTTTAAACTTGTATCCGAGCATTTCCATGTAATAACTATCCGAGCCTTTTGAAGAATTCTCCGAGCCTTTTGATGTCTTTCCCTAGCCTTTTATGTCTTCTTCGAGCCTTTTGATGCCTTCCCCAAGCCTTTCCATGCCTTCCCCAAGCCTTTTCATGTCTTCCCCTAGCCTTTTCAAGTCTTTCCCGAGCCTTTTCATATAATGTCTTCCCCGAGCATTTTCAATATCCTCACCCGAGCATTTGTAAATGTAATATTTGAAAATATTTTGTAGTCTTGAGTTTTTATTAATGGTTTGTGATGATTAATTTGACAGCATCATAAATTGGGTTAGAATAGAAATATTTTACAATAGTCAATGAGAGCAGTTACCTGACAGAAGTCAGAGGTTTGTTGGATCTGATAACCAGGGAATGTATGTGTCAAGGAATATGACTTACGAAGAATTGGTGGCGATCGTGCATACCATTGTCAAGTATGATGTAAACAAATTCAATGTTGATCTGGCATTAATATCAATTGTTCCTGGCAGTACATGTCGCATATTTATAAGAAATGACGATGATGTTTAGTTTATGCTAGGGGAAGATCGGGTGATCCCTCAAGTATGTGTCAGTCTAACTGAGAGGACAGCTGGAGATGTGATAGGGAATGATACTCCTCCTCCTAAAAATACCCAACAATTTAGATCCTTTACTGGTAGCAACCAAGTGTTCACCCAAATGAGTGCCACCGAAGGTGGGGAAAACATGTGTGGTGTCCCACCGGTAGTGGTCGACCATGCAAATGTAGTTAAACCTCAATTTGGCGATGTGTTTGGTTGTCGAATTGAGCAGTACAATGAGCAATACAATAAGCAGTACAATGAGCAGAACCATGAGGTGGATAATGAGGCAAATAATGTATAAGTTAATGATCTAGAAAATATGGATGAAGAGCATATACAAATTCAAAGACGTGGAAGATGTGTACAAGGAGTTAGTTGCTCTGCACAAGATATGCCTGGGACTTCTGAGGTCCAGCATAATGTAATTGCATCTAATTCTGATAATGCGATAACGTGGGTTATTGCTGGAGCAGATTCATACTCATTTGGTATAGGTAGAAGCAGCACATTGGCAGTGTAAGAACCTAGAAGCCTGATTTATAAAGCTCAATTTTTTATGAGTAAAAAGGATTTGAATAGGCTCGTTAGCCTTTTTTCAATGCGGCAGAACTTTGAATGGAAGGTGAAAAGGTCTAATAAGACAACGTTACATTTGGTTTGCATCATTGATGGGTGTACGTGGAAATTAAGAGCGATGAGGAGAGATGAATGGACTTACTTCCAAGTCAGAAGTTTTGTCAACGAACACAGTTGTCCCTTGGAGGAGATTCACCGTCGCCACCGACAAGCTAGTGCAGTCATAATTGGAGAAGTTGTTGCACCTAGACTTCAACAACACGATGGTTGTCTCATGCGTCCCAATGACGTAATCGCCGATATGAAAACAATATATGGCATCCAAATCATGTACAGTAAGGCACATGACGCCCTGCAATATGCATTGTCATTGACCTATGGAACGCATGAAGAAACTTTGCAACTACTGTCATCTTTTGCATACGTTCTGGAACAGTAAAATCCTAGCAGAATCATTGACTTACAATGCATAGACAATGGTAAATTCCTCTACTTTTTCATGTCGTTAGGGTCCTCAATTAGAGGTTTCCAGAGGTGTATGCGTCCTGTGATTGTAGTTGATGGTACCCATTTGAAGGGAAGATTCGGGGGTACAATATTTGTTGCAACTGCACAAGATAGAAACGAACAAGTGTATCCAATTGCTTTTGGGTACGGTGACTCAGAAAACAACCTTTCCTGGGAGTGGTTTTTGGAATGCTTGAGGGGTGCCCTTGGTCATATAGATGATCTGGTTTTCATTTCCAATCGTCATGCAAGCATTGAAGTAGGGATTTTTAAAGTGTTCCCTTATGCAACCCATACCATATGTTGCTGGCATTTTGGTGAAAATATGAAAAAGCGATTCCACAGAAAGAATGTTGCCTACATAATGGATTTAACAGCTAGGTAGTACAGTGAAATCAAGTATAATCACCACATGGAGGAGTTACGTAAGCTACACAAGGGTGCATTCGATTATGCTATTGCTGCCAGTCCATACAAGTGGTCCCGTATACACTGTCCCCAAAAAAGGTACATGCTGCTGATCACAAATATTGCAGAGTGCATAAACTCATGCCTAAAATTCACATGGCAATTGCCACTGATGACACTGGCAGAGTTCATTAGGAATATGCTACAAAAGTGGTTTTACGATCGTCATGCAACTGCACAGTCCATGTATCATCGATTGACCGATGCTGCACATCTTGTGATCCTAAAATGTGTCGAGAAGTGCATTTATATGACCGTAAATCCAGTTAACTAGAACATATTCTCCGTCAAACACAAGGGAGAACAGTGGACGGTTAACTTAGCCCGGAAGACTTGCACATGCAATAAATTCCAAATGGACTTTTTTCCATGCTCACATGCACTCGTAGCGGACAAGTTACAGTTAACGGTTTATATTACCCAAACGTAAATCTCACTGTTTTCACTGTTGCAGGGAGTGAAACTTAGATTTTACATCTCTATGTTCGGACTACTACAAGAAGGAAACACTTATTGATACATACTCGGTTCCTATTATACATGTTGGCCATCCTTCTTCATAGGTAGTGCCATCTGACATAGCAGTGCGGGTGGTTTTAAATCCAAAGTCGAAGAGACATCAAGTCGCCCGATGGAGGGTCGACATGCCTCGTCTTTAGAGAGGACAACCACATAATTGTGTAGAAGATGTGGGCAATTAGGACATAACAGCAGGAGGTGTTCCAACCTGCCTATGGTTAATGAAGGTCCCAGCACAATTGTCCCCAACGAATACCGTAGCAGGTGCAGCATCTGTCATGAGATTGGACACAACAAACAAATATGCCCTGAGATAGACCCGAGGGGTGGTTCGCGACTATGGAACTCTGTCCTCGTAGACTAAATGAAGGGGTGCGCTGCACTAGGATTGACCAGAGGGGTCCACTGTAAGGAGGCAAACTGGTCTGGTAAAACCTAAGGTACCTCATCTATCTCCATAGGTGATGTCTTTGTAACACCAGTACCACTAGTAATCTCCTCATGTGGTGTCACACCAGGCCCCTTCTGATCACGCCCGGTCTCTGGGTTTGTCTTGTCCTGATGACTACCAGACCCGTCTCTGGGACTAAAGTCTCGGTCTCAATCATCGAACGGTGGGTCATCGAACGGTGGACCTGAACTACGGGCTCCTCACGTGGTGTCACACCAGGCCCCTGCTGATCACGCCCGGTCTCTGGGTTTGTCCTGTCCTGATGACTACCAGACCCGTCTCTAGGACTAAAGTCTCGGTCTCGATTATCGAACGGTGGGTCATCGAACGATGGACCTAAACTATGGGGCTACGATGTTGAACCCTAAAGATCCCGAATCAAATCCAGCAAGTCCTGATGCTATCAATCTCGTTTCTCATTAGTCTTGCGCACTTCCTTCCGTAACTTTCGAAACGCATCCATCAGTTCAGTATACCAACGATCCTGAAAAGATTTCGAACTATATCAGTACTAAAATGAGCACTCGATTGAAATTAAATGATGCAGTTATATTATTTTTGCGTACCTGTGGATGCCCTTCAATGCCACCTACTGAATTAGCTTCAGGTCGAGGCTGTCTAGGTAAAGTGAATCTTACACGCCTATGCCTCCTCACGGGTCTCCCACTGTGACCCTGCTGGTTTGAAACCTCTATATCACTAGGTCTGAAATGCCAACCCTCCTCCTCACTAAGTCTGAAATATCAACCCTCCTCCTCACTGGGTTCGGAATACTGACCCTCGGTATCATTGGCTTCAGAATACCGACCCTTCGTATCACTTTGTCCAGCAGCCCTATGTCGTTCGGGATTCGAAAGGTGACCAGGTATATCAGCGGCATCGGCTTCATACAGACTGCCTCCCAAGTCTATGCCTTCGTAGTACCGTTGAGCCCTCTCAGTAGCCATCGACACCAATTCAGTCCTTGCAAACATCTGAAATCAGAGTTACATCAATGTAATTGTATACATACTAATAATTATAAATATTAACAACAACAATACTTACCTTTTCGGTGAAAATAATATCCAGGTTTTCCCCCTTCGGTCGCTTATTCAACTCCCATTTCAAAATACCGCGGGGGGGGGGGGGGGGGGTGGTGTAGATCATTCCCCCTACGGGTCCTATATTTTTTATTGCGAAGTTCGGGGATAACCTCAAAAGCAAATATCTAGATAATAGATAAGTACGATAATAAGTAACAACATCAGTCATATAAAAAAATTACAATTAAAGTACAGCTTCAAATCCTAAATTCTCACCAACAGTGCGTGCAATACACCGTATAAGTTGTACGTCTCGACGGTGTGTACATTAGCGCCCTTTTTTTGTTGCCGTTGTTCGAACTGCTCCCGTCAACCATCCAACGCATGCTTGAAAACATGTATAGACCGCCTATACACTTGAGCGCCCCACGGGAATACATCAAAAGCGTCCAAGTCCTCAACCAGGCGAAACTGCCATAATGGAACTTTATCTCTCTCGTTCACCCTCATCAGTATCCAGTTGAGCATAAACAATAAGCACAACTTCACCATATCGTACTGCTACACAAAAATACCACTCCGCACCACTGCTCTCAGCTCTTCAAACTCAATGTCTTGACCCTGAAAGTACCGCTCGTGTATGCCATTCTCTACCATAGCATAGCTCGCCGTGTCGGGAATGACTTCGAACTTCAAACCGGTGATTAGACAGAACTCAACCTTCGAGAACCAGACATCGTGCTTACCTAATAAAAATCTCATCTCATCTTCTGGGCCATCGTGATGCAACTCACGCAAAAGTAGCCGATGGACAATCCTAGCTGAAAAATGAATCTCACGATGCATCTGAAGGAAATGACCAAAACACGACTCAGTATACCGACGTCGGTGTTTGATCTTTAGATCGTCAGGTACACTATCATGGGCATTGTCGATATATTTAAGGTCATCGAAATGGTCAAGCCAAGTAAGTTTTCCCTTGTACTATGCTCCCACTGGGGTTTTAAGCCATTCCTTTAGCTGTTTCTTCGTCTGCATATTCACAGAAAGAAACATATAAGTTTATTAAAAAGCTCGAATAAAAAGGCTCAAGCAGTGTATGAAAAGTCTCAGGTAGCGTTTGAAAAGGCTCGAACACTTCTTTAAAAGGCTCGGGTAGTGTATGAAAAGGCTCGAGTAACGTATCAAAAAGCTCGGACTGTGTAACACTTCATTAAAAGGCTCGGGTTGTGTATGAAAAAAAGGCTTGAACACTTCATTAAAAGTCTTAGGTAGTGTATGAAAAGGCTCGGGTAGCGTGTGAAAAGGCTCGAACACTTCATTAAAAGGATCGAGTAGTGTATAAAAAGGCTCGGGTAGTGTATCAAAAGGCTCGGCTAGTGTATTAAAAGGCTCAGGTAGTGTATTAAAAAGCTCGGAGAATAAAAATTCAACTAACCTATTCATAAATAATTAAAAGGCTCGGATCTAGTTTCAAAATGCTCGAAAACTCACAAAAAGGCTCGGATCTAGTGTAAAAAGGCTTGGAGATTTGAAAAAGTTTGGGGACTGTTATAAAGGCTCGGATAACATTTTAAAAAGCTCAGAGACAGTTATAAAAGGCTTGGGTATCATTTTAAAAGGCTCAGGGACAGTTATAAAAGGCTTAGAAATATTTCAAAAAGGCTGGAAAACTCAGATCTTCATCGTCTTCAAAACAAAATTTTTCAGAAACAAAAACCCTAACCTAACCTAACCTAACCTCATCATCAAACAAACATAATCAACAACAACAAATCAAATAAAACCTAATCTACATCATCAAAATGGCATGCAACATCAAACACAATAAATTTTCTAGAACAGAAACGCTTGAGGAAGAAAACTAACCGTTGTCGCATCAGTTCTCCGCTAAACTCTATTTGATGTCATAACTGTAGCTTCGTCGCCGGTCAGTTTTCCGTCAAAATTTGGTCGCCTTTAGGTTTGTAGCGCTGTTTGGTTTTCTCTCTCAAGGGTTCTCTCAATGTTTGAAAACGGAACAAAGCGACAAAAAGGGTGTTTTTGTCTGGTCACCCAAATTGGTGCCTTTTAAACTTAAATTACTAATGTGGTGATAGTCTTACAAAAGGCGCCCCATATAGTGACAAAAAAATTTTGAACCCAACTTTAATGTGTTTGTAAAATATTGAGTATTTCACTCTAACAAATCTATTAAAATTATATCGATTAAATTAAATTATAAACAATATATCATTTTGGTGAATTATTAAGAATGTTAATTTTGTAAATTTTTTTGTTTTTTACTTGTTTTTTATTTTATTTTTAACCAAACTCTTTAATTTAAACTTTTAATTTATTTTTTTTATTAGAAAAGCTGGCACACTTTACACCCCTAGAAAGAAAAATGCGCCCAAAAATAAAACTAAAACTTGGGTGCAGCAACTTCTGCCTTTTGGATGGGAGATCCATGGTGCATCGGATGCACCCAAGACCCTCTCAACAAATAAGGAAAAATATATTGTCCTATGTACACCTCATTCCATCATATCAACATTCAACAGCCATGTATTCATGCAGGTAAGCTAGTTAACCGGTTGACTTTATTAATTTTAAAATCAAGTTTCATATAAAATATGTTGACATTTTTAATAATGATAAATAACACCATAATTGAAATGCATGGTATTACTCAATTAGAAGATACAAAATTATCGCTGCATCTATGATTCCTACTTGTTTTTTTAACAAACGACTTAAATTTGAGATATTATCGAGACGAATAATCACTTTTACAAATAAGCTACATTCGACGGTAGTTCTATAATCCCTATTAAGAATATTAATTTAACTATAACTGAAACGTACCAAACTACATTATAAAACAAACATATTAATTAATTTATAGAACTCTTTTGACTAGCTCTAAATTATGTAATTAACCATTCAATACAAATCAGCCACTCAAAAGTCATAATGATGTGAATTTAATGAGAACATTTTTGCTCCCTTTAGGGAGGTAACAATTATCATCCTCCCAAATAGATGACATGTGTCCAGGGAGGTAATCATATTTAGACAAATTTATCCCACATATCATTTGTTTGGGAGGGGGGTAATGCTTACCCCCTTATAAAGGGTGAGCAAAAATGGACTCGAATTTAATATATTTGTTAAAACAATTGCCAAAATCAAGTAGTCAATTCAAATTTATGTTCATAGATCGAACATAAATAAAATTAAACTTGATTGACTGAAATTAAGGGGCCGTTATGCACGTGTTTTCTATAAAAACGAAAACAATAAATTTTGTTTTTACTTATTAATGAAAAGCTGAGTCATTGAAAAACTTATTTGTGTTTTCAAAATTTTGATTTCATTTTTAAGGAGTCCACACATTAAATGATTGGTTGTATATGGACAACACATAATGTTAAGTTGTTATATGTTTATTTTTATTTTTATAAAAAAAAAATAGAAAATATTAGAAAATTTCATTAATTGAAAAACAAAAATAAGATATTTTTTCTATCAGTCTTTTCTCTTTTTTTCTCTCATTTTCTCTGAAGGAAAAACTGTAGTAAAAGTAGAAGAGTCCTTCTGGGTCGGTGTCTTCGTGTTTGAAGTCGGTTGTCTACAATCTTGTTTGCAGTCAGAGTAGAAGTGTCCTTTTGGTTTAGTGTCTTCTTAATTGAAGTTGTTTGTCTTCGATCCTTGTTGGTAGGATGGGGGATTCAGAAATCTCTAAGTTATATGAGAAGTTATCCATTTTGGATGCTGATGGAGAAATTTTCGAGATGGCTGAAGAGGATCAGCTAGAAGGTGGGGCGGTGGTGGATCTCTGTCTGGTTGGTAAGATCATTTCTGGGAAGAAAGTGAATCGGGAGGCTTTCAAGAATCTAATTGAAAAATTGTGGGTTCAATTTGGACGAGTAGAGATTGAGGCAGTGGGGGTAAATATATTTCTGTTTCGTTTTCAGAATCAGGAGGATCGGAATAAGATTTGGCAGAGAGGTCCGTGGCATTTCGATAATAGTTTGATTGTATTGGAAAAACCAGAAGGGATGGGGAATATATCTGATTTGAAGTTTAATTTTGTGGAGCTATGGATTCAAATTCATAATGTTCCTATTATGTGTATGAATAGGAGAACAGCAAATTGGATGGCTAATCAGATTGGGAAAGTGATCGATATTCCATCAGAATCGAAGGAGTGTTGGGGGAAGTTTTTGAAAGTCAAAGTGCAAAATGATATCTCCAGGCCTTTGAAACGATGGTTAAGGTTGAAGCTGGATAAAACGAATTGTATTGTGATGGTGGGGCTGCAGTATGAGAAACTCCCTGAATTTTGTTATATATGTGGGAGAATAGGACATGGAAGTAAAGAGTGTATTGATGCAGAGGCGAAGAAGGAAGCTTTGATGAGTGAGACAACAAATTATGGTTCTTGGATGAGGGCTGCTGTTCCAGATAGGCAGAAATTGAGAGACCAATATGCTGTTGATCTATCGAAGAATCAAAGTAGAAAACTGGAGGTATGGCATGGAGTAAAGGAGCGTGGTCTATCAACTAACAGAGAGGAGATTTCAGGGTTGTCGGTGGACGGTGGGAAGGCTTCAGCAGTGTTCCAGGAAAAAGATGGTACTGTTGATCCCAAGGCTAAAAAATTGACAGATATTATTGGGATTGGGCTAGTAAAGGATATTGGGCTCCGGTTAAAAGGCCCAATTGCTGAGGTTCAAGTAGTTTCTAGAGAAGGTGGGCTTGAAGAGAGGGGTTGTTTGGGGTCTGATATTGTTGGCGGTGATCCAATTGTATGTGAGGAAGGTGTGGGTTTGAAGGATGTTGGCCCGGTTGAGGATAGTGATCCAAATGGTGATAAGGTGATGATTGTTTCTTCTCGGCCAAACCAAAATTCTCCTTCTGATTTGAATACAGTCAGAAATTGGAAGAAGATGGCGAGAGCTAAGCAGGTTCAAGGGGATGGTCAGAAGAGGTCACCTTTATTTAGGAAGATTCAGACGGTGAGTACTAAAGGGAAGAAGAGTGTTGCTGGGTTTGGTACTAATTCTTCTCGTAATGCTAAATTTAGTGTAGTAGGTCAGAGATCAAAGCTAGGGATTTTCAATTCTTCTTCTCTGTGTTCTTCCAAAGAGAGGGAAACTCTATCTAGCTCGTTGAAAATGTGGGATATTAAGTTTGGTAAAAGGAATATGGTTTTTGGGTCAGGTTTAGAGTATGGTGAGTCTAAATCAGGGAAGAGTTCAAGTTTACAGGAGTTGGCGGAGTCTGGTTTCCAGGCCCGCCGAGAATTATGACGTGTTTAAGCTGGAACGTTCGGGGAATGGGGAATCCCCGAGCGTTATTGGCCTTGAAAAGGCTAATTAGAAAGTATTCTCCTGTGGTTGTATTTTTATCTAAAACAAAGATTGATCGTAGTAGAGGTAAATTGTTTAGTGATTCTTTAGTTTTGTATGAGGTGTTTTCGGTGGATTGCATAGGTAGTAGTGGTGGGTTATTGCTATTGTGGAAAAAGGAGTGTATGGTAACGATCTTGTCCTCTTCTATAGGTCATATTGATGCTAGGTTAGAAATGGAGGATGGTTTTTTGTGGAGGTTTTCGGGACTGTATGGGGATCCAAATCCTAGCAAGAGAGTTCACTCTTGGGCTTTGATGGAAAAGTTGAGTCAGGTTGATCGGTTGCCGTGGGTGTGCGGAGGCGATTTTAATGAATTGCTGAGTCTTTCGGAGAAAGTTGGAGGTTCGGAGAAGGCTATTGCAGGGATGATTAGATTTCGCCAGGTTATTGATGATTGTGATTTGGTGGACTTGGGTTTTACAGGACCTATATTTACTTGGAATAACAAACGAGAAGGGAGAAGTAATATTCAGGAACGGCTTGATAGGTTCCTAGCTACTAATTTGTGGAGGTTAAGCATTTAGGTTTTAGTTCTTCGGATCACCGTCCAGTTTTGTTGTTGTTTGGGAATTCTGGTAGGATTGAGAGGAGGGGAGGATATGGGTTTCAGTTTGAACCCTTTTGGTTGAAAGAGGAAGATATTGGTGGGGTAGTGTTGGCTGCTTGGGTTCAGACTGGTCCGTCTCGGTCCCCTATTGATCTGTCTGTTAAAATTTCCAGGTGTGCTTCTAGTTTAATGATTTGGAGTAAACTTAAGTTTAGAAATTTGAGTAACCAAATAGTGATTAAAAATAGGGAGATTGAGAAGTTGTATGAGAATTGTGAGGGGATTGGGGTGATGTCCGAAATTAAAAGTCTTGAAGACAATGTGAATGAGCTTGAAGACAGTGAAGAGTTGGTTTGGAAGCAAAGGTCCAGGGCAGAGTGGTTAGCAGCTGGTGATTGCAACTCAAAGTATTTCCATGCCAAAGCCAATGCTAGGAAAAAGAAAAATTCTATTCTCTGTCTGTATGATCAGGAGGGGAGGTTGGCTGATACTACAGAAAGTATGGCAACGGTTATTAAAGCCTTTTTTAGCTCTATCTTCGCTTCTTCCCATCCTTCTAATTCGGAGATTTTACAAGCTACTGGGAAGATTGAGGCTGGTCTTAGTTCTTCTCAGGCGAGGTCTTTAAGTGCAGCATTTTCTGCAGTAGAAATCAGGTCAGCTGTTTTTAGCTTAAGCCCTACTAAAGCTCCTGGTCCTGAGGGATTTCATGCTTTATTTTTTCAGAAGTTCTGGTATATTGTAGGGGATGATTTCTCTAGTGTTTGTTTAAATATTTTTGAATGGATTTGCATCAATTAGGGATTTTAATTTTACTGATATTGTTTTAATACCTAAGGTTAGTAACCCTGTCTCCCCTAAAGATTTTAGGCCAATATCATTGTGTAGTGTGGTATATAAGACTGTTACGAAGGTCATAGCAGCTAGGATGAAGCCTTTTTTGCAAGATCTAATATCACCTAATCAATCTGCTTTTGTCCCGGGGAGGCAGATTTTTGATAATGTTTTGGTAGCCTTTGAAACCCTTCACTCTATTGCTAGGAAGAAGTCTGGTAAAAAGGGATTAATGGCATTGAAATTAGACATGAGTAAGGCTTATGATAGGATTGAGTGGAATTTTCTTGAAGGGGTGTTGGTTAGGATGAATTTTCCAGTTAATTTCATTCAGCTGATTTTGGAGTGTGTTTCTACTTCTTCCCTTAGGTTTTTACTTAATGGTGTGCCGGTGTGTGAGGTGATTCCTTCTAGGGGTCTGAGGCAGGGCTGCCCTCTATCCCCATATCTTTTTATTTTATGTGCTGAAGCCCTATCTTCTATGCTTACAGCAGGTGAACAGAATGGCAGAGGTTTGGGGGTTAGATGTGCTAGAGGAGGGCCTATTATTAGTCACATGTTTTTTGCTGACGATAGTATATTGTTTAGTAGGGCTTCGAAGGAGTGTGGTTCTAGAATTAGGATATTTTAAAGGTGTATGAGAGGGGGTCAGGGCAGCAAATTAATATTCAGAAGAGTAAGGTGTCTTATAGTTCTAATGTGGATGATTTTACTCGTTTGGAGGTGTTTAATTTGCTAGGTATTGAGGATCGTAATTTTAAGGATCCGTATCTTGGGCTCCCTTCTATGGTTGGTAGGAATAAGAGGATTATGTTTAATGGCATTAAAGAAAGGCTTTGGAAGAAGCTTAGGGGATGGAAGGATAGTTTTTTTTCTTTTGGTGGTAAGGAAGTATTGATTCGAGCAGTGGCACAAGCAATCCCTAATTATGTCATGAGTATATTTCAGCTGCCTGTGGGGTTGTGTAAGGAATTAAGTGCCATGTTTTCTAAGTTTTGGTGGGGGTCTAAGGAAGGTAAAAGGAAAATTAGTTGGGTGAAGTGGGAAACTCTTTGTAAGCCTAAAAATCATGGTGGATTGGGGTTTAAAGATCTTATTTCGTGTAACCAATCTCTATTAGCTAAGCAAGCTTGGAGGATTATGGAGAATCCTAATTCCTTGGTTGCTCGTTTGATGAAGGCGAAGTATTTTAGAAATGCAGAATTTTTGGGGGTGGCTATTAAGAATGGGTGCTCTCATGTGTGGAGGAGCATTTTGTGGGGGAGAGAGTTATTGTTGAAAGGTCTTAAATGGGTAGTTGGAAATGGGAAATCGATTAAGGTTTTTGAGGATAGATGGATTCCGAGGCCTTTTTCGTTTCAAGTTATTTCGCCAAATCCGGGGATTGATCTTAGAGTGGCTGATTTGTTTGATAGGAATTGCCGTTGGTGGGACATTGATAAGTTGAATAGGTGGTTGTTGCCTGGTGACAGGGAACTTGTTCTTTCTATTCCAGTTAGTTATGGTGGTGGAGATGATTTTCGGGTGTGGTCTTTTGAAAAGAATGATGTTTATTCAGTTAGAAGTGGCTATCAGTTAGCTCAAAAGGAAAAAGAGGCAGCTGCTGGGTCTACTTCGAATGTTTTGCAGAATTGGTGGAGTAAGTTGTGGAAGTTGAAGTTACCTCCAAAGGTTAAGGTGTTTGTTTGGAGGGCTTGCTGGAATGGACTACCATCTTTACAAAATCTTTGGAATAGAAAAGTAGTGGCTGATTATAGATGTCTTAGATGTTTGGCACCTGTTGAATCATCTGCTCATGCAATTTTGTGGTGTAAAGAAGCTCAAAAGTGCTGGAATGGGTCAGATTATGGGAGGGTTCTGAATGATGTGGCTCGTCTCTCTGTTCTGGATGTTTTTATGCATGTTTCAGCTGTGGTTTCTATGGATGAGTTGTGCAGAATTTGTATGATTGCATGGGCTATTTGGAGTGATCGCAACAGCTTTCTATTTAATGGGAAGAGGAAACCTCCTCAGTTGGTGGTCTCGGGAGCTCTATCTTTGTTGGAAGAATTTCAGAAGTCCAAGAATGCTCTTATTACACAGCCGGTTGTAGCAGGTGGTAGGGGTAGATCAGAGTGGTTGCCTCCTCCTCCTGGGCGATTCAAATTGAATACAGCTGTGGTTTCTGGTAAGGATGGTCTGACTGTGGGAGTGGGGGCTGTTATTAGAGATGATAAAGGCTGGGTTGCGGCTGCCAGATCGAATCAGTTGCCAGGTACTTTCACTTCTGAAATGGGGGAGTTGATTGCTCTTAGGGAAGGTTTACTTCTTGCTCATTTCTATCAGCTGAAGGTGGATTTTGCAGAGGGTTTCTCTGCTGCTTTGGTGAAAATTCTCAATGATTCCATCCCTATTGTAGGGGAATCTAAATTTTTAGTGAATGATATAAAAATGTTGTGTTCTAGTGTTGGCATTATCAAGAGTTTAGCAATTTTTAATTCTGAAAATTCCTTTGCTTTTGAGCTTGCATGTGCAGCTTTTGTATTTGTTAGAGAAAGGTGTAGGGTGGATTTTAATCCTCATAATTCTGGCTTTGGTTTCTTGTAACTGGTTTTGTTGTGTTTTGGCTTTGGTTGGCTTTGGTTTCTTGTAACTGGTTTAGTTGCGTTTTGGCTTTGGTTTCTTGTAACTGGTTGAGTTGTATTTCTGGAATTATATATCAAAAAAAAAGAAAAACAAAAATACACCTAAATAGATTAACATAATGAGTCCCTTAAAAATGTATATATTTAACAAAGTACATAAACTTTCAATAAAACAATATTGTTTTTTATTCCTTTGAAAAAAAAAATTGAAATGTAAATACAAATACGAATAAGTATAGTTTTTCTTAGTTTGACATTGTAACATAAAATTATCAAACAATATAGTTAAAGAGATTTTCTTTATACATTATAATATAACACTATAAATAATAAATTGCAATTGGAAATTAAATTCATAAAAAAAAAAAAAAAAAGGTTATTATTAAAAACCACCATGTAGTTTGAGTTATTGGTCAAAAACCACCTTCTAGTTTCATTATCGGCCAAAAACCACCATACTTTTTAATTCATTAGCAAAAAACATCCTCATGTTAACATTTGTTAATATTTCTAACCAAATATACAATTTTACCATTATATTTAAATATAAACAAAAAAACCATAAATCTTTAAAAAAATAAATTTATTTTTTCAAATACAAAATAATTGTTATTTTAAATAATAATAATAATAATAATAATAATAATAATAATAATAATAATAATAATAACAATAATAATAATAATAAAAACCATACATGGATAATGGATATCCATGGTTTTAAAGATTAAAAATATTTTAAAAAATAAATAAATTTATTTTATGAAAAACAAAATAATTGAAAAAAAAAATACATCCTGGATCTCCATGAAGATTAAAAATATTTAAAAATTAAATTAAATTTATTTTTTTATAAACAAAATATTTGAAAGAAAAAATCCCTATATCTCCATTTTTTTATTTACAAATTAAATTTATTTTCTAATAACAAAATAATTTTAATATAAAAAAATTAATAAATAAAAAAAAAAAAAAAAAACCAAAAAAACCATCCCTGGATCTCGAGATCCAGGGATGGAGGATCTCCACCACCACATGAAATTGGCACCATCACCCAAACCCAAACTTGAAATCGCACCACCACCAAACCTGAAATTGCACCAGTCAAACCACCACTAAAACCCAAAATCTACACCAGTCTAACCACCACAAAAATCCAAACACGAAATCGACACCACCACCAAACCCAAAATCCAAATCAGTCAAACCACCACCCAAATCCAAACACACAATCCACCATCCGTTGCCATCCCCACATCGAATCCAAACCACCTAGTTCTCTTTTTCGCGGTGAACGGAGCCCCTTTTCGTAGCGTACTAGGATGCGAACTTCTCAATAAACAAATAAGATAAGAAAACAGTTGCCATGGATACAGTTCAATTTTCATTTCTTTTTCTTTCTTTTAAAATTTTTTTTCCCAACAAACAAATGAGCTGAAACTTTAGAGAAAGAGAGTTAAGAGAAACAGATGAGAGAGGGAGGAGACAGGGAGAGAGAGAACAGTTTACTTGTGAGGGAGAGATTTTTTTGATTTTTTATATTTAATATTAAATGAATTTTTGATTTGATTTAATAGTATTTTAAATTTACTCACTCCACATTTACCGTTATACCTTTCATGGTTTAACAGAAAAATATGAATATCTTAACGGAAAACTAAGGTAGGGTTTATTTTAGCCAATAAATCAAAAAGCTGGGTGGTTTTTAGCCAATAATGACATTGGTGGGTGGTTTTGGCCAAAAACAAACTAGAGGGTGGTTTTTGATCAAAATCTTAAACTATAGGGTTTTTTTTTTTTTTTTAATAATATCTCTAAAAAAATAACAACAAAACACTAATTTAAAATTATAAATAATAAACCTAAAATCATAACTTGTAAATTAATAAATAAATAAATTGTAACTAAGAAAAACAATTGAGCTGGAGAACAGGTGATGCAATGAATAATGATTGAAGTGAGAGTTTGAAGTGTTGGGGATTTAGACCGATAATCACAGAAAAGTCATGCCTAATATTTGCCCATATTTCATAGCAATTAATAACATCAGTAGCAGGAAAAAATAGATGAGAGGAAATAAAACAATCACAACACAAGATATACGTGAAAAACCCAAATCGGGGTAAAAAAATCACGGGCCGTCAGGATAACAGAGAAAGTTTCACTATATGATAAATTGTTACAACCATATACTCTAGGATCTCAAACCACACTTATAAGATCCTCATCGAGTAAACCAAACCCACCCCCCCCCCCCCCCCCCCCCCCAAAAAAAAAAAAAAAAAAAAATCCCTTAGGTCTCCCTTGAATATCACCAACTGATCTCTAACTTGATACACCGATATTTCCTTGAATCCCTCCATGGATATTCCCTAAGGTCTCCTCTGGATCTCACCCATTCTCTATAATGTTACATGGTGTTCTATACTCCACACAAAAATTAACCTAATTACAAGGTCTATTTATACTAGTTACAGGGAGTTTAAGTCCTACAAGGAAATACTAATCTTCTACATATAAGACTTCTTGTTTCAGTGTAAAGTCCTTTTTCTCCACGCACAAGAACTTCCCATTCCATGTAAGGTCTCTATCATTAATCACAAGGACTTCCCAGAAGACAAGCTTTTTCCTTTTCCATCGAAGGCTTCCTGATTCGCGTAAATTTGCGTTGAACCGCTATCTGTAGTATATCGTTTCCCAAAGCAGAAACCTCAAAATGTCGACCGCTGTGCAATCCATAGCAAAAGGCACAGCGGTTCTTCAATGCTTTGGATATCTTCCTCGACCGCTCCCTAGATCGCTGTCAAAGCCACAACGCTAGCGACCGCGGTTTTCTTCTTCTTTAACTTCCTTTTTCAGATCTTCCCTTAAACACAAAAATCCAACTTCCAAACGTATCCCACGTCTCTAGGAAGATATACATCAATTGAGTCTTGTTTGGTTAACATTGGGTTCATTCGAGAATACGAGCCAAAACCTAACAATTCTCCCATTTGGCTTGAATTCTCAAAACTTTGTCCACCGCCACGATTCCCTATATCGAGAATCAACATACCCCACCACAAAGTATAACCACTTCGGAACAAACCATCCTAAGATTTCTCTTCACACTTTTTTTTTGTTCGTTGTTCCGGCACCATGTCGAAATAACTTGCTGAAATTATGATACAACTCATTAAGTCAGATTTCCAGGGAATTCGTTAGCCATCGACATATTTGTCCACTATACACCTTCCATCACTTTCTGGCCAATGCCATGTGCACAATTATGGACCACTGATAGCAACATATCATCTTTCATGGCTAGTAGGAAAAACTACCAAAATGATAAACATGTTCTTACATCATCTAACCCTATGAAAGACCTTTTGTGCTTGCATCACATACATGGTGAAAGACTTGCTACTAGAAACTGAGAGTGCTTTACCGGACAAGCCCCACACCACACTAGAGACTTCGAGCATTCATTTTTTTTTTTTTTTTGATATTCATGTGTAACCCAAATTGGATCTCCATGACTTATACCTGTCACCACAAACTAAACTTCTCTTCCATCAATATTCTTCTTTTCATCAAACCTGTTCGAAACCGTCTTTAAGACATATCTCTTTTGCTAAATCATACTAGGTAACCATGATCATCATCCCAATACCACTAAGTCCTCCATAAGATCTCTCGTAAAGACTTGAAATCGCCATCGCCAAACCATATGGTTCTGATACCAATTGTTGGGATTCAGACCGATGATCGTGGAAATGTCATGCCTAATATTCGTTCATAACTCATAGCAATTAATAATGTCAGTAGCAAAGAAAATAGATGAGAGAAAATAAAACAATCACAACACAAGATATACATGGAAAACCTAAATCGGGTAAAAAACCACGGGCCTTTAGGACGACAGAGAAAGTTCCATTATATGATAAATTGTTATAACCATATATTATAAATTCTCTTTCTCACCTCAACCCCAAACCACACTCACAATTTCCTTATCGAGTACCATCCCCCACCCCCTCCCCCACCCAAAAAAAAAAAAAAAAAAAAATTCCCCTAGGTCTCCCTTGAATATCACCTATGAATCTCTAACTTGATCCATCGATATTCCCTTAGATCCCTCCACAAATATTCCCTAGGGTCTCCCCCGGATCTCACCCACTCTCTTTGATGTTACATGAAGTTATATACTCCACATAAAAAATAACCTAATTACAAGGTCTATTTATACTAGTTACAAGGAGTTCAAGTCCTACAAGGAAATATTAATCTTCTACATATAAGACTTCTTATTTCAGCGCAAAGTCCTTTTTCTCCATGCACAAAAACTTCCTATTCCATGTAAGGTCTCTTTCCTTAATCACAAGAACTTCCCAGAAGACGAGCTTTTTCCTTTTCCATCGAAGACTTCTTTATCCGCGTAAATTTCCATCGAACCGCTGTATGTAGTACAGCGTTTCCCACATCAAAAACCTATGGATGTCAACCACTGTCATTACCACTGTGCAATCCATAACGCAAGGCACGTCAGTCCTTTAATGCCTTGGATATCTTCCTCAACTGCTCCCTAGACCACTATCAAAGCCACAATGCTATTGGATATCTTCCTCGACCGCTCCCTAGACTACTATCAAAGCCACAACGCTAGGGACAACGTGTTTCTTTTTCCTTAGCTTCCTTCTTCAGATCTTCCCTCAAACATGAAAATCCAACTTCCAAATGTATCCCACCTCTCCAGGAAGCTCTACATCAGTTGAGTCTCGTTTGGTTAACATTGGGTTCATTCGAGAATACGAGCCAAAACCTAACAATTCTCCCATTTCGCTTGAATTCTCAAAACTTTGTCCATAGCCACGATTCTCCATATCGAGAATCAACATACCTCACCACAAAGTATAACCACTTCGGAACAAACCATCCTAAGATTTCTCTTCACACATTTTTTTTTGTTCATTGTTCTAGCACCATATCGAAATAACTTACTGAAATTGTGGTGTAACTTCTCAAGTCAGATTTCCAGGGAGTTTGTCAGCCATCAACATCTTTGTCCACTATACACCTTGCATCACTTTTTGACTAATGCCGTGTGCACAGTTATGGACCACTGGTAGCAACCCTTTTTCATGGCCAGTGGGGAAAACTGCCAAAAGCATAAACATATTCTTAAATCACCGAACCCTGTGAAAGACCTTTTATGCTTGCATCACATACTTGGTGAAAGACTTGCAACTAGAAACTGAGAGTACTTTATCGGATAAGCACCACACCATACCAAAAACTTTGAGCGTTCAAATTTTTTTTTTGTTTTGATATACAATCAGCGCCTAGTGTAACCTAGATTGGATCTCCATGACTTGTACCTGTCACCACAAACCAAACTTTTCATCCGTTAATATTCTTCTTTTCGTTAATCCCATTCGAAACCACCTTCAAGGCGTATCTCCTTTGCTAAACCATAATAGGCAACCATGATCATTATCCAAATCCCACCAAGTCCTCCATAAGATCTCCCGTAAAGATTTGAAATCGCCATCGCCAAACAATATGGCTCTGATACCAATTGTTGGGGATTCAGACCGATGATTGCAGAAACGTCATGCCTAATATTCTCCCATAACTCATAGCAATTAATAATGTCAATAGCATAAAAAAATAGATGAGAGAAAAAAAAAATCAAAACAAGATATCCATGGAAAACCCTAATCAGGTAAAAAACCACGGGTTGTCAGGACGACAGAGAAAGTTCCACTATATGATAAATTGTTATAATCATATACTCTAAAATTCTCTCTCTCACCTCATCCCCAAACCACACTCATAAGATCCTCAACGAGTACCACCCCCCTAACCTTCCAAATCCCCTATGTCTCCCTTGAATATCACCCATGGATCTCTAACTTGATATACTGATATTCCCTTGGATCCCTCCACGGATATTCCCTAAGGTCTCCCCCAGATCTCACCCATTCTCTCTGATGTTACATGATGTTCTATACTCCACACAAAAAAAAAAAATAACTTAATTACAAGGTCTATTTATACTAGTTTCATGGAGTTCAAGTCTTATAAGGAAATACTAATCTTTTACGTAAAAGACTTCTTATTTCAGCGCAAAGTCTTTTTTTCTCCACGCACTAGAACTTCCTATACCATTTAAGGTCTTTTTCCTTAATCACAAGGACTTCCCTAAAGACGATCTTTTTCCTTTTCCATCAAAGACTTCCTCATTAGTGTAATTTTTCGTCGAACCGCTATACTCTGCAGTACAGTGTTTCCCACAACAGAAACCTTTGGATGTCGACAATTGTCATTACCGTTATGCTTTGGATATCTTTCTCGACCGCTCCCTAGACCGTTGTCAAAGCCACAACGCTAGGGATATCGATTTTCTTCTTATTTAGCTTCCTTCTTCAAATCTTCCATCAAACACCAAAATCCAACTTCCAAATGTATCCCACGTCTCTAAGAAGCTCTACATCAATTGAGTCTCATTTAGTTAACATTTGGTTCATTCGAGAATATGAGCCAAAACCTAACAATTCTCCCATTTGGCTTGAATTCTCAAAACTTTGTCCACAACCACGATTCTCCATATCGAGAATCAACATACCCCACCACAAAGTATAACCACTTTGAAACAAACAATCCTAAGATTTCTCTTCGCACATTTTTTTTCTTCATTGTTCCTACACCATGTCGAAATAACTTGCTGAAATTGTAGTGCAACTCCTCAAGTCAGATTTCCAAGGAGTTCGTCAACCATCGATCTCTTTGTCCACCATACACCTTATATCACTTTCTGACCAAGGCCGTGTGCACAATTATGGACCACTGGTAGCAACATATCCTCTTTCATGGCTAGTGGGGAAAACCGCCAAAATTATAAACATGTCTTTACATCACTTAACCTTGTGAAAGACCTTTTATGCTTGCATCACATACCTGGTGAAAGACTTGCTACTATAAACCGAGAGTTTTTTGCCGAATAGGCCCCACACCACACCAGAGATTTCAAGCGTTCAATTTTTTTTTTTGGATACAATCAGCGCCTTATATAACTCAGATTGGATCTCCATGACTTATACTTGTCAGCACAAACCAAACTTCTCCTCCATCAATATTCTTCTTTTCATCAAACTCGTTCGAAACCGCCTACAAGATGTATCTCCTTTGCTAAACCATATTAGGCAACCATGATCATCATCCTAATACCACCAAGTCCTCCCTAAGATCTCCTGTAAAGACTTGAAATCACCATCGCCAAACCATATAGCTTTGATATCAATTGTTAGGGATTCAGACCAATGATCGCGAAAACGTCATGCCTAATATTCGCCCATAACTCATAGCAATTAATAATGCCAGTAGCAGAAAAAATAGATGAGAGAAAATAAAACAATCACAACACAAGATATACATGAAAAACCTAAATCGGGTAAAAAACCACGAGCCATCAAGACGACAGAGAAAGTTCCACTATAAGATAAATTGTTATAACCATATACCCTAGGATTCTCTCTCGCACCTCAACCTCAAACTACACTCACAAGATCCTCACCAAGTACCCCCACCCAAATATCCCTTAGGTCTCCCTTGAATATCACCCACGGATCTCTAACTTGATCCATCGATATTTCCTTGGATCCCTTCATGGATATTCCTTAGGGTTTCCCCCAAATCTCACCCACTCTCTTTGATGTTACATGGTGTTCTATACTCCACACAAAAAATAACCTAATTACAAGGTCTATTTATACTAGTTATTGGGAGTTCAAGTCTTATAAGGAAATACTAATCTTTTACATATAAGACTTCTTATTTCAGTGCAAAGTCCTTTTTCTCCACGCACAAGAACTTTCTATTCCATGTAAGGTCTCTTTCCTTAATCACAAGGACTTTTCAGAAGACGAGCTTTTTCCTTTTCCATCGAAGACTTTTTGATCTACATAAATTTCCGTCAAACCGTTGTGAGTACTGCTGTCTACAGTACAACATTTTCCACAACTAAAACCTCTGGATGTCGATCGATGTCATTACCACTGTACAATCCACAACGCAAGGCACAGCAGTCCTTCAATGCTTTGGATCTCTTCCTCGATCGCTCCCTAAACCGCTATCAAAGCCATAGCGATACAGACATCGGTTTTCTTCTTCTTCAACTTTCGTCTTCAAGTCTTCCCTCAAATGCTAAAATCCAACTTCCAAACGTATCACACGTCTCTAGGAAGCTCTACATCATTTGAGTCTCATTTGGTTAACATTGAGTTCATTCAAGAATACAAGTCAAAACCTAACATGAAGTGACCTTGAATTGAAAAGGAGTGGTGTTATCGTATTTTTTTTAAAAATTTTTTTTACAATATCTATCTATCCAGTATCAGGTATTTTTTTAAACCTTTTATCATTAGTAAAATTTGAGTTATTGGCTTGAGAGTCATTTATCCAAGTTCAAAACTTTTCCATCTACCAGTTGAGCTACGCCCTTGTGACAGGAGTTGCCGTATTGAAAGGGGAGAACCAAAAGGGCCAGACCTCTAGGCAGTACGCCCCTGAATGCGATGAATGTAGATATTATATTAATATATTTATCGATAAGGATGAAGACCTTTACCTCACATTGAAGATATAAATTCCCTGGACCACTTACAAAATGACAGAGAAAACTCCAAGTCTTTATATTAATTTTACTTATTTGTAAATAGCAATAGCTAGATGACAATTATGAGTTAGACCATGAAGAAAGGTTTTGCTGTGTACGTATGATTACATATTTACATGTACTAGTCCATTCCACTACGCTTCTCACGTCTAAGCCACAAGTTTTTCATGCAATAACTTACGCAAGGATGACCTCAACCAATCATATAATAAAACAATGACATTAATTATATTGTCATCTACAGTAGAAATTGTGAGCCAGCTTTTATATATATGATAGAGATAGCCTAAACATGACAATGCGATATGAGGTGAGACTACTGCTTGCCAATTTCCACTAGAGGTTTTCTTACAATGGCAAAGCCGAAACAGTCTGTCGCCTTGATGATCCCCTTCGTTCTGCTCACAGCCATTTCATGTGAGCTCTCAGCTTTGAAGGACCAAGTACGAGTTGGTGTAATTCTAGATTTGAATTCCAAGGTGGGAAGAATAGCCGAGAGGTGGATATCCATGGCACACACCGATTTCTATGCTTTGAACCCTCATTATCGAACAAGACTCGCTCTCCTAATTAGAAATTCCACGAGTGATGTTGTTGTTGCAGCTTCTCAAGGTAACATATACATATATATATATACAGATTTTCTATTGTTAGTTCATCCTGATAATAAATATATCAGGACGAAAAATGTGGACCACTAGATTTTCATACTTTGACTCAAAGTGTATGCACTTGTCAAAACTTCTCCATAATCTATGGTCCACATTTTTCGTCCTGATATATTTATTGTCAGGACGAACTAACAATAGAAAGACCGTATATATATATATATATATTTTTATTTACGCCCTATAGAGAAGAACGATATCTCTAGTTTAATTCCATATAGTATTGCTAGGCGGCTCAAGGGTAGACAGGGTCTTAGGAGAAAATTTTAAATGAGACCTTGCAATTCCACATCCTTCATATATATATATATATATATATTGCTACTGGTTACAAATTCATCACGACCACCTTTTTGCGATTCAATTTTTTTTTTCTTTTAGTTTTTCATATCCGGATTTGATTTTCTACTAGACATGTCTAATATCTGATTATCAGTCATCAAAGCTTAAAAAAAATCAAATAATTCTATTACGGTTGAAAACAAAAGAAATAAATAAATAAAATTAAAGTAATAAAGTTTGGAACAATTAAATATTGAATAATTATGAAAGAGTACATAGAGAAACAATGAGAGAGTTTGATTGCAGTAGGAGAGTTTGATTTTGCAGTATGATGGTATGATTGAATATGGAAGAAGATATAAAATAGTAGATTTTAGTGTGAATATATAATTGAAAAAAAAAAATAACAGTTTTTTTTTTAAAAAAAAGAATAATATTAAAGTGTAATTTTTTTATTTTTTTTAGAAAAACGTTATTGAGTATTTAAATCCACTTAATTGTGGTTTACTTGAAAGTAGGAATTTTTGATTTGAAAATAGGAACAAACGGTATTTATAAGTTTAAAGAGTGTTGGAGGTTGGTAGACAGGTTGAGATCTTTCAAATTATCATGATCCTTAGGACACTCAAAAGTGTTCTCTCTTGTTCTGGTTATGGGGATACAGAAAAGCCAAAAAAAAGTATAGTGTAATTTGGGGACCAACACCCTAATATATAATACTCAGATTATTATATGTTTTGCTATTTCTAACTTGGCCCCTCATCAAATTAGATATAGCACTCTGGTATCTACATATTAATTCCAATACAATTATACCCTTAAGCCTTAAAACTTTAAACCTTAAGTAGACCAATTTAATTTAGGCTTAACCAAAAGATAGCACAACACATTTAATATTTACATGTGTGGCCCCATGTGTTGGAATTTTTCAACAATCTCCCATTGGGCCACATATATAACTTTACAAATGTGTATGACTTTATGAACTCTAAAATTTTGCTATCACAATTTTAGGGTATATCCAAACAATCTCATCCATTGATTATGCCGTTATAGGATCAAAGTGGTTTTCATCACATTTAGCGTGATTAAACCCATCAATGGTCACGTACACCAACATAACCAAATGACATAGATCAATCATGGATGTGTAGCATAGAAATTACAAACAATGTGATCTATACATGTTTGTTTCCAATTGTTCCTACCTTATTCTTTAGTAAGATCAATATTTAACACAATGTAACAAAGTGAAATGAACTGAATACTTAATTTCTGATCAGAAAAACGTCTAAATACATAAATGCATGAGTATGTCCAAAATCAAACATAAAGCAATAAAATATAAAATGATACAAACTCCCATTATAATGTGATATCCTCATACAAATTAACACCCATATGAGCAGTGTGCTCATGAAAGACCTTGGTTGGTAATCCCTTTGTAAGCAGATCCGCTATCATGGAATTTGTCCCAATATGCTCTATAGATATCTGTCCACTCTACACTCTCTCTTTCACAACTAGGAACTTAATGTCAATATGCTTTGACCTAAATGAACTCCTGTTGTTATTGGAATATGCACTGCTGACTTACTGTTACAATATAGTTTGAGTGGTCTTTCAATACCCCCAAGAATGCACAGCCCAGTGGCAAAATTTCGCAATCATATCCCATGGTTAGATGCCTCATAGCATGCTAAAAACTCTACTATCATGGTGGAAGAAGCTACGAGTGTCTGTTTGGCACTCCTCTAAGAAATAGCTCCACCAACCAACAAGTATATCTAGCCTAATGTGAATCTCCTATTGTCTTGGCATCCAGTACAATCGGAGTCGGAATACCTTATGATCTCCAACTGATCCGATCTCCTATATGTGAGCATGTGATCTTTTATTCTCTGTAAATACCTCGTAACCCGCTTGGCTGCTTTCCAATGATCCATCCTAGGGTTACTTAAATATCTGCTTAACATACCAACAATGTACGCAATATCCAGATGCGTACACACCTAAGCATACATTAGACTCCCTATAACTGATGCATAGGGAATCTTCTGCATTTCCTTAACTTCAAGGTTATTTTTAGGGCACCGATTGAGACTAAACTTGTCTCTCTTAGTGATAAAGGTGTCACTTGGTTTGCTGTCCTACATGCCAAACCTTTTAAGCATTTTATCGATATAACTCATTTGTGATAATCCAAGAATACCCCGAAAGTGATCTCGTTATATCTGGATCCCTAATACAAAAGAGGCGTCACCAAGATCTTTCATTTCAAAATTCTTTGATAGAAATCTCTTGGTTTCGTGCAACATGCCTATATCATTTGTGGTAAGCAGTATGTCATCGACACACAAAACCAAGAATATGTGCTTACTCCCACTAAATTTGTGATACACACAATTATCAATAGCGTTTATCTCAAAACCAAATGAGATAATCACTTGATGAAACTTGTAGTACCATTGATGGGAAGCTTGCTTAAGTCCATAAAAGGACTTTATCAATTTGCAAATCATATTCTTTGGGTCTCCCGACTCAAAGTTTTCTGGTTGCATCATATAAATTATTTTGTCAATGTCACCATTGAGAAACACCGTCTTAACATCCATCTGATGAAGCTCAATGTCAAAATGTGCAACAAGTGTCATGATTGTCCTAAAAGAGTCTTTCATTGAAACTAGAGAGAAAGTCTCTTTAAAGTTAATCTCTTCCTTTTGGGTAAAACCTTTAGCTACAAGACGAGCCTTATACCTCTCCACATTACCTTTCGAATCCTTTTTGGTTTTAAAAATCCATTTACAACCAATGGACTTCGCACCTTCTAGTAATGGGACAAGTTCCTAAACCTTATTGTCTTGCATAAAATTATACTCTTCATTAATGGCATCAATCCACTTTTGAGAGTTGGAACCCTACATAGCTTGATGGAGGTTGATTGGATAATCTTCCACCATTCCAATGTCTTTATCATGTTCTTGGAGAAATATGAAAAAATCGTCCGAAATAGCATTTCTCTTTTCTCCAGTGGATCGCTTTAATGACACTAGTTCTTGAGGTTATTGAGTTTGTTCCTCGAGAACAATTACCTTATCTTGAATGTGGGGTTGATCAACATTTTCTGGTTGATGATTTGGATTCGCTTCTTGATCAATGACAGATATAGAAACCTGCACATTGTCAAAAGTGATAGTGGGAATCGAAACCAATTCCTCCTCAAAGATAATGTCTCTGACTTTATTTCTCCCCAAAAACTAAACATCCTCAAAAAATGTTACAGTTCCCCTCTCAAAAATTAATCTAAGTGTGGGATCATAAAACTTATAGCCCCTAGATCGCTCATTGTAGCTAATGAAGTAGCTACTCACAGTTTTAGAGTCCAATTTCTTTTCATGTGGCCAGTAAGGCCTTGCCTCAGCTAGACATCCCAAAATGTGAAAATGTTTTCTGACTATAAAAGCTCATAAGGTGGTTTTGCAGCTGTTTTAGTTGGCACTCAGTTCAGGATATAAGCTACTGTTTTGAGTGCTTCTTCCCAGAGTGACTCTGGTAAGGTGGAATGACTAATCATACTCATTACCATATTGTTAAGAGGCATGTTTCGCCTTTCAGCTACACTATTCTTGCTAAGTGATCCTGGCATGGTGTACTATGGGACGATTCCACATTCCTCTAAGAATTTAGCAAACGTTCATAGACGTTGTTCACCTGAATCATTATATCTACCGTAGTATTCACCACCATGGTCAAACCTAACACTCTTTTTGCCCTTGTCCTTAGAGATGCTAGCCAAATGAGCACTTTCGATCCTATCCTGCTTCAATATCTTTTCCTCTTGCACATAGTAAGAAATGAGCTCATTAAGAGTCCATTTCTTCTTTTGACAGTTGTAACTGACTGTATTGTGCAAGAAATGATATTAATACCAAATGCACGAGCAAGTCGTCAAACAGCTCGAGCTTCTATGCCTTAAGCTTAGAAGCAATATGAGACATTTCTATAATGTACTCCCTTATGTTCCCCTTTCCTTTGTACTTCATAGAAATCAAGCTTTGCAAAAGCATGCTTGTCTCTGTCTTATCATTTTTTTTTTTTTTGCAAAACGCTTTTCAATTTCGGCTAGGAACTCTTTGGCTTTGGTTATCTTTTCAGATACCGTACCCCTAAATGCCTTCAGAATGCCACGCTTGATGATCATAAGACTCATGCAATTTGAGCGATCCCACTTATCAAAGTTCTTCCTGTCATCAGGAAAACTTGCATCCGTAAGAGAAGTGGGCTGCTGAATCCGAAGTGCAAGGTCTAGATGTAAGTCACGCAGCGGAAAAGAATTGAAATTAATCAATAAAGAATTGGTGGATGAGTTGAGATCTTCCAAATTATCACGATCCTTGAGACACCCAAAAGTGTTCTCTCTTGTTCTAGTGATGAGGATACAGACAAGCCAAAAAAAGGTATAGTGTAATTGAGGGACCATCACAATAATATATAATAATCGGATTATTATATGTTTTGCTATTTCTAATTTGGCCCCTCATCAAATTAGATATAGCACTCTGGTATCTACATATTAATTGCATGGCAATTATACTTTTAAGCCTTAAAACTTTAAACCTTAATTATACTACTTTAATTTAGGCTTAACCAAAAGATAGCACAATACATTTAATATTTACATGTGTGGTCCCACTTGTTGGAATTTTCCAACATATATATATATATATATATTGATAATGAAAATATGAGACCTTGATTTTAGGTAGGGCCTTAGGCAACTACCTCAATTGTCTAAAGGTCTGGCCGACCCTGAGTATTTCTTTTAATATGTATATATATTTATAATGCTCAAGAAAGAGTTGAATTATTAATTTTGCAGCAGTAGATTTGATAAAGAATGAACAAATGCATGCAATAATAGGACCTCAAAGGTCAGCACAAGCCAAGTTTGTAATAAATCTAAGGGAGAAAGCTGAGATTCCAATTATTTCCTTTTCGGCCACAAGTCCCTGTCTCTCTCCCACCGAGACACCATTTTTCATTCGTACATCCCATGATGATTCCTTCCAAGTGAGAGCCATAGCAGACATTGTCAAAGCTTATGGTTGGAGAGAAATTATACCTATCTATGAAGACACTGATTATGGAAACGGTTTGATTCCCTACCTTAACGACGCCTTCCAAGTATCCAATATCCGAGTGCCTTATAGATGTGTCATTTCACTAAATTTTAGAGAGAGCAAAATCCTGAAGAAGCTTCTAAACCTGAAGCAAAGAAATCGGACAACCATTTTCGTTGTGTACATGACTGCTTCCCTTGGATCCAAGCTGTTTACACAAGCAAACAAAGCAAGAATGATGAGTGAAAGGTATGCTTGGATTGTCACTGAAGGGTTATCAACCTTGATGGATCCTATTGATACCAAAGTTATGGATCCCTTCATGCAAGGTGTATTGGGATGAAGGCCATACATTCCCAAGTCGAAAAAAATAATATCCAAGGGTGGTTCAATAAATGGATTGAACCAGTTTGGATTGTGGGCATATGACACAGTTTGGGCAGTAGCTATGGTTGTGGAGAAGGCACCAGCTGGCATTGCAAATGCTAGCTTCTTAAAGCCAAACACAAGTAAAACTAGTAGTACTAGTGTTGATCTTACTTCCTTGGGAAAATCTGAAATGGGTCATAAACTTGTTCATATATTACTCAACACTGAATTTGAAGGCTTAAGTGGAAAATTCCATTTGTTTAATGGACAATTGGAACCTTCAATGTGATAAGAGAAACTGAGAGAATTATTGGGTACTGGACACAAAAGAAAAGACTTTTTCCAGACTTGATCAATCACAATAGTAAAGCAATGAACGAGTCACTGAAGAAACCAATCTGGCCCGGGAACACGATAGAGCAACCAAGGAAATTGAGAATTGGAGTTCCAGTGAGAGAAGGGTTCACGTAATTTATTAAAGTGGAATGGACAAACAATCACAGTAAACCCAAATTTTCAGGCTACTCCATAGATGTGTTCTGGGCAGTTCTCCAAGTACTGGAATTTTCCCTCCCACATGAATTTATTCCCTATGGAGAAAATGGGAAGATGATAGGGAGTTACAATGATCTTCTTCACCAAATCACAGAACAGGTGAACTTAATTTACACAACTTAATTAAACTACATATATGTTTTTCATATGACTTATTGAATGAGCTTGTAGAAATTCGATGCTGTAGTGGGAGATACAACAATAGTGGCTAATCGATCAACATTTGTGGATTTTACTCTCCCTTACTCAGAATCTGGGGTGTCAATGGTGGTTTTGGTTAAAGATGATGAGAAGAAAAACTTTTGGATTTTCTTAAAGCCATTTAGTTGGGATCTTTGGTTAACAACAGGTTTAGCTTTCATCTTCTCAGGTTTAGTGGTGTGGGTTCTTGAACACCACATAAACACAGATTTTAGAGGTCCCCGAGATCATCAAATTGGCACTGTGTTTTGGTTCTCCTTTTCAACACTAGTCTTTGCTCACAGTATGTAAATTCCAATAAAAACACACTTTTCTTCTATCTATCGATATTTTAAGGATGCTTGTTTTATGGTTTGATTCAGGGGAGAGGTTGGTTAACAACTGGTCAAGATTTGTGTTGATCATATGGGTTTTCATGGTTCTTATCTTGACACAAAGTTACACTGCAAGTTTAACTTCAATGTTGACAGTGCAGCGACTCAAGCCTAGGTTTGCCGACGTCAAAGAGATCCAAGATCATGGTTACTTTGTGGGATACCAAAAGGATTCTTTTGTGAAAGAGCTCTTGACAAAACAGCTCAATTTTGATGAGTCCAAGTTGAAACCTTACAGCACAGAAGAGGAGTATCATCAAGCATTGTCTAATGGCACCGTCGCTGCAATCTTTGATGAAATTCCCTACATAAAGCTCTTCCTTGGAAAAGCTAACAACTACTCCAAATACATGATGATCGGACCAACTTACAGAACCAATGGATTCGGCTTTGTAAGTATCTCTCTCTTCAGTACTTCAACAATCTCACTGATCTATATTCTATATCTATATTTGTTATTTCAAGCATTTCCACTAGGTTCTCCACTAGTCTCTTCCATCTCTAAAGCAATCTTGAATGTTACTGAAAATGATGATTTTTCCGATATCGAAAATAAGACGATAGGTGGTAAAGCCAACTGTGAAGGTCAAGGTGCCACACTGTCTTCATATAGTCTTAGTGTTTACAACTTTGCAGGCCTCTTCATCATCACAGGAGCTGCTTCCATGTCTTCACTCTTAATGTACATAGTTAGTTTCATTTATGGACAGTGGCCACTCTTGAACGATATCCATCCAGATACATCCTCATCATTCTAGTCAAAAGTCGTCTGCTTGATGAAGAATTTCGACAACAAAGACCTTTCTACACATCCCTTTAAGAGGCGTGAATCCAGAGTACATCCTGCGACAAGTCTAGAAAGCATTGAACCATCACCTGATATCAATAATATGCACAACCATTCAAGGATTGCCAATAAAGAAGCAGAGAATGTTGATAGAGATGAAGATGAAATTCATTCTCCAGTGCATGATGATATATCTACGGAGGCCCCAAAAACTTCTTCAACATGATCTTTTCAAGTTGGTTTATATTTGTATACTTGGAAAAACCTTGTGACTACGTAGTTCCTATTTGTTTGTCATCTCTTCACTGCAAAGTGGGAATATAATACCCATCTAATGGACTAATCTTTTAAATTGGTTTACAACTTACAACTACTTCATAACATTTTAATCTTAATATCCAGCCTCCAATTGAGTTATGGACGAAAATTAACAACTTTTAAAGTGACTGGCTTGCTAAGAAGACAAATTGCATGTATTTCCAGTTTTATTTAATTTTGATAAAAGAAAATTAGATAGAAATCACTACCATCCACAAGAAACCAAACCATAGATAATGTCACCCAGGAGTGACCAAAATGAGAATCTATAAGAAACATATTAAGCAGATACAAATTCGTCATACTAACTAATTGTCGCCAATTAATGTTAAACAATTTTAATTTCAGTTATTAGATAACATCGAATTATACATAAGAAACCAGCCCCAGCTTTCCGGACTCTCTCCCCGTTCAGTACAAGGATAAATGGTTCCTCAACAAAACAGGATATGAAATTAACTGATAATGGAATTTGATACAGTGAAAATCCCCTAATAGATTGGGTATATGAATATAATCTACAACCTCATGGGTGATAACTACTATGCTTTACATTGATCTCAGCACTAAGGATTAAGGAAAATAAGCAACGCAAGCATACAAACCTGAGTTGACTGAATGCCTTGTGAAAAAAAGGATAGAAGATGTTTGAATAAAGTCCTCAAAGAACAAAGATATGGAAGATCACAATTAATGGCTTTTGAGAGAGCTTCAATGTATATTCTAGAGAAATCATACTAGATACAAAACGTGTTTTTTGTCTAAAGAATGTATTACACAGACTAGGATACTCTGCTAAGCTCTTTCTCTCCTGAGCCGTGCTGAGCTCTTTAAGATCTAACGACACATGTAAATTAAAGCATTGTATGGTCTAGGTTAATTTTAGTTTTTTTTTTTCTCTCTTTAATGCTAAAACACCGTTTTCCCCCTCACTACTAAAACCACTAAATCATCTCCTCTGTAACTCAACGTGTGTCTGTTAACAAATTCTATCTCCATTTTGATTCACCCTGTTTCTTCTCCGCCGTTGACAACATCAAGCCAAAGACTTCACTTTAACAGTTAAGGGTGTATTCAATTAGGATTTCAAATGCCTTTTACATACTTTTTTTTTAAGTGAATGACTTTTGTAGTCTTTAAGGATTTTAATGACTTTTATAGACTTTATAAAAGTCTAAGAAAAAAGTATGAAAGACTTTCATAGACTTTATATACATTCATTTTAACGACTTTCAAAGATATTGATGAACTTTCAAAGACACTGATAGACTTTTAAACTTATAAGAAGTAAGGTAAACACGATATATACTGCTACAATCCCAAATCAAATAAAAACAGAATGGGTTTTAAACTTAGAAGTGGAAAGCAAATTAATGTTACTTTAAAGGTGGTCAATTGAATTGGTTGTAAGCGCCAGACTACTATCAATGACTAAAATGGTATAAGCCATTGGTATAAGAGCAAACCCAATTTTCTATCTATAATGCTGATTATAAATTAAATTTAAGTTGTCGTGCAAATTTCGATTTATCAAATAGAATCATAATCATCATCTTACTATTTCTATATAACTGATTTTAATTATATTAATCTCTAAATTGCCATGTCACTTACTTAGAACTATTGTACTTCAAGTTCCAGAGATGAAGTAATGAGTAATAGCCTAACACTAACAGCTGAGAAAATGATGGTTGTATGGTGGACCAAATCAACATCATGTTATATTCCTAAATCGATACAATCAATTAACAACTCAAAAACAGAATGCATTGATAATTCGAAATAGTAAGAAAATCATTGTTAATAACAATTCAAACATTATCACAATTCCAAAAGTTTAATCAAATGAAACATAGTTTCAAAAACAAAGTTGATCATCTCTAGAAGAATCACTCATTCTGTCAATTCAAAAAATATCCACTCAGAACGCTCTTCAGGTGTCATTTTCAAGAACTCAATAAATTTTTTTTCACTAGTATTAAGTAACTTAAGTGCCTTGAAACGAGCACAATTATCTAAGTTTGGGATCTGCTTGATAAGATCCCAAGAACTATGCTCTCTTGTGGCAATTGAATCAATAGTATGATTGAGCTTGTCAATTGTACGAGTGAGCTTGTCTATAGCATCTAGTTGAGTATTGTTGGTCTCAAATGAGCTCAATTTTCCTTCATACTCAGTTCTATTATGTTTTCTAGTTGCTAGAGGAACCTCCGAACTCATGGGCTGAGAGGGTAATGGTGAAGTTGAGTTCTTAGGAGATAGAGACTGATATAAAGGTTCTTGTTGATTTGTTACGAATGTCCCGGTACCAAGATCATATATCAAGTCATCTAAACCACCATCTCTATTTTCTTCTACCCCAAATGTTCTCGCATCAGTGTCATCCCCTAATCCAATCAAGTATCTTCCGACAGCAGTTCCATTTCCAATTGCAATTCTCATATATTCATAATCCACAAAAGTGTCTGTGCGGTAATTTTTATGGGTAGGATGCAACTATTAAAAAACAAAATATATGTGTTAACACATGAAACATACACATCAATAATTTTTATTGTTATGTTTTTAAATTTTTTTTTTAAAAAAACTCACCTTTAATTAATCCTCCCATACTTCATCACTTTTAGTGAATTTCTTTGTGACTGAGTCCCATCCAAACCTAGAGCTATGGCACATAAGCTGAGAAAAGTTGTTGTATTGTTGCTTAAACCATTTCAAACAGCTTAGATATTGGGGATAAGTCCTTTGGCATCCGAGTTTTTCATTAAGAGATGGGAGTATCTTTTTTTCTATAGTTATTTTGCTCTATAAACCATTACTATTACACCATCCATGAGTGGTAGCATCAACCATGAGTTTTAGCAACTCATTACTCTCTTCCAACATCCATACTTTGTATTTTTTTTCTACAACTTTTCCCTTTCTTTTGTCATTTTCTTGATGTGAATCTCCCATTAATAATATTCCTAGATTGTAAATGCAATGTGATAAACGATTAAAAAAATAATCAGAACTAATTAAAAACTTTTAAATGAAAAAAATGCTTTAATTAATTAAAATCAGACAATCATCTCAGCAAACTCTATTTACTATTCTTTTGGCTAAACCAATGTAAGAATCTCAATTTTCTTGGGAGAAAAAAGAGAAGGCAGTTCAATTTAATTGATTTTCAAACAGTTTTGTAGGCAACCAAACAAAGAGTTTACCAGATATAAGTTTTACTAGGTATAAGTAGAATCACAACAGTCAATCAACTAGATATATCAACTGTCTATACAGTAAGACAACCAGAGAAAGAAGCAAATGCTCCTTTATTCTTCATTGCCAAAAAAAAAAAAAAAAAAAAATGCTCCTTCGAGCCTAATAACAATCTTTGAAAAAGTGAAAAGAGATACATAAGGAAGAAATAAACAATTTTTATTTTTAGAAAAAGAATGATTGCCTTGTAGCTTAAACTTAGAATTTAAACAAAGATTCAAAGCATCCCCAACAGAAATATCATCCAAAAAACAGTAAAAATATTAAAAATATTAACTTTAACAAAGTACCTTAAATCCCAAACAATTTTTTTTTTTAGAATTAACCACTTGAATCCAATTTGTATTTGTTTTTTTAAATTTGTATTTTTATTTTTATTGTCAAAATTTATCTATTAGACACTATTAGCAGTCTAAAAGCAAAGATCCATAATTATGAAAGGTCTCACAAAACAAGTGATCACTTTCAATTTCAATTAGTTACAATATAACTTGCAACTCAGCAAATTAAAAAACAAGAAAAAATGTTATATTAAAATTTGAAAAAGATGCAAATCAAGGCCAACAACTTATAAGAATGAAAATTATGCCAAAAAAAACTTACAAGAATGACAATTACAAGAACAAAATAGAATAACATAGCCAGCAATTTTAACCACACACAAGCCCTCACAGATGCCAAGCATAATTTTTTTTTTTTTTGTTCTACTCTATGCAAAAGTAAATAAAAATTAGCCAGTATATATATATTGTGATTGTTGCTCTACTATACGTAATCACTCAAGCAAACATACAAATTTTTTTAAGGAAAATAAAAAGAGTAGTAAACCCATAATACATAATTATTCATCAAATTAATCAAGGATGGAAACCCTAAATTCTCTAACCCAAATTAATGAGAAAGGGGAATTACCAAGAAATCAACGACGATCAAATGTGGAAGATAAGGTTGAATGGAAGCTTTCTCCAGTTGAAACGTTATTTTGTTTCCAGAAAACAGATGAGTTTTTTCTTCTCAAATAAAAAGTCTTCAAAAGTTTCTTGGTTGAGTGGGAGAGAATTTTTGAGGTTTGGTATTTATACCTCTAACCCAAAAGTTTACAAAAGTCATTGGTTGTATGAATTCCATAAAAGTCATTAACGACGATCATATGTGGACGATAGGGCTGAATGGAATCACAGTATGCCCAAATCCTTGGTAGCCTTATGTACTTAATGAATAGTACTAGGCCTGACATTGCATATGCAGTAGGCAGATTGAGTAGATATACTCAAAATCCTAATAAGGATCACTGGATTGCCTTAGAAAGGGTAGTTAAATATTTGAAAGGTACCATTGATTATAGGGTTAAATATGGAAAATCTCCACCATTGTTAGAGGGTTATACTGATGCAAATTGGATCTCAGATTCAAAAGATATAAAATCCATTAGTGGTTATATTTTCAGTTTTTCACCCTAGGTGGAGGTGCTGTATCTTGGAAGTCATCCAAGCAAACTATTATAGCTCGGTCTACCATGGAGTCCGAGTTAATCGCCTTAGAAAAGGTATGTTCTAAAGTTGAGTGATTAAGAAATCTCTTAGCAGATCTTCCCATTAGTACACATTGTCCTCCTTCAATTTTTATTCATTGTGATTGTCATGCTACAATTGCAAGAGCAAAGAATAAAATTTATAATGGGAAAAAAAACATATACGTCTGAGACATAATATAATAAAGCAGTTGCTTGAGTCAGGTATTGTAAGCCTAGACTTTGTGAGGTCAGAGTCAAATTTGGCCGATCCTTTGATCAAACCACTAAATAGGAGGTTAGTGGATCAAACATTAAGGGGTATGGGACTTATGCCTAAAACATAAGACAAAGGTGATGGTAACCCTACCTATGTGATTGGAGATCCCATAAAGTAGATTCATAAAGGTAATAACAAGTCATTTGTTGTTTGAAAGTACTATAAACTCTATATATGTTGAGAAGTCTCACCTACAACGAGATAGTTCTAACTGTAGTGAGAGAGGTTGAGCTATATGCTCTTAATGAAATCTATAGCCCCATTATTGTATGTTCCAATGAGAGCTTAGGCAAGCATCTCTAGAGCACTCATGAAAACCAGGTAGGCACAGGGCCATTAAAGTGCCACACCGCTGAACAGCTTAATTGAAGAATTCAATGTGGGTAGTTAGTCCTCTAATTCACATAAAGATATATTGGTTCATAAAAACTATAAGTTTCAAGTTTCTGTGAAATACGATTAATTATCCAATGTTTGGTTCATAGCTCGAAAGGCACTAACACACATACATTGAACTCCTAATTATTCTTTGGTATATGATTTAATTTATTTTGAAATATGTGGGGGATTGTTGTAATTCTAGAAGATATTTCAAAATAAAATAATCTTTATTTGAATGAGTAAATAAATAAGAGCATATATCTTGAGTGCTGAAAATAGCAGTAAGCAATTTGACTGAGCTATTTTGAAATTTGTAAAATATCCTATTCAAATATCTACGTGTTGTCATTTGAGAAAACACGTTGTAGCTGTTGAGGTTTGGTGGGATATGGTGCAATGATTTATGGTAACCATCTCAGTAAATTTGTTTTCAAATTATCTGATTCAGTGGCAGTAATTTTGATGGATATTTTACATTATCCAGGACTCTAGAGCATGCCTATATAAAGAGGTAGCATAGTTGAATCAATTGCACAGATACAAATCTTAACACTCTCTGCTACTCCTCATTATCTCTCTCAGTTATTTGTGTTTTGCTGTTATTCTTTCAGCAATATTTTTCATTATTGTTGCAGTAAAACATTTTCACTTCCAAATTGTTTGTTTCCTTACATACCAGAGAGTTTACATACAATAAAGCGGTACATATTATCCGTTAATTAGGGAGTGCACCTTTAATAGATTATTGTCATTGTATCCTGGAGATAGAAGCGCCACAAAACCTGTTTGTTGCACCGGGACACGATCCAAGAGGGGTGAAATTCTATCTTTAAGTCAGTGTTCATCACGCCTTGACAGTTTTTCTTAATTATTTCCAACACTTGCCACTTTGGTGTTCCGCACTAAGACATTCGTATGAATTTATATCCTTTATTGATCTGATTTTTTTTTCTAATATCACATAATCTCATGATATAAACATTGCAATGAATGTGTGGTTAAGATGTGATCGGTTTCCGAGTTTACTTTTTCTCACCACTTTTGAAGGGGGGTGAGCATTACCCCCTCCTCAACACTTGACATGTGTTAGAAGAGGGGTATTTTTGTCCAAAAACTGTTATGTGTTTAGACAAAAATATCCCCTCTTTGGATATATGTCAAGTGTTGGGGAGGAAGGTAATGCTTACCCCCTATGAAGCAGGCGAACAAAAATAGACTCTTGGTTTCCACAACCATTTTATCAACAACCAATCACATGCCTTAAAAAGATCATATATAAGATCACATGATTCACATCCCATTTGTACACCCTTGCTCCCACTAAAAAGCCACTTATTAGGGCTTATATAGGGTTTTACGTTTTAGACAATCTCTCTATTGAGAACTACTGACTACCCCCTGCGAAGCAGACGAGCAAAAATAGACTCTTGGCTTCCACAACCACTTTATCAACTACCAATCACGTAAGATCAGGAACAAGACCACATGATTCACATCCCATTTGTACACCCTTGCTCCCACTAAAAGGCCACTTATTAGGGCTTATATAGGGTTTTACGTTTTATACAATCTCTCTACTGAGTACTGACTACTCCCAAGTCCCGACCCATTTCCCGCCCAAAATTGCTGTCTGTGTGTTTTAGGGTTTCGAATCGAATTGAATTGAACAGCAGTGAAAATTGATTAGCTAGTAGCAGAATTCCCGGAGGAGGATGGTGTCTCCGAAGCAACTCCTCTCAACAATCGAGAGCTCTCTCCTCGGGCCTTCACCACCATCACCAACCCAACGAATCGAGCTTATTCACTCCATTCGCAACGCACTCTCCTCTTTCCGCTCCCTCCTCTCGTACTCAGTACGCCTTTTTCGCCATTCGCAATGTTCTTAATTATTTCTGCTGTTGTTTATTTATTTATTTTTATTTTGTTTCTGTAGCCTCCCAAACAGTCCGACCGAGCTCAGGTGCAATCCAAAGAAGTTAGGCTTCCCGATTCACCTTCGATATCACTTGATGATCAGGATGTGCAGATTGTAAGTTCTATTTATTTCATTTTCTTTTTGGCTTGTGTGTTTATCATTTGTTATGGTTCCTCACAATTATTTGCTTTTAAAGTCAGTTAAATTCTCATTCTTATGGGAATAGATTATGTGCTTACATTTATTTCCTTTGTTTTGTTCTGTAGAATTTATAATTTTTAAGTTTTATTACTTGTTCTATTCATGAAAATATGGTTTATAGTTTTTATTACCTGTTCTATTCATGCAAATTTGGTTTAGAGTTTCACCCCCTTATCATTCGAAACTTCATTTATACTTGCCTACTTGGTGCTTAATATTGCTGTTAGCACCAGAGCTAACCGCCTTTTCCTTTTATTGCTTGGTATACTGTTGATTGTAGGCCCTGAAATTGAGTGATGACCTCCATCTTAATGAAATTGAATGTGTTCGATTCCTTATTTCTGCCAATCAAGAGGTAGGTCTTTGATCTCTTTGTTGTTCATATTTTTACTTGATTTATATCTTTGATAGCATTATGACTTCATATGTTAATTTTTCGATTACCTAGTGGGGTTTAATGGGACGGGAGCCATTAGAAATTGTACGCCTTGCAGCAGGACTCTGGTATACTGAGAGACGAGATCTAATAACAGCCCTCTATATACTGCTAAGGGTATTTCCCTCTTCCTTGTGCTGTCAATCAATTTTCTCTCTTCTGGTTGGAAAATTGGCCCTTCATCTTTCTCATGTAAGAATTGTTGCATGGTTTGTTGTTGCAGGCTGTTGTGCTTGATCAGGGACTTGATGAAGATATTGTGGCTGACATTCAGAAGTATCTGGAAGATCTTATTAATGCTGGGCTTAGACAGCGTTTGATTTCCCTTATCAAGGTTTGGACCTATGTGACAATTTTTTGATATTTTTTTTTACATTATATCATCTGAGTTTGCATAAAGTTCTAGAAGCAAAATTTTGCTGACCTATGAGCTGCAATGTTCTTATCTTTGATCACATCTTAGAAGTTTAAATTTCATTTTGATTTTATGGTTGTAAACCCACACCTCTAGATCGTTAACATGTTATCTAGTGTCAACATAAGTATCAAATTGTTGAAATATTAAAATCCACTTTCAGCATTATATTATATATTATTGGCTCTTTAGCAATTTGGCTATTCTGATTTGACACAAGATTGTCTTTTCTTTGGTCTAGGAACTCAATCGGGAAGAACCTGCTGGTTTGGGCGGGCCCCTCTGTGAGCGTTATGTTCTTGATTCTAGAGGTGCTCTAGTTGAAAGGAGAGCTGTGGTTTGTAGGGAAAGACTAATACTTGGACATTGCCTTGTCCTTTCTGTTCTAGTTGTGCGGACTAGTAAGTTTTAAAGCATTTTTGTCTAGTTATATGTTAACTATGGTTTATGATTTGAGGTTTATAGTAGGTCAATTTCAGCTTAATATAGTGCTTTCAGTAATCTAAAGTATGAATTTTGTGCTTTGGAATTTAGGAATTTGATGGGTCTCCATTAGTCTAGAATTGAGTCATATATTGCAGTATTCTTGGAATCTGGCGACTTTTGGGCTCCCTGTAAACTTTAATTGAGCCACATTACTAAGATAGGTTTTTCTATTTCTTGTATATAAAAGATAAAAAGGTTATTAGCATAAGTGAAATATATTTGTTTCTCTAACACTAAGGTAAAAATAGCATGAATAGCATTATGATTGTTTGTGGCCTAGTTGGGGTGGGGGGAAGGGGGTGTGCACTGAAATTTACAATGTTGGCATAACTGAAGTACTAAGATCCAGATTACATGTCAAATTATCAAAACTTATGTTTATCTTAGAAGGTTCTTGTGGACTCGTCTGTAGTCTGAATCCAGGGTTGAATAATATATTTGGGTGAAATACTTTGCCTTTTTCTTTTGTCCCTGACTTGAAAGAGAACGCATTATAGCATTGACCATTTATTGCATAAGGTTGTAACATTGACTTGTTGCAGGTCCAAAAGATGTGAAGGATGCCTTTTCCGCTTTAAAAGACAGTGCTGCAGAACTTAATGAGAGCAATGACACGTTAAAGCATCAGGCATGTCTTTGTTTTTGTTCCGACTAACAAATTTGTATGTTTGTGAATCTGGAAATTACCCGAGGTTTTCTTTTTCGTACATTATATGTGCACGGAACTTTATACGATCTTATCTCTTTGAAGGTGTTGTTGCTTTGCCACTTACTCTTCTTTTTCTCACTTTTCTTCCCATGCAGATCACATTTAGCCTTCTTTTTTCTCTTGTCATAGCTTTTGTATCAGATGCTCTGAGTGCAGTACCTGATAAATCATCTGTCCTGTCTCGTGATGCTTCTTTTAGAAAAGAGTTCCATGAAACTGTAAGCTAAACAGTGAACAGTTTTTACTCATTTTTATTAGCTTTTCAGTGATGTTTTGCAATGCTGATGATTTTGCTTGCTGTAGGTGATGGCTGCAGGAAGTGATCTGATCGTGGAGGGTTTTGTTGGTGGCATAAGATTAGCTTGGGCTGTACATTTGATGTTGATACATGATGAGATTGCCGCAAGGGAAACAGTTTCAAGTGCCTCCTCTAATGACTTGGCTCATATACATTCGTGTTTGGAAGCAATTTTCTCAAACAATATTTTCCAGTTTTTACTGGATAAAGTTCTTAGAACTGCAGCCTATCAGGTTTTGTTTTCATTCCCTGTTAATAATTTACTAAGAAATTTTCATATCTTTGTTAACAAATAAAAGATAGGGGAAAGAGAGAATAGTGTTGTATATAATTCAGCCAAAGATACATCAATTTATAGTGCTAGACCTAGAAGAGAAAGGGAAGTAGAATCAATCACAATAATTACTCAATCATCACCTCGCCAGTTACGTCATTCTATGGCTGATTGACACCTTGATTGTAGCTGATTGACAACTAGATTAATAGTTGACTTTAACACTCCCCCTCAAGGTGGAGCATAGATATTTCAATGCCCAGCTTGAAACAAAGATATAGAAAAACTTAAATGGCAATAAAACTTAATAAATTAAAAATGGAAACATATAATCATTATTTCTGAGATTCTTTAACATCCCCTCAAACTCAAGATGGGGAGTAAAGAAGAGTTTGTAGAGTTCCAATGACATAATAGCGAGTCCTTTAAAAGGTTGACGAATTGACTTGATAGAAGTGCCGACGAAATAGCTTGACAGAGTGCCGATGAAATAGCTTGACAGAGTGACCAAGTAAACAACTTGATAGATAGAGTGGCCGAGGAAACAACTTGAAAGAGTTGCCGATACAACGGCTTGACATAGTTTTTATTTTTATGGAGAGACGAAATTGAAGAGACATTTTTGAAAGAGGCAATCTGGTCAGAACCCAAAACCAGACTCAGAAAGCCACCAAACATATAGGTCATGTGTTGCAAGTCGCTGGCAAGGAAAAAGAGTGTTGCAAATATCTTAGACCCTTTAGAGGTGTGCATGTGCCGCCGTCTGCCACCGCCGACGGTGGCATATATGATATATTTCTAAAGGTTTGCGTTTATGAGAAGGATCGGCGCTCTATACCATGTTAACACAAAAAAGATAGGGGAAAGAGAGAATAGTGTTGTATATAATTCAGCCAAAGATACATCAATTTATAGTGCTAGACCTAGAAGAGAAAAGGAAGTAGAATCAATCACAAGAATTACTCAATCAATCACCTCGCCAATTACATCATTCTATGTCTGATTGACACCTTGATTGTAACTGATTGACAACTAGATTAACATTTGATTTTAACAATCTTATCAAGGACACCTTTGGACTATTGTTGTTTGTCTTTATAGCTCAACTGTTAAATAACTCAAAATTTACTGAAATTTATTCAACACCACTATGCTGTTGTTTGTTTCATTTTAACCATAATATTTATACATTATAGAATCATTTACAATTTTGTTCTGGGTCCACAACTCTAGTCTGTGAACTTTTGGACTTTGCATCTGTTACACTTGGAAATTCTTTCTATTTCCTAGCTGCTTTCTTGATCTTTCTGTCTTGGGGCTGTGCTGCTAAATTCTACTGATGTATCAGCTGGTTGCATGTATCATTGCATTTTTTATGTTTCTCTGGTCTGCTTGCTTTTTTTTTTTATTTAATTTTATTCTTCATCTTCTTCAACAATATTTGCACTCTGATTGTATATAAAGAAATGTAATGATGATTTTCCTGGTTTCTAGTCAATAATGTGGGATTGTAATATTTGATTGGTTTGCAGCGTGCTTAAACCTGCTGTCTGTTTGTTAATGTGTACAGAACGATGATGAGGATATCGTCTATATGTATAATGCTTATTTGCACAAGCTAATTACTTGCTTCCTATCTCACCATCTTGCCAGAGACAAGGTCAGTATTTTTTTCTGGTTCCATAAAGTAAATTATAATGGCACTTTAATACAAATTATTTTGGGCATTTAATATGATTCTGTCACTGAATTGTCTCACATGTCTGTTTTTCATACTGCTTATTGGGAAAGTGCCCTGTTTATCTATTTATTTTTGGTAAAATTCAATATTTACGCAAAGTAATCCAAAGCTTGCAGAGTTGTTATCGTTGTCTTGGTGTCCTTGGTCGAGATTAGTTTATGTTGGCTGTTGTTGATTGTTTGTCCACGTATTGCTTTTATGCAATTGGCTGTGAAATGCCATTTATACATAACTTGTAGGTGACCGTGTGTGTTTAAGACGGATTGTTAATATATCATTAGTGCTTCCTCTCCTCCAATTCCCATCCAATAGTCAGCATAGTTGTCTACTGAAGCTCACATAACATCCAAAAGAGTGAAAACAAAGGACCAAAGCTAAGCTTTCCTCTTCACTAGATGCATCCATAAAATGTGTAATTGTGCAACTTTCCAAGTGAAAAATAATATATAGGTAGGAACATCTGAGAACCATATTTCTTCGAAGGAAAAAATGTCATTCTTCCCTTCTAATTCCTTATAAATGATTTGGCTTCAAAGTTTAAACTGCTTATTTCAACTCTAAAACTTTTAGTCTCACCAAGATCACATTGTCCTGTAAGTTATTTTACATACATAATAAAGTATCCAATTAATTTTATCCTAAGCTTGGAATGCAACCTTAAGTTCAAGAGACACCACAGAACTTGTTGTAGAGGTTGATATTGTTGGCCCCTTATTTACCAATATAGCAGACAAATCTAGAAAATGCTATATACAAATATTGTCAGGTTATAGTTCTAATATTTTTTTTTCCCAAACTGACTTCATGTTAGTGTTTGATCTTCTTCTTCTTCTTGCTCTTTTTATTAGTTTCATTTATAGCTGATTGTGGGCTATATCTTATACTATATGGGGAATGGAAGGATCCTATAGTCTTGCTATTGATGATGGTGGTGATGATTGTTTATTCTATTATAACTGGCTGCAGTTCTGATTATTCTTGAAGTTTTTATGTTCTTTTGCAAACAATTTCAATTGTAATTAACTGTCAACATATGCTTAAACAATTTATTTATTAATCCGTAAACAATTTCTACTAATTTTAATGAGACTTAGTGTAAATGCTATCATCAATTGTTCCAAATCTGAATCTATACTGTAGCACTACTATCTTACGGCTCTATGTACATTGTCAAAGCTACGAGGAGGAACGGTACATTGGGAAAATTAGTCTTGAGCAATAAAATTAGGCTTAAGCAAGACATTAGCTCCTCCGGTGTGTTTTTTATTTTGATAATTGTCTTTACACTCAGACTAATGTACACATGTAGAGAAACACAAATGCCTGCCTCTTCTTTTGTATGTTTGTGGCCTTGAAAATGTCTATCTTGCGTTATCAGCATTTTTACTTTGACAAACTTGTTGAAATCCTTCCCTACAGGTCAAAGAATCGAAGGAGAAAGCTATGAGTGTGCTTAATTCATATCGTGCAGCTGGATCAAAGGATTTTGTGCATGATGGCAACATGCTTTCTCATCAATCCACTGAAACAGGCCCGTTACCATTTGTCTCTCTCTTGGAATTTGTCAGTGAAATTTATCAGGTTTGTTTGGAGTATTATGATAGAATTTTATACTGTAAGACTTGGTGGTTCTTCATTAGTCATTCTGGTTAATGTATCAGCATCCGGAAAATGTTAAAAGATAATGAAATAGAATTGTATATAATCTATATTTCTTCTAAAATTTGAACAATGGAGAGTTATTTCCTTCTCTTAAGTATGCCTGATTTTCAGCTATTATTTGGACAACGCTATCAACACTTTTTTTTACGACAAGAAGCTTTTTTTTTTTTTTTTTTTTTTTTTTCTTTTTCTTTTTTAAATTTAATTTTATTGTTTTACATGGATAAATAACTCAACACTTTTGCTTATTTGGTTCTGATGACCCTGTTATCTGTTATACTTGCAAATTTCAGAAAGAACCAGAGCTGTTGTCTGGCAATGATGTCTTATGGACTTTTGTGATTTTTGCTGGAGAGGATCATACTAATTTTCAAACGCTTGTGGCTTTCTTGAATATGCTGAGTACCTTGGTAGGTGCATTGTGTAATTGAATATGTGAGGCATGCCTCATAACCTCCATATGATGTCTGACGCACATTTTCTTGTTTTAGGCTTCTAGTCAAGAAGGTGCTTCGAAGGTTTATGAGTTACTTCAGGGTAAAGCATTTCGCTCTGTTGGGTGGAGAACTTTGTTTGATTGCTTATCAATTTATGATGAGAAATTCAAACAGTCACTTCAAACTGCTGGGGCAATGCTTCCCGAGTTTCAAGAGGGGGATGCAAAAGCACTTGTTGCATATTTGAATGTTCTTCAGAAGGTTTCCCGTTTCCATGTCTTTCTCTTTTGTAGTTGTTTGCCTCTTCTAAAGTTCTGTGGCTGTAAGCATTTGTTTTTATAGGACAGTTTGCTAAGTGCATTGTTTTGAATGTGGTTAGTTCACCTGTTTGCTGTTTCTTCTATCCCATTGCTTTCATGTTGACACGAAGATATCCCTGCTGATGGGCATGCATTTACCACCATTTCGCTCTTCCAGTGGATATTTTTGGTGCTTAAATAAAATGTCTTGGTGATTGCTGTCTTTGGCCTGCACCTCCATTTATCTTTTCTTTCTAACTTCTTTTCTCTTTTACCTCGAAACATTTTGGTAAACACCTGGAGTCTTGATATGAAAGCATATTATTATAAGAATTTAACATTGTATTTTGTTTTTATTTTTTTATTTTTAAATTTTGGCAACTGCACTTTTTTTTTCCACAGCACTGTCTTTGATATGTCACCAGATCTTCTGTCTTTTGTTGAAAGGAATAACTGTTATTTCTGGTTTCAAACATCTGCAGGTTGTGGAAAATGGGAATCCAATAGAAAGAAAAAAATGGTTCCCTGATATGGAACCATTATTTAAGCTCCTCAGTTATGAAAATGTTCCTCCATATCTGAAGGTTGGAAAATTTGTTTAATGCTGAAATTATTGTATTATAGCATTTGCCCGTGTCTATTTTCCGTTAATGTTGGATGCTTCCTGTTGACTGTACAGATTTTATTATTATTTTACTTGATTGTATAGTTATTTCTTTCCTTAGTTAGGACCTTGATTAGAGGGATTTGGTTTCCTTAGTTAGGGCCTAGATTAGAGGGATTTGGTTCTCTAAATTAAGATAAACAGATCCTCCATTTATGTGCAGTCCTTAACTGCTGTGTATATTTATATTCCAGTTGACAGCTTCAATATTATTAAGGTAATCAAGACTATTTCTTCATGGTATCAGAGCACTCTCTGAACCCTAACAAACCATAGCTTTCCCTACTGCTCTTTCCGGCAGTAAACCACCCTAAAATACTTCAAACAAATCAAACATGTCCACCAACTCCATTTCAGAAGTTGGTTCCGTTCCAGAGCTCCCAAAAACCGATAACAATGGAGGAGGGAGTTTGGAACAAAACTCACATCCCAATCTTCCCATAACTTGTCACAAACTGACCGGCAGAAATTTTCTTCAATGGTCCAAGTCCATGCTCATCTATAACAGGGGAAAAGACAAAGATGAATATCTGACCAAAGGAATCACCAAACCAGCCAAGGAAGATGCTGGTTACCGCAAGTGGAAGACAGAAAACAATTTGGTGATGTCGTGGCTGCTTAATTCGATGAACAACGATATAAGCGAGAACTTTCTGCTGTTTGAAACGGCAAAAGAAATCTGGGATGCAGCCAAAGAAACTTTCTCTACAACTGACAACACAGCAGTACTGTTCGCTGTTGAGGGAATTCTGCATGATCTTCATCAAGGGGAGGAAACGGTCACTCAATACTTCACCAAACTTACTCGGTTGTGGCAGCAGGTTGACACTTTCGACAATGATGTTTTTATTGACCCTAAGGATGAGGCTACACACAAGAAAAGCATTGAGAAGAGAAGGATATTCAAGTTCCTGCTAGGGCTGAACAGAAACCTTGATGAGGTGAGGGGCAGAATCATGGCTGTCAAGCCCTTACCTACTATCCGAGAGGCTTTTTCAGAAGTTGTGCGCGAAGAAAGCAGGAGGAAGGTCATGCTTGGCACTGATAGCAGCAGTTCTCAGCCTGATAGGAGTGCACTGGCAATTCGTGGAGGCCAAATCTCCTCATTCGACAGCAAATCTAGGAAGGGCCGTCCATGGTGTGACCATTGCAAGAGGCCAGGTCATGTTAAGACAGTTGCTGGAAATTGCATGGCAAACCGGCGGATTGGAAGCCCAAGGCAGAGAGAGAAGGGTGAGGAAATATGACAACTTATGGAGACTCACCTACTGCTATTGCCGAATTATTTAGCAAGGAACAATTGAATCTTCTCCAGAAGTTGATCAGCCAGCAGCCACAGTCTATCATTGCATCAGGATCGTTGGCTCATTCAGGTAACCAGTTGACTGCCCTTAATGCAAAACAAGTGCCGAGTGAGTGTTGGATTATTGACTCGGGCGCGTCAGATCATATGACAGGGGATGTTAGCGTGTTTACTACATACACTCCCTGTCATAACCATCTTAATATTCGTATAGCAGATGGGTCCTTATCTAAGGTTGCTGGGATCGGTTCAGTGGCAGTAACTAACACAATTATTCTTGACTCTGTGTTATTCGTACCTAAATTGGACTGCAATCTTTTATCTGTGAGAAAATTGACCCAAGATAAGAAATGTATAGCTAAATTCTCTCCTAAATTGTGTCTTTTTCAGGACTTGGGTTCGGGGAGGACGATTGGTAGTGCTAGAGTCAGCTCTGGACTCTACTATCTCATAGCGGAGCCTTCCGTGGGAAAACGGTTCATTCCAATGGCATGTGGGGCTGGTTGCAGTAAATCTTCTAGAACCTCTAATCTAGTGTCTAGGCCTTATAGTGATAAGGATGTCTTGATTTGGCATTATCGTCTAGGCCATTTAAGTTTTCCTTATTTGTCAAAGTTATTTCCTGTATTGTTCAGAAATAAAAATCCACTCCTTTTTCAATGTGAGATTTGCCAGCTTGCTAAACATACTAGGAGCACTTCTTCTATTTCACCATATAAATCATCCAAACCTTTTTTCAATAATCCACAGTGATGTTTGGGGGCCTTCCAGGGTTCCAAACATCACAGGGGCTAAGTGGTTCGTTTCTTTTGTAGATGATCACACCAGGCTCACTTGGATTTATCTTATGAAGGAAAAATCTGAGGTGACACATATTTTTAAATGTTTTAAAAAGATGATTCAAACTCAATTTGACACAGGGATTCAAATTTTTCGAACTGACAATGGCAAAGAATTTTTTAACTCATTCCTTGGCAATTATCTTTCTGATGAGGGAATCGTACATCAAAGTACGTGTGTAGATACACCCCAACAGAATGGGATTGCTGAGAGAGAATCGTCATTTGTTAGAGGTTGCCCGATCCCTGATGTTTTCTAGTAATGTTCCAAAGAATTTTTGGGGTGAAGCGGTTCTTACTGCAGCATTCCTAATTAACCGGGTTCCCTCCAAAGTTTTAAATTATTTCACACCTAGTAAAATCCTTCAAAAATTCTATCCTCAAGATCGGTTATTAACTGATATTTCTCCTAGAATTTTTGGATGCACTATTTTCATCCATGTGTATTCCCATAATCGCAGTAAATTGGATCCTAAATCTATTAAGGGGATATTTATTGGATATTCTCCTAATAAGAAGGGATACAAGTGTTACTGCCCTTCTACTAAACGTATTTATCACACAATGGATGTAACATTTTTTGAAAATCAATCTTTTTTTCCCAAAACCGATATTCAGGGGGAGAATTCTACCTCAAATAATGAATATCTGTTTTGGGATCCTAGTCCAGGTCTAATTCTTCCTGTTGAATCTGGGTTTATTCCTCAAAATCAGCCTCATAGTCAGCAACTAATTGCTGAAAATCAGCAGCCTAGTCCAGGTCAACTCTCTTCTGAAATTCAGAAATCAGATCAGCCTCATAATCAGCAATTAATTGCTGAAAATCAGCAGCCTAGTCCAGGTCAACTCTCTTCTGAAATTCAGAAATCAAACCAGTCTCATAATCAACAATTAATTGCTGAAAATCAGCCTTCTAGTTCTCCTAGGAATCAGCAGCCTCAATCTTGTCTTAACCCACCTCAATCTTGTTTGAATTCCCCTAATCAATCTTCTAGTTCCCCTAGAAATCAGCAGTGGTTTAACTCACCAAAAGGTCAACCTATCCACATGCAAAAGGAGATAATTGTTTACCACAGAAGGGGGAAGCTGGGAGATAGGATTTAGACTGATAATAGCACTAGTCAAGAATCCCAACCTGATTCTACAGTCCAAGAATTTGACCCAAATACAGCAGAGATTGAAGTGGCTCCAATATCTGATTCTGATAGACCCATTGCCGTAAGAAAGGGGTACAGGGAATGTCGGGACAGACCTCTTTATCCTATGGCTAAATATGTGTCTTATGAAGGTATCTCATACAAATTTAAAACTTTTATTTCAAGGCTCTCTAACATTTCAGTGCCAAGAAACATACAAGAAGCTTTGAAAATTCCAGAGTGGAAGAAGGCAGTTGAGGATGAGATTCATGCACTGGATAAAAACGGGACATGGGAGCTGTCAGTTCTACCAGAAGGGAAAAATTCAGTCGGTTGCAAATGGGTCTTTACAGTCAAGACAAAAGCAGATGGAAGTGTAGAACGATTCAAGGCACGGTTGGTAGCAAAGGGATTCACACAGTCCTTTGGTATTGATTACAAGGAGACTTTCGCACCGGTAGCCAAATTAAATACAATCCGGATATTGTTATCTCTGGCAGCAAATCTAGATTGGCCTCTACACCAAATGGATGTGAAAAATGCATTCCTTAACGGAGACCTTACAGAAGAAGTGTACATGGAGATTCCACCTGGTTTCGAAACTGCAGCTACTATTAATAAGGTATGCAGACTTCGAAAGTCACTTTATGGACTGAAGCAGTCTCCTCGGGCCTGGTTTGAACGGTTCACTCAAGTCCTCAAGAAACATGGTTATGGGCAGTGTCAATCCGATCACACCATGTTCATCAAGTACTCAGAAAGGGGGCTGCGGGCTATATTGATAGTATATGTGGATGATATAATCTTAACTGGGGATTTTGCGGAGGAGATACCACGTATAAAGAGCTACCTCGCCCAAGAGTTTGAGATAAAAGATTTGGGACATCTAAGATACTTTCTAGGAATGGAAGTAGCTCGCTCAAAAAAGGGTATTTTCATATCCCAACGGAAATATGTTCTTGACTTGTTGCAAGAAACCGGAATGGAAGAGTGCAAGCCAACCGAAACTCCCATGGACACCACAGTGAAGCTCGGTTTTGATAGGGACAGCCCTCCGGTGGACAAGGGGAGATATCAAAGACTTGTCGGAAAGCTAATCTATCTCTCACTCACAAGGCCGGACATAGCTTTCCCTGTTAGTGCTATTAGTCAGTACATGAACAGCCCTACAGTGGAACATATGGTGGCTGTCCAAAGAATACTAAAGTACCTGAAATTAACCCCAGGAAAAGGACTATTTTTCAAGAAAACATCAAGCAGAGAGGTATCAGTTTTCACTGATGCTGACTGGGCAGGCTCCATTACAGACCGTAGGTCTACTTCGGGTTATTGCACTACAGTTTGGGGGAATCTAACCACTTGGAGAAGTAAAAAACAGTCAGTGGTAGCTAGAAGCAGTGCTGAAGCTGAATTCCGTGCAATGGCACATGGAATATGTGAAGGTCTTTGGATCAAACGGGTTTTAAGTGATCTAAAAGTACCATTTGAAGGGTCCATCAACATGTTCTGTGACAACCAAGCTACGATTAGTATTGCTAAAAACCCGGTTCACCATGACCGGACTAAACACATTGAGATAGACCGACACTTCATAAAGGAAAAGATTGATGGAGGGATTTTGCAGCTGGTTTACACTCCAACCAGCCAACAAATTGCAGATATTTTAACTAAACCTCTTCCACGGGCCAAATTTGATGAATTAAGTAGCAAGCTGGGTATGATCAATATTTTCAACCCAACTTGAGGGGGGGTGTTGACTGTACAGATTTTATTATTATTTTACTTGATTGTATAGTTATTTCTTTCCTTAGTTAGGACCTTGATTAGAGGGATTTGGTTTCCTTAGTTAGGGCCTAGATTAGAGGGATTTGGTTCTCTAAATTAAGATAAACAGATCCTCCATTTATGTGCAGTCCTTAACTGCTGTGTATATTTATATTCCAGTTGACAGCTTCAATATTATTAAGGTAATCAAGACTATTTCTTCACTTCCAGTAAATTTATGTTCTTTACTAAACAAATATATCACATGCTTTCACAGGGTGCTCTGCGGAATGCAATAACAACCTTCATTCATGTCTCTCCAGTCCTAAAGGATACTGTTTGGAGTTATCTTGAGCGTTATGATCTACCTGTGGTTGTTGGGTCTCAAGCTGGGAACACTGCACAATCAATGGCAGCACAGGTTAGTATTTTGTGTGGACCGTGTGGTATCTTAGAAATCTGTGTTTGATTAATGAAATGACTCTTAAGGCATCATATTGTGACTTACCTTACCTTTTCTCTTGTTTATTATAACTTTCTTTTCTTTGTCCTATTGATATTTTGATGTCACAAAAAATAATGAGTAAATAGGGAAATACAATGGAGGAGAACAAAACAATTTAGAACCAACTCTTATTTCCTCATTATTTTTTGTGACATCAACTTAGTACCCCTATTTGGTTTGCTGATTGTTGTTTTTTTTTATTTTTTTATTTTAACTTTAACAGCATTACCATTTCTGTGATTTATATACATTTTGAGTGTTCTCATAAGGATTGTTTGCTTCATTAGTTTCTAGTGCAATCTCAAGGACAATGTGTGCATTCATTGTTTTCTTATATTTATTCTCAGTTAGTTTTATAATAATGACAGAAACGCTTGGTCTGCCTTTTGGTGTCTGCTAAATTAGTTAATGGTTTAAGAATAGTGTTAAGTAGTGTAAAGTTTATCAGGGATCTGTTAGTGTTGTACCTCAGCAAACCAGCAGACGTTCTTGGGATGTCACCATGAATTTTACAGGGAATAGTAGTCATCTGTTTTACAGTTGGCTAGACTGATCATGTTAAATGTTGTTATTGACAGGTTTATGATATGCAATTTGAGTTGAATGAAGTTGAAGCAAGGAGGGAGCAATATCCCTCGACAATATCTTTCATTAATCTCTTAAATGCTTTAATTGCTGAAGAAAAGGATGTGAGCGATAGAGGGCGTAGGTATTGGTCCTTGGTATCTTACTGTTTTCTGGGTATTTTGATTTTTTTTTTTCTTGTCCACTCTAAAATTCGGTATCTACTTTTGCAGATTTGTTGGCATCTTTAGGTTCATATACGATCATGTGTTTGGGCCATTCCCTCAAAGAGCCTATGCAGATCCTTGCGAGAAATGGCAATTGGTTGTTGCTTGTCTTAAACATTTTCACATGTGAGTAAACCCCACTATTTTAATATGGAGGCTTATTTCTGTAATTTTGAACTTTGAGTTGATTTTATTCTCTTTAAAGTTTTTTATTTTTTATTTTATCAGTGCCTTTTCTTATCTTTCTTCAACAGCATCAATGAGTTGTTTACTCCAAGTATCTACTGTTCCATGTGTGAGGACTTTCACACACACACACACACACACACGTACATGCTGAAATATAGTTGAATTACTAAAAATGTAGTGGGTTGATAATATGTTGAACTATAACTGTACCTAGTATGTTCTTTGAGTCGAATAAGTCGTATAGGAATTTGCATATTCATATTGTCTATTCTGCAGGATTCTGAACATGTATGACATTCAAGATGAGGATATTGATGGTCTTGTTGAACAGTCGTCAATGGCAACACAGCCATCTTCGCTTCAGATGCAGGTTCCTGTGTTGGAGTTGCTAAAAGTATGTATTTAGTGTTTTGATGCTTGTTTCTTCTTTTTAATTTTTAACCAATTTGTATGCGATGTAATTAGTTACTTATATGAGTATAATATGCTCTTTTAACTTATTAATCTTAGTGTTGAGAATATTTGTCGACAATAAATTTCCTGCATCTGTTATCACCTATATCTTTACTCATAACATGAATTAAGATTGTGGACCCAGTGCTTCTTAATATTGACATGTTCTTTACAATTCATTGAACTTGCAATTTGTGTTATCTTCTTCGGAGCTTTTTTTTGCACCAAACCATTAGTATGGCCGGTTCTATGATTGTACTTATCAACTGTTCTGTTTTCATTGATGTCAGTTATCTCATATCTTCTATGATTCTGCAATTCCTTTTTTATTTGTTCTGTTTTCTTTTTAGTTCCTAACTCTGGTGAAGTTATCTCATATCTTATTAACCTTTTTACTCTTTCAGCCTTGGGAGTTATGTAACATTGAATATTTTGCCTTTTTGCTTGTAATGGTTATTTATTAACTAAAGTAACAGATTTTGTGTGGATCTGAGGCAATTCTGCTGAAACAGGAATCTCTCTCTCTCTCTCTATGTATGTATATATATATTAATATATATATATATCCCTTGCTGATCATGCCTGTTGCGTCTCTGTTTTGTTGGTTTTGTGTTGGACACTTTGGCCAAATATCTTCTTGTCCTGTGTCTTGTCTTATTGATGTACTTCATGTTACAGCGTCCATGTAACATAGATACAAGGTATAAGATAAACTGGCTTGGAAAGTCAGGAAGATGAACTAAGTTTGCTAGCTGAACTAATTAAGTTCTTCCAATTGTTAATGTTTGGTGCGGTCCAATTGGATCATGTTTGAGATTGAGCTTTTTCCTGGGTCTCTTTGATCATGTTTTTTGATAAGAAACTAGAATTATTTCATTAATGAAAGAAAAAACAAAGGTTAATGATTGGTTTCATTAACAGGGTCTCATTGATCCTGTTAATGATTGGTTTCCATAGATTGAGATTTAGTGTAGCTAAAGTTTGATTCCAAGAATTGTACCGATGCACATGTGCTGTTGTAGCTTATATTAAAAATTATGGCTTATTATTGATGACCTTCAAGTTCTCGTAGTTGTTCATTTTTCCCGACTTTGCCAAGCTTGTTTTCTTTATGCGTAGCTTGTAAGCCAGACTTGAATTATTTTTGGTTGGCAAGTTGAAGCTGGTGGGCAGCTGGTAATGCATTTTGCAGCTTTTCTTTTAGAAATTTGGTTTGTTATCCGGTAACATCTTTTCTACCCGGGTTAATAGTTTTGCTAGCAATGCTGGCTTTCTGTTGAATGAAATGGAAGGCATAAAGCCCTTGATCCATGATGGAAAGTTCTGTTTTAACCTGAACATTGTATCTGAAAACAGGAGAGAGCTTATATTATGTACATTCAATATATAGTAATTATTATTGGTCCATGGCTTTATAAATTAGTTGGAAGTAGAACTTTTTTTTTTCCTTCTCTTTTTAAACTTTCTAAACCTTATGCTTGATCTCTTTATTGGGAAAATACTTATGCTTAAGCTTATTGCCTTCCATAGGTTTTTTATTTTCTAATTATCTATAAGTGGACTTGCACCATCAAACTTGATGTTGTGCTATAACTGAGGTTTATTTCTTACTGTATTCAACATCATTTTGTCAGGATTTCATGAGTGGAAAGACTGTGTTTCGAAATATAATGGGTATTCTTCAGCCTGGAGTCAATTCAATCATTACTGAACGGACTAGTCAAACATATGGACAACTTTTAGAAAAAGCTGTGCAACTCTCTTTGGAAATTATAATCCTTGTCTTGGAGAAGGATTTACTTCTTTCTGATTTCTGGCGTCCTTTATATCAGGTAATGATTCCCATTTGATGGATAGTTAATAACTTTTCATGGTGACTATTATAATTTTTAATATTTTTGGTTTGTCATGCATAGACTTCCTTCACCTTCATATTGAAGATTGACAAAATGCATAAGCGGTTTTATAACTTTTTTTGTCAGCAAGATTGCTGTGTTCTATTTGGATGAGAAGTGAAATTTCAGTTTGTGAACTGTGTTTTTGTCTTTGAAATTATGAGTGGGGCCATCAAGTTTAAGTTAAATACGATTCTTTTTTGTTTCCTGTATAATATTCTTAAACCTTTTGTTATGTTGGGGCCATTAAAAAATGGGTTAATTCAAATCCTTGATTTGGAGGTTCTGTTTGGACGAAAATTGAAGTGGTAACAAGTTATTAAGTATTCAGATTGTGGTAAGCCATCAATAAAAGTATTTTGCATTTCATAGGAAGAGGAACATGATGTGTTAAAATTAGGAAGCATAAGAAATAGTGAAAAACTTTATAAAGACAGGAGGATTTGAACTGAAGGCTCACTATTTTTCTCAACTTTTCTTGGTTTCTTAGGGAGATTCTTTCATTTTATAATTGCTCTACCTTGGTAATTGTCTCTCATTGTTGAACCGTTATTCTCACTTCTCCTGGCTAATTATCTCAGCAAGCTTGCTCATTTTTCCGTTTTGACGGCACTATTTCTAACGTTTCACTGTTGCACTTGTATTTGTTTTTTTTTATTTATTTTTATTTTTTTTACTTTTTTATTACAATTTTTTATAATATGAATACTGCAATTATAACTGCATAGAGAAGATAATTGAAGAGTGAAATGAGAGAATAAAGAGTTTATTTCACTTAATCTCACAATGAAGAGAATAACAAATTAAATACATGTAGGTCAGTATTTGATACTGCCTAGGACTCTACTACTCTTAACTAGTTAAGATAATTACTAATACAATAGAATTTTATCCTCATGAGAATATGAGATTGAGTGAAACACTCATATCTCTTATTATCTAAATAAATAAATAAAACTAATAGTAATCTATAATAACCTAACTCCAACAACAACAACAACCCCCACCAACCGCCCCCAGTAAATATTAACCATGCCCAGCTTGGTACATAAATCTTCAAAATGAATTCTAGGCAGTGCTTTTGTTAGAATATCTGCTGTCTGAACAGCATTAGGAGTATAAATGAGCTTGACACTTCCTTCCTCTATTTTCTCTTTGATGAAGTGTCTGTCGATCTCTACATGCTTTGTTCGATCGTGATGCACTGGATTCTTGGCAATGCTAATTGCAGATTGACTGTCACAAAACATCTTCATCGGACTCTCCATAGGAATTTTTAGTTCAGCTAGAACTCTCCTAAGCCAAATTCCCTCACAAATGCAGTGTGCCATTGCCCTGAATTCTGATTCGGCACTGCTCCTTGACACAACCGACTGTTTCTTGCTTCTCCATGTAACCAAATTCCCCCAAACATATGTACAATAGCCTGAGGTGGACCTACGGTCAGTAACTGAGCCAGCTCAGTCCGCATTCGAGAAAACTTCAATATTTCGGCTTGAATTCTTCTTGAAAAACAGCCCTCTTCCTGGAGTCATTTTGAGATACCTAAGAATTCTGAAAACAGTGTTCATATGCTCCTTTGTGGGGTTGTTCATGAATTGACTAACCACACTTACTGAGAATTCGATGTCTGGCCATGTATGAGCCAAATAAATTAACTTTCCCACTAGGCGTTGGTATCTGCCTTTTTCAACTGGTGTACTGCCTTCTATAGAACCTAGTTTTGTAGTGTGTTCCATAGGAGTCTCTGCCGGTTTGCAATCCACCATTCTAGTCTCTTGCAGCAGATTTATGACATACTTCCGTTGAGAGACGACTATTCCCTTCTTTGACCGAGCCACCTCCATGCCTAGGAAATATTTCAGATTTCCTAGGTCTTTTATCTCGAATTCCCTTGCTAAAAACTGTTTCAACCTCTGCATCTCTTCTATATAATCACCAGTTAGTATAATATCGTCTACATAGACAATAAGAACAGTAATTTTACCTCCAGGTGCATGCTTGACAAACAAGGTATGGTCGGATTGACATTGTGTGATCCCAAATTTTTTTACTGCTCTGGTGAACCTCTCGAACCAAGCCCGAGGTGACTATTTAAGACCATATAGTGACTTTCGGAGTCTGCACACTTTGCTTGCATTTGAATCAGTCACTAGACCAGGTGGAATCTCCATATAGACCTCCTCTTCTAGGTCTCCATTTAGGAAGGCGTTTTTTACATCTAGTTGAAACAACGGCCAATCCAAATTAGCAGCCAATGACAGAAGAATGCGGATGGTATTTAATTTTGCAGCAGGGGCGAATGTTTCTTCATAGTCGATCCCATAGGATTGTGTGAACCCCTTTGCAACTAACCTGGCTTTAAACTTCTCAACGTTACCATCAGCCTTTTGTTTCACAGTGAACATTCACTTGCACCCAACCGGATTTTTCCCTTCCGACAAATCCACCAGTTCCTAGGTTCCATTTTTTACCAGTGCCTTGACTTCCTCTTGGATTGCAGCTTTCCATTCTGGAATTCTGAGAGCTTCTTCTATGCGAGTAGGAATCTGAATCTATGAGAGCCTCTCATATGATACAAAATTGCTTAATGGGTACAGTGGTCTGCTCCTGCATTCCCTTACCCCTTTTCTTAAGGCAGTTGGCTTGCTTTCATTTTCTTCATTGGAAATCAAACAAGGATTATCTGTTGTGTCTGTTTCAGTATCTGACTCAAGTTGTTGGATTTGTAAATTCAGTTCAGATTCTTGGTGCTGCTATGTATGCACGTGAGAGACTATTTCTCTCTGTTTTTTTCGATTTCTTTTATAAACAATAATTGTCGGACTTGGCTGCTGTGACTTGTTAATTTCAGACTCTGTAGGCTGCTGTGATTTATTAATATCAGGCTCTATAGGTTGAGGAATTTCAATTTGATTAGGAGAGGAGGGAAGAGATAGATTTTGACTTTGACTAGGAGACATAACCGACCCAACATAAGGATTTTTAGTGGGATACACTGCTGGATCAATCATGCCTTGATCAAATGTAACTGTTTCCCAAAAATAAGATTCTTGACTTTGATTCCCCCCCTGAAGATTGGTTTTGGGATAAAATGGAATGTTTTCCACAAAGGTAGTGTCCGTAGAGACATAAAATTTCCTAGACACAGGAGAATAACACTTATACCCTTTTTGATTTGGTGAGTATCCTAGAAATATACATTTTTCTGATGTAGGGTCTAGTTTGCTCCGATTTTGTTTGTGGATATGAACAAAAACAGAACACCCAAAAACCCTAATTGGAAGTTTAGATAGCAGCTGAGTGTTTGGGTAACATTTTAGTAGAGTTTGACATGGAGTTTGAAAACCTATAATCCTTGAAGGTAATCTATTTATTAAATACCCAGCTGTTAATACAGCCTCACCCCAAAAATGTTTAGGAACATTAGTAGAAAACAGGAGGGAACGAGTGATTTCTAAGATTTGTCTGTTTTTTCTTTCAGAGACTCCATTTTGTTGTGGGGTTTCTATACATGAACTCTGATGTACTATTCCTTCAGTTGACAAAAACTCTTCTAAATCAAAATTGAAATATTCTCTTTCGTTATCGGTTCGAAGAATTTGAATTTTTGTGTGAAACTGATTTTCTATCATTCTGCAGAATTTTTTAAATATGGAGCTGACCTCAGATTTTTCCCTCATTAAAAATATCCATATGAGTCTTGTATGATCATCAATAAATGTAACGAACCATCTAGCGCCAGTTATATTTTTGACTCTAGATGGTCCCCAAACATCACTTTGGATCATGGAAAATGGTTTTGAGGGTTTGTATGTGTGATTTTGATAAACTTGTCTGGTATGTTTTGAAATTTGACAAATTTCACATTGAAAAAATTGAGATTTTTTATTGATGAATAACTTTGGGAACAATTTTTCAAGGTACAAAAAACTTGGATGCCCTATGTGATAGTGCCATAATAGCACTTCACTATCCTTATTTTTCCTAACTGACAAACTAGACAAATTCTGAAAAACAGACGGACTCCTAAAACCACTAAGATTTCCGGTTTGAGATTGTTGTTTAGAATTGGTTTCCACTTTGAGTAAATAAAGTCTTGCACACATACTAGCATTGCCAATCGTCCTCCCCGAATCCAAATCCTGAAAAATACAGTGAGTTGGATAGAATTTAGCCAAACAATTCAAATCCTGTGAGAGTTTACTAATAGATAGCAAATTACAGTCTAGTTGTGGGACCAAAAGTACTGAATTAAGAGTTAGATTTTCAGAGATTTTGATGGAACCTGAACCTATCACTTTGGATAAAGATCCATCAGCAATTCTGACAGATGAATTACCTTGAATTGAGGTGTAAGTTTGAAAGAGTTTAGGGTCACCTGCCAAATGATCTGAGGCCCCAGAATCCACGATCCAAGGGCTGAATTTTTCTTTATTAACATTGAATGCAGATAAGCAATTACCTGCTTGAGCTACTGATTCAGATCCAATGATTGATGATGTTGGATTCGATGATTGGTGAAATAGTGTTTGCAATAACTCCATCTGCTCTTTACTAAATAGTCTGGACTCCTCATTCCCTGTAACAAGGTTACCTCGGCTTTCCTTGTCATATAAAGAACGGGTAGGTTTCCAATCCACTGGTTTACCATGTAATTTCCAGCAGGTTTCCCTAGTATGTCCAGGTCTTCGGCAGTGGTCACACCATGGTCTGCCCCTTCTAGGTCGATTTTCAAAGCTGTTGTGTTGTGTTGTGTTGTGGTCCCTTGACTACTAATGCTGAACTGTCTGCTGTGGTGACATTAGAGTTTGGTTCTGTCTTCACCAAGGACCCTAGCATCTCCTTCTTCCGACTCTCTTCCCTTCTGACTTCTGAGAAAACTTCTCGGATACTAGGAATAGGTTTTGTTCCTAGTACTCGTCCCCTTACTTCATCCAGGCTATTATTCAGGCCTAGGAGGAACTTAAAAATCCTCTTCTGCTCCACAATCTCCTTGTACAGGGATTCGTCTTTTGTACAGGACCATGTATACTTCTCAAATAAATCTAGTTGCTGCCATAGTCTTGTGAGAGAATTAAAGAACTGGGTGACTGTTGATTCGCCTTGGCGTAGGTCATTGATAACACTTTCGATTCCGAATAGCTCCGCAGTATTGTCACTACTAGAGTATGTTTCCTTTGTTGCGTCCCATATTTCTTTGGCACCTCCATAGAGGAGAAAGTTTTCCCCAATATCGTTATTCATGGAATTTATGAGCCATGCCATAACCATATTGTTCTCACTCTTCCACTTTTTGTAGGCTGGATCCTCTTTTGTAGGTGATACAATAGTTCCGGTGATATACTCATCTTTCCCTTTCCCACAGATAAACATAGAGACAGATTGGGACCAAGGAAGATAATTGTGTCCATTTAATTTATGGCTGGTGATGGCTAGGTGATGGGGAAGTGGTTAGAGATTTGAGAACTTACGTTAGGCGTAAGTTTAGGAAAGATAATTAGGGTTTTGGGGATATTTTATTATTATTTTATTATTTTATTTTTGAGATATTATCTCCTTTAGAGATAATTGATTCAAGTTATTATCTTTTAGTATTTGTTTTCTATTTAAACTCTTTGTATTTATCTTTTGTTTCTGATCATTATAAAAGGCCCCTTTAGAGCCTTTTGTAGGGTTAGACTTGATGAATTGAATAAAGAATTGAATTGCTGTGTTTTTTAAAAATCCCTTTTCTAGTTCTAGTTCGTACTGGTTCTACATCACTAGGTGAGGAGGGTTTGAGTTATGGGAGCCACTGCCACCATTATTGTTTGTAGCGGCAGCTTCTGTATTTGAGGAGGAGGCAGTATCTGATGGGTTTAGGGATGACATCTGATTTTTGATTGTATAGAGCCAGGCTCTGATACCATGAAGAGTGAAATGAGAGAATAAAGAGTTTATTTCACTTAATCTCACAATGAAGAGAATAACAAATTAAATACATGTAGGTCAGTATTTGATACTGCCTAGGACTCTACTACTCTAACTAGTTAAAGATAATTACTAATACAATAGAATTTTATCCTCATGAGAATATGAGATTGAGTGAAACACTCATATCTCTTATTATCTAAATAAATAAATAAAACTAATAGTAATCTATAATAACCTAACTCCAACAATAATGATCGATGAAATTGATGTGGATGATGTAATTACTTACGATAAAGTTAAAAAAAATGTTTAATTGTTAATGTATCTGTACACATTGTTTTGCTCACACTAGTTATACATATGCTGAGTCCAGATTATCAGCACAGCACATGTGATGCCATGCCTTTTGTACATGCGACTAAAGCTGCTGAGTCATGTACTGTATGCAGTTTGCTGTATACATTTCTATTGTATATTTTCACTTAATGTCTGAGAAGTTATCTTTTAATGTTTGTACTTTGCATAATTACATGGTAAAACACCTTTGGTTGAGGTCCTCATTATAGCTTGATTTCTGTACAGCCTCTGGATGTTATACTCTCTCAAGATCATAACCAAATTGTAGCATTGTTGGAGTATGTAAGATATGATTTTCAACCACAAATTCAGCAGTGCTCTATCAAAATCATGAGTATTCTGAGGTATTTCTTGGGTCTCAGTTTCTTGTCATTTATTCATTCATTTTGTGATCGGTGTGGTCTGGTTATATTTTTAATTCTTCTTTGATTGACAGTTCTCGCATGGTTGGACTCGTACAAGTACTGCTAAAATACAATGCTGCAAATAGTTTAGTGGAGGATTATGCAGCTTGCCTTGAGTCGCGATCAGAAGAGAGTCAGGTTATAGAGAACAGTGGTGATGATCCAGGGGTTCTCATAATGCAGGTTGATCTCATTATTTGATATGTAAATGCTTTGATGATATGTCTGTGATATTCATGTTTACTTGTCTGTGCGTTTTGCAGCTTCTAATTGATAATATTAGTCGGCCTGCTCCAAATATTACACATTTACTGCTGAAATTTGATCTTGATACCCCTATTGAACGGACAATTTTGCAACCAAAGTTTCATTACAGGTTTAGTTGGTACAACTTGTCTATGTTGATTTCATTTCTGTCTAAATTTGTATGTTTACCGGTGCATTAATTACATTATTACAGTTGCTTTAAGATCATTCTTGAAATCTTGGAGAAGCTTTCAAAGCCAGACGTAAATGCATTGCTTCATGAATTTGGTTTTCAGGTTAGATGCTGCTTAATCAGTTTTCTATTTTCCTTATTAAAAAAAATAAATAAATGTAGTAATAGGTATTATTTCTCCATTTTTCTTGTTTCTTTGGGTAATGAATCTTGTAGAAAATGTTGATCTATTGCTTTTATGCAGCTACTTTATGAGTTGTGCTTGGAACCATTAACATGTAGTCCTATCATGGATTTGCTGAGTAATAAAAAGTATCAGTTCTTCGTTAAGGTACAATCTCTTGTGACTTAATAATTTAAAGCCTTTCTTTTTGAATAAAATAAAATAAAATTTAAACCCTTCATTTACATTCAATATGCTGATTTGTAGTTTACCTTATATATATACACATCAGTGTGCACTGATGTAAATATATAAGAACATTGAATGTGAGCCACTCATTATGGAGAAGTTTTGACAAATGCATACACACTAAGTCAAAGCATGGAAAGTGAGTTGCTCACATTCAGTGTTCTCATATATTTACATCAGTGCGCACTGATTTGAACATCTCTCTCTCTCTCTACACACACACACACACGGGAACATATCCCATGAGCACCCCCTTACTTTAATACAATGAGCGCCTTTGATAGAATTTCATGAAATTTTAATACATGTTGATGGGATTTTTTGTATGCATGATAAGAAAATTGAAATTTACATCTGGAAAAAAATTGGATATACTCACATTCAGTGTTCTCATATATTTACATCAGTGCGCACTGATTTGAACATCTCTCTCTCTCTCTACACACACACACGGGAACATATCCCATGAGCACCCCCTTACTTTAATACAATGAGCGCCTTTGATAGAATTTCATGAAATTTTAATACATGTTGATGGGATTTTTTGTATGCATGATAAGAAAATTGAAATTTACATCTGGAAAAAAATTGGATATGGGAACAATTTTTTCTAATATTCTTCTCCACACCCCGCCCACCCACCCCCCCCCCCCCCCCCCCCACCCCCCCCCCCCCTTCTTTTTTAATGTTTTATCTTCAAAAAGTCGGAAAACAATAGATACTTTATAGACCATTGTATCATGTTAAAATCATCTCACCCTAACATGGCCCGTT
>OX940804.1:24512722-24915050 GCA_954870605.1 Acer campestre | reverse complement strand
ATGGCCCGTTAGCTTAATGGGTTTAAATATACAAACCCAAAACTATTTGTTAAATTAATGGGTAACCCAACTCGTTGTGGTTTAAATTAATGGGGATGTGGAATTTACTGAGAATTAGCTGTAACTAATTTCAAGAAAGGACAAGACCACTACTTTTAGGGTTAGGGTTAGAATATAGTGATATAATTAATTTATAGTTTTATAGTTTTTAATTTAAAATTGGAAAAATCAGGAATTTTCTCTTTCAATAAAACATAAATTCAGAAATTTTTTCTGGTTTCGAAAAAAGAAAAAAGAAAAAGAAATTGTATTTAAAATTAATGGATTAGGCTATATCAACTTAAAATCTTGACTTAAATGTGTGACTTTAACATCCATCCATCCATCTATTTTCACTCAATCCTAGGGCTGCTGTTAATCTTTAATTCATTTACTTTTTCCACCATTGGATTGAGTGAAAATAGTTGGATGGATGTTGAATTCACAAATTTAAGTAAAGATTTTAAGTTAATATAGCTTAACCCAAAATTAATCATAAAAATATATCCTAACCATAACTATAGAGAGATTTTTTTATAAATTCCATAACTTGATTACTAAAATTTATTTACCATTGAGTCATTAAATACAATTTTTTTTTATAATAAATATCATAACATTTAAAAAAATCTTTATATTAACAAGTTGCTAACGAATTAATAGTTTTTCAAAGGTGAACCCAAAACTGACCCATTATATTTCGTATTTTAATAGGTTGACCCATTAACAACCTGATCCGATAAACTAGACCATCAACAGCTATTTTCGAATGGGTTTGGGTCGTGTGAAATTTTGCAAGGTCTAATCCTGTACATGGAAAATTTTCAAAATTTTTCCCAAGTGTATTTCATTCTTCGTATCATCCATACTAAACATCACATTATCTCATCAAAGCTGCTTAAAGTGTGTGTATTGTAAATGGTTCCCATTGCCCAAATTCATGTGGCATGTGAGTTGTAACTAACATATCACTCACTATATCATCTCATGATTTACATGGTGTTGACAACTCACATGCCACATCATTTGAGCAAATTTTTTGGGCAGACTAGCATTACTCATATATATTCTTCTTGTTGCTTATGTTTCTTAAACTGTTTCCATTATTGTTGTAACAGCATCTCGATACTATTGGTGTGGCTCCACTTCCTAAACGAAATAGCAACCAGGCACTTCGGATAAGTTCCCTCCATCAGGTGTCTTTATTTATTCAATTTTAATGATTTTCCTTCCTTATTACTCGCATCGGTTTGTGCCGTTCATTCACCCTGTACTACAAAGTTTACCAATCAGAATCTCCTATGGTTAATTTTTACAATGCGGGGCTTTACTTTTCTGTCATAGCACATATGAGTAGAGGTATGATGAAGTGTATTATTCTGTGTCTTTGGTCATTGATAAGCTTGTCAATTATAATAGAAAATAACTCATTATAGTTATATTGATTGGTGATGACTAGAACACTTTATACACATTTGGATATTGTAGTTAGTGTTCATGATCACCCGATGTTGAATGATAAATATATAGGATATTTTAGGCAAAACTTGTATGTATTTTCATAATGCCTTGGCAAGCCAGTGCACAATAGGTGCTTTTTATTTGATGATTCAATATTCAAAAGATCTGTTTTCATGGCTCCTTTTGGAAGTCCTTTGGGTGGTGCCTTGTAAACAGTTTGTTCATCTTCGAAATGGACAGATTATTTTTGTATTCTTTTTTTCATTATTACACTTCTATTTTGTGAAAAACAAAATAATAATTGTAATGATGCAGATTGTTTTAATGCTTGATTTAGAAACTAAGTGTTAACATTCAAGGAATGCTTGCAAATTATTGCTATATGTTTCTGAACTCTAAGTATCATTCACATCAATTTGTTGGCTTTACCTTCCCCAGAGAGCATGGCTATTGAAGCTCTTAGCTATTGAGTTGCATGCTGGTTATGGGAGTAGCTCTACTCACCAAGAGGCGTGTCAAAGCATCCTTGCTCATGTCTTTGGGCAGAACTGCATCGAAGATAAGACTGATATTATTTCTCACCCTCTCACGCTTCAAAATATCACAGATACCGGGACTAGAGCTATCAGTAAGAGTAAGGTATTGTTGGTTTCATTTAATGTGTCATGATCTGTTTGCCACCTTTGTTTTTATAAATGTTCGTACGTACGTACTTTGTTTAGTTTTATTTCATATTCCTCGTGTTACTATGTTACTATGTATTGTTGCTTGGCTTAATTTTAAGTCATGGATCAGAATATCAGACGATCTAGATTTTTTTTTTGTGCTGAGGCACCTGAGTGCAATGCTCTTTGCCAGATTTCCCAGTTCACATATTCTACTTCTTTTGTTTATTTATTTGTTTGATTGATGCTAATTGTGTATTAATTAACCTAACTAAGGTTCTAAAATGGATTTACATTCTTGTAAAACTTATTTCTGTTGGAGTAAGCAAATGTTATAGGGATTGGGAAAGAACTTTCTAAGCAATAAGCTTGGAAATTGCAAAAGAAATTGGAAGTTTGGAACTATAGCTTGGTAATAAAGCATACCTTGCACATAGCTGGGATGAAGAAGGCTTCTTTTGACAATTTCTCCTCAGGTTGTTTAGCTTACTTGTATGTCCATTATGATATTCTTTGTGCCAATAGGAAGACTAATGTCTACTAGTTTAGGTATATTTATTGAAGTAAATGATAACTAATTTATTTTTTAGTTGCACAAAAACACTCTCTCAGTAAAGGATTTCTAATTTAGAGTTTTCAACCAAGTATTGATCAGGTGTGGTAGCTGCCTATATTTTTTTAATTCTAATAGTACTTCATTAGAAGCAAATAGGCCATGCATTTTCACTTATAACTATGTATAACAGCTTTCCTTTAGTCATAAGGGCTGAAAGTATAATTTCAACTTGCACAAATGTGGGTTTATTAGTTTGAATTGTTCCGAGGATTTTGCAGACTAACTTGGGGCCCTGAGCCTGAATCTCTTATTGCTTTTGTTTATGCCAATGCACATTCTTTGGTGAAGTTAGTGAATATGGAGTGCCTTCTCCCTTGGTAAAAAATAACCACTTATAGTGCCATTTATTTTACCCATTCTTCTGAAATTGTTTAAATATATCTATTCCTTTGCTTATTTGTGTGTTTAATGTTTTGTGATATTATAATTATTTGGATGTATCCTCATGTGTTTATGGTATTCAGACATATCAGCAGTGTGTGAGCCATAGCCACATCCTGTTAGTCACTATATGTTAACAATTGTACATACATGCTATGCATGTTCTGTCAATGTACAGGTTTGTTGCAGACTTGCAGGGGTGCCTGACAGGGTGCTAGCTATTATTATTGCTCGTCTTCAAAAATTATTTTACTACTTCTGGAACTCCTTGATTTTAGATTTTCTCTATTGTTGAAGCTCTCTCTCTCTCTATATATATATATACGGTCCCGTTCACATCAGTACGCACCGATGTAACTACATCAATACCAATGCATGGGCACCACCGATTATGGAGAAGCTTTGACAAGTGCATGCACTTTAAGTCAAAGTATGTAAATCTAATAATACACATCCAACGCACCAGATTGACTTGAACATTTATATATATATATATCTTGAGTGCGCACACACACACACACATATTCTTTAGGGATTCAAATACTGTTTAGAGATATTTCCCAGTTATATATTGTCCTTTCTATATTCTACACTGTATCGAATGTGATGTGCATTTGGCAGCTACTCAATTCTTAATCTGTTTGATTATTTTTTATTACAATAATCGAATGTAAACCAACCTCCTTCAAAGATGCTTGTGGGATTCAGTCCCAAGTCCTCTTACTCAGCAGTCAGCAATACTCAGCTATTAGTATCCGCTTACGAACACAAATTAAATAAATTCATCTTCAAGGTGGGTTGAGTGAGATTTGATCCCTAGACCTTTTGCTTTAATGCAAGAGATCTATCTAACTGGAGTATCCCTTGGTGATAATCCTGTAATATTCTTTATTAAATATTATTATTATTTATAGTTTTTATCATATCATGATTGTCATTTGGCTTAAAAAGCATATATGGATCATTATAGTTCGTTCAGTCAGTCCTGTTTTCTTATCTGTACCTTGGGGAAATTTGACTGTTGTGTTTTGCAAAATAATCAGGTGTTAGAGTTGCTCGAAGTTGTCCAATTTAGATCTCCAGATACCTCTATGAATCTTTCTCAAATCGTTTCTAGTATGAAATATGACTTGCTGGTAAGATTGTATCCACTGATGACGAATTTTATTTTTATCCCTCATGTGCTGTATTTGATTTAAATTATCTTACAGGCAGAGGACATACTTGGGAATTCAACAACTTCTGGTAAGGGAGGTATTTACTATTATTCAGAGCGTGGTGATCGTCTTATCGATCTTGCTTCATTCGGTGACAAACTTTGGAAGGTTGGTTTAGTGGCTAATAGAGTTCTTAAAGTGAGATTCTTTTTTGTGCATTAGTGTTGTGAATTTTCCTTCATTGGAACTTCTAAAGGAGGTTTCTGTTATGGTGGTTTTTATGCTGTTTCAGAAATTCAATAATGTTTATCCCCAGTTGAGTAACTTTGGCAGTGAAGCTGAGCTAAATGATGTTAGAGATACAATTCAGCAGTTGTTAAGATGGGGATGGAAGTACAATAAGAATCTTGAGGAACAAGCTGCCCAACTTCATATGTTAACTGGGTGGTCTCAAATTGTTGAGGTTCATATATTTATTTCAAATAGCTTATAATGTTAATTGAATATCTCTGAGTTGGCTCAGAGACTTAAAAACAGATGCTGAATACCTTCTCCAATATCATGCCATTTTTGACAATTATTTGCTTTTGTAGATCTCTGTGTCCAGACGAATATCCTCAGTCGGAAATCGATCTGAAATTTTATATCAGTAGGTCCCCTTCTCATTACAATTATTTTGCTTCTACTTTGTCAGACATTATTACTTAACTGTTTTGTATGGACATTGGCAGAATTCTTGATTCCTCCCTTGGTGCTTCTGCTTCGCCTGATTGTTCATTAAGGATGGCATATATATTGTGCCAAGTAATTTTGATCTATCTACATTAAATTTCTTTCTTCAGATAGCCCTCTCTTGCTATCTTAATTAATTTTGTTAACTCTAAATGTTGCTAGGTTGCACTTACATGCATGGCTAAACTCCGTGATGAAAGATTTTTATGTCCTGCTGGTTTAAATTCTGATAGTGTCACGTTTCTTGATGTTATCGTGGGGAAACAATTATCAAATGGTGCTTGTCATTCCCTCTTGTTTAAGCTTATCATGGCGATTCTGAGACATGAAACATCAGAAGCCTTAAGGAGACGGTATGTTTCAAGTTAACTGCTCTATTTTTCTGCTTGTTATACTTATATAGTTGGAAACTGACCTTCCTTTAATTTCTATATTCAGTCAATATGCCTTGCTTCTTAGCTACTTTCAGTATTGTCAGCATATGCTTGCTCCAGATGTTCCAGCTACAGTTTTGCATTTTTTGTTGCTTGATGAACAAGATGGTGAAGATCTGGAACTCCAGAAGGCATGCACTTCTGAAACCTTTACTGTATATGATTTTCTATTGATGGAAGAAAGGTTTCAATCAACCATTATTCTTATATGTTGCTTCCAGATTGACAAAGAACATGCTGAACTAGCGCATGCCAATTTCTCTATATTAAGGAAAGAAGCTCAGGGCATCTTGGATCTGGTGGGTATATTAATTCTCTCTTATAGTTAACAACATTGAACTGTTAAAAAAGGAGAAACTCGTTACTAAGTTTTATCATCAATATGGTGATCAAATGGATATGAATGGCCAGCAAGATTTTGCATAATATCATTGAATTTAGTTAAAGTTGTTTGACAAGGTTAAGAATATGATTGGTAGCCCTTTAATAAGTGAGGTGTAAACTTTGATTTATTAGACACATCTCCCAGAAATTGTTTACTTAAAATTTCACTCCTGTGCATCTGTGTCCCATAACTTGGTGAATGACCATTAAAGAATTCAAATTCATTTATAAGTTAAAACCAATGCAAATTTTCTGACAAGCTTATATGTAGTTGTCATTTATTAGTTTGTTCTCTAATTGTGGATCTCCTAAAGCAAAGAAGCTCTTAAAAATGTACTATAGTTTCAAAAGCACATATACATAGCTATGATCTTGTGAATTTCAGTCAACCATGTCAGTGTCAGAATAGGAGACTCTTCTTTGTCCTCAAATAGGGTATATGCTAATCCTTAGGGTCCTAAGTAAATATTAATGTGCTTTCCACAACATGCTTTTTATATTTCTTTAACATTCATTACATGTATCTTATTTTTTATTTATTTTGAGACATTTCTTAAAACACAAAAAAGAAATAAAGAAAAAAGTTTCTCTAATACAACTGAGCAAATGAAAATAAATCAGATGTGTTTCTTTGAATCTAGTAATTCTTGATTTCATTCATTTATTTCTTTTATCCTTTAAATTATACAATAAAATGCTTAATTGTTTAAATGGCTTTATTCTTCTTTTTTCATGTAATCCTTTTTCAATATAAAGTTTGAAGTAAAACTTCTTATTGGTGAAAATCTGTAATTTTGTTACTTTAGTTCTAGTTTTGTTTGGTTTGGTAGTTGCAGTTTCTTATATATATATATATATATATATATTTTTTGTTCCTTCTGTCAAAGAATGTTGCCTCAGTTCCTTTATTGTACAATTTTGATTTCCTGTCATCCTGTGTAGTTCTAACAGCTGTTTTTCCTTTCTCTTTTTAGTTTCACATGGTTGCTTTTTAATTTTAATTCTTCAGGTAATAAAAGATGCAGCTCAAGGCAGCGAACCTGGGAAGACAATAGCATTCTATGTTCTGGATGCATTGATTTGTGTTGACCATGAAAAATTTTTCTTAAGTCAACTTCAAAGCAGGGTGTTTTTAAGTTCTTGCTTAACAAACATTAGTAATGTTTCCCATCAGGTATCTATTTTCTCCAACATGTTGTATTGAATTGTGTTTCTACATAGGACATGTGAGATTGGATAACACGAGATGGTACATATTTGTTGGTGGTTATAAATACTCCAATTTTGATGTTATTTTGAATGAAGATTGAGTTACAAATCACTTATTACGTAAAAAATTTCAAGTTTCAATCAATTTTAATATTCCTAGTCGTTTCATCTTTTTGTCATTCTGATGTCGGTAATTATTTTGTATTTTTTTTTCGGAGAAAATTTCTCATTCTGAAAGTACCTTGACAATGCCAACAAATACTCCCAAGTCCCGACTTCCTAGCTGTACCACCCACCAACTGTGAATACAAACTGAACATATCAATGCTGACTTACTTTGCTTAGTCCACTCCTTTGTTTGATTTTTTTCTTTTGATATGGATTGTCCAAGTGCCTACTCCATATAATCTGCTACTTTGTTTTTTGTTTTACCATAGTCTTCAAGTAGTTTTTTCATTCATTTCAAATAACCAAAAAATAAACTTCTGATCTAGGATGGGAGGCATTCACTAGACTCATTGCAACGAGCAACTACTCTTGAGGCTGAACTTGCATTATTGTTGAGAATCAGTCACAAGTATGGGAAATCTGGAGCCCAGGTTCTATTTTCCATGGGTGCTCTGGAACATATCGCTTCATCAAGGGCAGTCAATTGGCAGGTAAAAGTGCTAAAATTATTCTCATCCGTCCTATGCTTGTTTCACTTATTAATTTCTCATAAATTGAAGCTAATCTACCAATTAGGGAAGTTTTAGACGGGTTGACACAAAACTTCGAAGAGATGTAGCTAAGGACTTTGACAGACACAGAATGATTATAACTCCTATGTTGAGATTGGTGTTTTCTCTGACATCATTGGTTGACACTTCTGACTTTTTTGAGGTTAGCCTTCTTACTCTTAGATATGTTATAATTTGTGTCATGTAAGGTTACTTTGCTGCCACAGTGGATATTTATGAGTGTCAACAAATTCCCACTTTCCTTCTCACCACACATGATAGACCTAGTCCAGACTCGCGGGGTTTGCATCCTAGAACTGGGAATCCATATGTACTCTTATTGGTAGTGGGAACACATGACCCAATAAGAGATAGACCAAATGGGTGTTCTGGTTTTCTATTGCTGTGCCTATTATTGAAAAGTCATCCAATGTTAATTCCTTTATTAAAATAATGGAGTGTTATATTTTTAAATAATATTTATAAAACCCATCTAGTCTTGTTTGATCATAGACTTAATATATACTCATATGTGTTCAAATTCTTAAATACTATTATTCGGCTCTTTCTTATAAGTTTAAGCTTTAAGGTATGTTAGTTACTTACATGGTATCAGAGTTTTGTTATACAAGGAGTCCTAGGTTTGAGGCCTCCCGCGTGATTGAATTTGTGTTTGTTCCTGAATTTGTTCCGAGTTTGAACTTGTGTTTGGGCGTGAGCCATGTGGCAAACTCGTTACTCTTGCATGTGAGGGGATGTATTATAGTGCTTAAATACTATTATTATGCCCTTTCCTATCGGTTTAATTTTTGAGTTTGTTTGTTTGTTTGTTTGTTTTTTTACAGAAGTTTTTGAGTTGGTTACTGACAATGTGAACAAAATGAAATATTTGCCAATGTCATGGAAACTATGGTAGTTGTTCATTTAACTTTTTTTTTTTTTTTTTAAACAAAAATAGATGATAAATCTGTGTAGACATTGTACACAAATATTCTTGAACATCTTAAATCTCATATAGAAAAACATGATATGTTATTTCTCCTCTGGACATACTTAAGGTTCATGTCTGTTCTGTTTCTTTTCTTTCTCTTAAGACCCTGGTTCCTTATTTTTCTATGCATGTTTGACTTTTTCTTTAATCTTTGTATTTTGATTTTAAAAGGTGAAGAATAAGATTGTTCGTGAAGTCGTAGATTTTGTCAAAGGACATCAGTTACTCTTTGATCAAGTTCTTCAAGAAAATGTTTCTGAGGTTGATGAATTGATGATGGAGCAGATTAATCTTGTCGTTGGTATACTTAGCAAGGTAAGTGCTTTTTTTTAATGGAAACTGAACTTGATATATCAAAGGTGTGAAGCATTCTGTGTTACTTCAATTTAATTCTAGGACATTTTTGCATGACTGGCCGCTTTTGGAAACAGAGACCAAGAACATGGTTAGGGAAAGGGAAATTCCAAAATAGTACTTGCTCTTTGAGGGTCCTCCTTGTAGCTCTTGAAAAATTAACATTTTTCTTTGCATTTGTATTACTATTGTTTTGCCATTACTCTGCCTGCTAGCTTTTATCTCAAACTATTTTTCTTTTTAGATTTCATTTGTTTATACAAACACATTTTTCTTTTCTACAGGTTTGGCATTATGAAGAAAGTGACGAGTATGGTTTTGTTCAAGGTCTTTTTGGTATGATGCGTGCTCTATTTTCTAGTGATCTGGAAACTTCCACGTTTTCCCGGTCAGGACGCCCTCTTGAGGTATGCTCATGCCCATTTTCAAGCTTAACTGAATGAGTTGGAGAATATGGTGCCACTGTATAGTCATTAATTATTTTTAAAGTTTTTTTTTTTTTATTTATTTTATTTATTTATTTATTTATTATTTTATATCAATGATCAGAATCAGAGGAAGTCGCAGCTGAACATATTTCAGTTATGCTTTAGTCTGAGCTCCTATTTATATTTTCTGGTCACAAAGGAATCCCTTAGATTGCAGGTATGTGTACAAAGGTTGGCTGGTGAACCATTTTTGTTGAATTTGATATGAAATTTTTTAGTTTAAGCTCAATGGAAAAAATGAAACTTCCCATCTGGTCTACATACTTTGTTGCAGATTTCAGAAGGTCCTGGCGATTGCATTGCTCATTCTGGACTGCAGCAGCCCACATTGACTTTGATTGTTTCTCTTCTTAATTCTGTGACAACAGTTCTTGAAAGAGCGGCAGAAGAAAAATCCTTACTACTTAATAAGGTATTACAGGATTGCAAAGAGCTGCTGAAGAAAAATCATATTATCTTTTGGTCATCATTTTACTATGCTGAGATACAAATTGACACTTATTTTACTATACTGGAATTCAAAGTGACACTTGCATGCTTGGCTTTACAGATTCGAGACATAAATGAACTATCAAGGCAGGAGGTAGATGAAGTTATCGATATGTGTGCTCGACAAGATTGTGTTTCATCAACCGACGACATACAGAAAAGGTTTTAAGTTTGCCTTTTTTTTTTTTTTTTTTTTTTTTTTTTTTAATTTCTTTTTTTTGCTATTATTTCTTCGTTGTTATTTACTGTTTGTGTATTTAGGAATTTCTTGTTCATGAACATTGAGTAGGTTTGACTGTTAATCCTAAGTAGATTTAATGATTGAAAAAAAAATTATAACAATTTGGTTTGGTATACTAAATGGTATTTATCTTCCTAAACAATTTCCTAGAAAATCTAAATTGAATAAAGTAATTATGTTTTGCAAATAACCTGGTCTGCAACTTTTAACATCTAGAATATCTTTTTCCCTCCGTTGTGCTTGGTTCCTGGTTGCATCTTTGATGACGTTGGTTGACCAGTTAAGGAAGTTATGTTATGCTACAATTACCAAAATAAAGAAAGTTGCTCTGCTATGTGTCACAGCCTTTGCTAAAGAAGGTTGATTGATTAAGATTTTGGACTATAACATGTGTGAACAGGCTTACTGCTGTGACAAGAGTAAAACAATTGAGGTTACTCTCCCATTTGTGATTTAGCTTACAAGTTCTAGTTGATGTGTGCCGTTAACTTGGTAGTTACTATATAATAAGTCCTACCATTGGTATGGCTTTAATAGTAATTTTTTTTTAACTTGTTAGTTGCTTTATAATAGGTTCCTACCATTGGTATGCCTTCAATAGTTATTTTCATTGTTCAACAATTTGAAGGAGTTTAATGCATTAGATGCCAGTACAAGTTATCTATTTGTTTTCTCATGCAGTATAGGATACCTTTCAGACCTAACACCACAAGCTATCTGATACAGTAATGCAACTATTGTCCGTGCTAGTCATTGATTTTTATTTATTTTTCTAGTTTTTTTTAAAGAATTTGTATACGACAAGGGGAGAGAGTATTTAGTTGAAATTTTGAAGTGAATTGCTGTCATAAGATTATGTAGTTAGTGCCTGAGGTTGATGAGATCTGTGGATAAATGTCTACCCAGTATTTTGTCATCATCAATTGTGTTTTGCTTATTTACCAATGAAAGGTTATATGAAATTTATACTTCTCAGGTGGCATGCACTCAGGTTTTATGTATACCTTACACAAAATGGATATGCTTTCTTGATAGTAAATACTAAATACAGTCCATATGTGCTTTAATTGCTTGACCTTGAAATATAAATCTTCTTGAACACCACATTGGTTTTTGTAAATACAGACCTTATATCTAACATGGTATCATATAAATTTCTTAAAGAAAAAAAAAATATTTCTATTGGTAATCTTTCCTCTTTACTTTCCAGGCGATATGTTGCAATGGTGGAAATGTGCCAGGTTGCTGGCAATAGAGACCAGCTTATTACCTTATTACTTCCTCTTTTGGAGCACATACTGAATGTCATTCTCATCCATTTTCAGGACAGGTATGCTGCCTGATAAGTCTGCTTCTTCTTTTTTTATTTGTTTTTTGGGATGGGATGTTGTGGTTTCTTTTGCTGTGTTGGTTCTGAACTTCGACCAAAGTTAACTGTAAAGCTCTTTTACCTGTGAAATTTGTGTCGATTGGTAAGTTAATTATAGCTTCATGCTACATTGCCGTTGAAGTTATCTTGTTAATTTTGGCACTTTTTATTGATAGCTCCATCATTTGCAATACTGGTGAACCTACAAGAACAATAGCATATGGTGCTAAGTCTGACACAGGACAGGACATAAGCTTATTGTGTGGAAAGTTAATTCCAACCTTAGAACGGCTCGAGTTACTTAGTGAGGTATGCTGCTTCTCTTATCCTTGTTTTATAGTTTAGTAGCCTGGTCGATCCTAGTCATTGCAACTCAGATACTAAGCTATGTTATAATCTTTACAATCAAGTTGTAGAAATACACCTGGCCGTGGATGGAAGTTAAGTCCATTTTGTTTGACAGATTAAAATTTACAGTTACATAAATGTGCACAAGTAAATTGGGTGGGTAGTAGTTAGTTTAGCTGGTTAGGTCTCTTATCCTTGTATAAGAGGTATTGGGTTCAAGTCTTGTTCACACTACAATGGGGAGGGGTCTTGGTTTACATTTGGGGTGCAGATATTGACATTCATAAAATTGATTTGTACACCCAAATGATACGTACAACCACCATTGAATTTGAAAAATGAAAAATCTAATCATTAATAAGGACAGCCAAGAAATATGGAAATTCACCCTATAAAATTAAAACCAAAGTGATAAGTGCAGTGATACATAAACCGAGTCAATCATAACTCATAAGAGCATTCCAAATAGCTAAAGAAATTAAAGAAGTAACTGCAAAAAATACTGTAGATAATCTACATATGCAAGATTATGATTGCAGCCTGTTTATCGAAAAAGTAAGATGTGTAGATATGCTGCATATTTTGACCAATTTGTTAAATGCAATCAATAAAAGGGCAAATTGCACAAACACCCTGACTTTATGGTTATTTATCTCAGGATAAGGTCGGCCACAATCTTAAGGTGTTCCGCAGATTAGTTACTTCACTCAAAGAAATCACGATGCAGAAGTTGGCTCTATGAAAAGTCTCAATCAGTGAAAATATACACTTCAACTGGAGTGATTTAAGGTCTTAGTTTGTCTTCATTTGCTTCCAAATCTGTCAACTGTCGTGGTAGTTGTAAAACCTGCAATGTACCATGTGTATATTTTTTTCATTATAAATTAGGCGTACCTGTACAATTTTCTGTATTCAACTTTTTCATATTCATATATGGGTTCAATTTTTTCTCAATTTTATACCAGAGAAAAAAATGATTTATTTATTTATTTATTATTATTATTTTTTTATGGTGTCATTTCTTGAGTCCGGTATTTGCTGGAATTTGGAGGGAAACATCTAGAATATGATCGAGGATCTATTTATATAAGTTTTTCTTGTTCTTTTTAAAGTTAATGAATGCTAACTTATCAATAAAGCAATGAATGGGAGACGTACATTTTAACCATTCAATGATGATGATAATGTTCATGTCTTGTAACATTTTCTAAAGGTCAAGTGTCATACGGTAGTGCGAAACAAAAAGGGGGATAGAAATTAAAAAGTCCAGAAATTTGAAGTGAAATTCAGAATAAATAGCAATTGATGAGACTCCACGGTTTCATCGTTGCAAGGGAAATGAGCTCTGATTTGATTTATGTGTTAGAATTATGCAGTTGATGTTCATTTAATGATTGTAATTAGTGGTTGTTTGGTGGGTGTTAATAGCAGTAGTTAGGTGAGATGGTTACTGTTAAGTGTAATTACTATCTCTCTTCTTTCTAGGTCTCCTACTTGTAATTAAGCCCTTCTTCTTTATGTAACAATCAAGAAAGCTGATTATTTTTGTTATTCTTCATGGTATCAGAGCCCCTTCTTTTCTAGGGTTATCTTCTTGACTTTCATTGTCAATTTTTTTTTTGCTTTTTCTAGGCCTTCATTGCCATTGTTTTGAATCAACCTGCATTGTTGATTAATCTTTAAAGTCCTTTCTTGTTGTTTCAAACTGCTACCTAAATCATGTCTGATACACCTAAATCCATCACCCTTGCAAACCCTGTTCGCATTGGGAACCCAACAATTCAGCTTACTACTTCCAAACTTGATGGGAAGAATTTAATGGAATGGAGTCGATATGTAAAAATTTCCTTGAAAAGTAAGGGAAAGTTTAAGTATGTTAGTGGACCTGCTCAACCACCTGATGAGAAATATCCAAAGTATGAGAGTTGGGATACAGAAAACTACATGGTTATGTCTTGGCTGCTTCACTCCATGGAACCTAGGATTGGGAAAACCTACATGCTACTGTCAAATGCCAAAGATATTTGGGATGCTGTAAACATGACATATTCCAAAGTTGGGTTCGTCACTCAGATTTTTCAGAACAAGAGGCAGATTTACAACACTAAGCAGGGATCTATGAGTGCTACTGATTACTACAACACTCTCCAAGGATTGCTGATAGAGCTTGACCTATACCAAAATGTTGAACTAAAATCGTCTGAAGATGTAAAAGCTATAAAAGATCTTATGGAAAGGGAACGAGTCCTACAATTCCTACTAGGACTCAAGTCAGATTATGATCAAGCTAGAGACCGAGTGCTTGGAAGAGATCCGTTGCCTAACCTAGATGGAGCTTTTGCGATCAGTAGAGGAGAGGAGAGCAATAAAATACTGATGAGCACCAATACCATGGAGGAAGGTGACACAACTGCTGAAAACTCTGCACTTGCAACAAGAAGAGTTGTTGATAACAAGAAATCTCAAGACAAGGAGAAGTTGTGGTGTGATTACTGCCACAAACAGAGGCACACACGGGCTATGTGTTGGAAGCTTCATGGGAAGCCACAGAGTCTTAAACAGTTTGTGACACAAGGAGGACTTCCTCCTAACTAGTCAGCTCATGTGAATCAAATCACAATTGTGACTGGTAATGGACAAAGTGTTGATAGGTTGAATCAAATGGATGTAGAGAGACTTAAGCAACTGCTGAATCAACTGGACAGTCATAACACCAACACCTGTTTCAGCACCTTTGTTACAGGTTCTTGCTTAATGGCCTCTTCAGGTATACAAGCACCTTTAATATCCAGAAAAACCCACTCTTGCACCTGGATCATTGATTCAGGTGCATCTGACCATATGACCTATCTACCTAGTATCTTCTCTAATTATTCACCATTTTCTGGTAAGAAAAAAAAAAAAATTAAGGTTGTTGATGGTACGTTTTCCTCGATTGCTGGTCAAGAGACTATAAAAATCTCAGAGAAAATTATTTTACATTTCGTTTTACATGTTCCAAACCTTAACCATAATTTGTTATCTATTGGGAAGCTCACAAAAAACTTAAACTGCTCAGTTAATTTTTTCCCTCTTGGCTGTTATTTTCAGGATCAATCTAGGAAGATGATTGAGCTTGGTAAGTTGAGAGATGGACTCTACTACCTGGATACTGATTGGAGTGGAGAAGGAGAGTCTCAATGTCTAGTTTCCCATAGTACTAGTATTGACCAAATTTATCTTTGGCATAGGCGTTTAGGACACCCACCATTTACCCTACTGGGAAAATTGTTTCCAAAGTTATTTCAAGAAGTAAATGTCAACAATTTAAATTGTGAGTCTTGTATATTGGCTAAAAGTCATTGTACTACTTTTCCAATGAAAGAAGTTCATTTTTCAACTCCTTTCAAACTAATTCATTCTGATGTATAAGGGTCATCCCGTGTTACTAATGTGTCTGTTACTCGTTGGTTCGCCACCTTTATTGATGACTGTACTAGACTTACATGGGTTTACCTAATGAAGAATAAGTCTGAAGCTCCTTTTATTTTCCCCAAATTTCACAAATTCATAAAAAATCAGCTTGGGGTGAATATAGGAACCTTGAGGTCTGATAATGGGAGGGAGTATTTTAACAAGGAACTTATGTCATAGCTATCTAATGAGAGCATATTACACCAGTCAACATGCATAGACACACCCCAGCAGAATGGTGTGGCTGAGAGGAAGAACCGACACCTTCTTGAGGTTGCCCACTCTCTTCTATTTCAAACTGGGGTACCAAAGAATTTTTAGGGAGATACTGTCCTTACAAGAGCCTACCTTATCAACGGAATGCCTACAAGAGTTCTAGGAAACGAGAGTCCTGTTAAGAAGTTGATGGAATTTTTTCCAGGTTTTTAAGGGATTGGGTTTTTACCACTAAAGGTATTCGGTTGTGTGGCATATGTCCATATTCAATCTCCCATGCGCAGCAAGCTTGATCCTAAAGCTCTAAAATGCATATTTTTAGGATATTCCCCCAACAAAAAAGGGATATAAGTGCTATTGTCCCACAAATAAGAAAACATATATCACTATGGATGTGCTTTTTGTGGAAGATCCGTGTTACTACAACAACACTTATCTTCAAGGGGAGAGTAATGCAAATGAAACAGAAGTAAAGTGGGAATGGGATGTAGAAGAGGCTGTTTATCCTAATCTGAACATTCAATTGGAGTCAAAAGAGGATTTTGTGGTAGAGTTACAATTAGAAGACAAGTTTGGGGAAGAGTTGCAACCAACAATAATCACAGAAAACCCTATCCAACCTGTCATCCAAAACCAAATAACCAACCAACCAGAATCAGACAATGAGACTCACACATCCACTCTGAAAGTTTATTCTAGAAAGAAGCGGCTCAATCTTACTTCTCAAGCTCCAATCATCGTTCTTGAATCAGGTATTGAAGATAATACTCAAAATTCAATTCCTAATTTTGTTCCTTATATTTTTGATGATATTGAGATTCTTATTGCTCTAAGAAAAGGGGTTCGTAGTTGTACACAACACCCTATGTCACATTTTGTATCTCTATAGAATCTATCTCCACAGTATAGAGCTTTTCTCTCATCTACTATGTCTCAAAAGATCCCTACATCTGTTCAAGAAGCTCTAACATCAAGGCCATGGAAAGAGGCCATAAATGTTGAATTGATGGCACTAGAAAAGAATCAAACATGGCAGATTGTGGACCTACCAAAATCTAAGAGGACTGTTGGCTGCAAGTGGATTTTCTTCATAAAATACCAACCAGATGGGATGTTGGACAGGTACAAAGCCAGACTCGTTGCGAAACGATACACCCAAACTCATGGTATTGACTACCATGGACTTTCGCACCTGTGGCAAAGATGAATACCATTAGGATTTTTCTATCTCTAGTAGCAACAAAATAATGGTCTTTACATCAATTGGATGTGAAGAATGCATTCCTTCATGGAGAATTAGAAGAAGAAGTATATATGGATATGCCACCAGGGTACAAGGAAGAACTGAAAGGGAACAAAGTCTGCAAATTGAGAAGATTCCTCTATGGACTGAAACAGTCACCACAGGCATGGTTTGGGAGGTTTACTAGAGCTATGAGAACCCAAGGTTATTTCCAAAGCCAAGGCGACCACACATTATTCATAAAGAATTCCATGGGAAAAGGAATTATAGTCCTAATTGTGTATGTCGATGACATTATCATGACCGGAGATAATCATGAAGAAATAGCTAATTTGAACACCTATCTTGCAACAGAATTTGAGATCAAAGACCTAGGAGGGCTGAGATATTTCTTAGGAATTGAGGTTGCTCGGTCAAAACATGGGATATTCATTTATATACTCAAGACTTACTGCAGGAGGTTGGAATGACTGGCTGTAAACCAGTTGATACACCAATTGAGGTGAATCATAGACTTGGAGAACTAAAAGATGGAGAAGAACCAGTAGACAGAGAAGAATACCAGAAAATGGTGGGTAAACTCATCTATCTGTCCCACACTAAGCCTGACATTGCTTATGCCGTAAGCGTTGTCAGTCAGTTCATGCACTCTCCTCTAAAGTCCCACAGTGAAGCTGCTTATAGGATACTAAAGTATCTGAAAGGAATGCTAGGAAAAGGGCCGTTATTTCAAAAAGGGGAAGGTTTTAAGCTTGAAGCCTATACTGATGCTGACTAGGCGGGATCTAAGACAGACTGGAGGTTAACCATAGGGTACTGCACGTTCCTAAGTGGGAACCTGGTCACTTGGAGAAGCAAAAAACAATCTGTTGTAGCACGCTCCAGTGCATAAGCAGAATTTTGTGCCATGGCTCTTGGCATATGTGAGCTACTATGGATCAGAATTATTCTATCTGACCTTCAAGTTAGAATCGAAGGTCCTATGATAATGTACTGTGACAACAAAGTAGCAATAAACATTGCACACAACCCTATTCAGCATGACTGAACCAAACATGTTGAAATTGATAGACACTTTATCAAGGAAAAACTTGACTCTGGACAGATTTATGTTCCCTCTTCTGGTCAACTTGCAGATGTCCTTACAAAAGGACTTCCAAATGCTACATTTCAGAACCTCATCAGCAAGCTTGGGATGCAAAGAGCTTGTTGATGCAAAGTATCTTTGCATCCGCTTGAGGGGGAGTGTTAGAATTATACAATTGATGTTCATTTAATGATTGTAATTAGTGATTGTTTGGTGGGTGTAAATAGCTGTAGTTAGGTGAGATGGTTACTGTTACTTGTAATTACTATCTATCTTCTTTCTAGGTCTCCTACTTGTATTTAAGCCCTTCTTCTTTATGTAAGAATCAAGAAAGCATATTATTTTTTGTTATTCTTCAATATGGATTACGACTTCAATTATTTTAGAGCAACAAACCTAACTTATAGAGTTATAGATGCATCTATTAAAACTAATGCAATTTATTCACTTTTACAAATTTGACTGCTACTATATCTATCGTACTCAATTATGATAATTCTTTTTGAATGAATCTTTAAGTGTTCTTTTCAAGAAAAAATAAAGGAAGAATCAAGTGTTCATAAGCACTCGCAAAATGCCTACAATTCTTGATTTTTGCCTATTTATCCGCCACAATAATGTTACAAATCTCAACACCATTTGAGACCCAAAACTACATGATAATGGCCTAAACATGTCACCCCCAATAACATATAAAATCCAATACACTGTTATAACTTGGCTCACGTCATAATTTGGCAGAAATCCATTGTTGCCATCCGCAGTTGAAGACAATAGGAGAAGAATTGGTTTGCATCAAACAATCGAATCTGGATGCCTTCATTGTATTATGTAAGGCATGGAAAAATGGGTGTGCAGCGGAGAAGTCATACCCAAATGCTCGCAAAGGCTTCTTCAAGTGCCCTTTTCTTGCTCAGCTCTATGCTCCATCCTCCTGCTTTTCCACCTCTCTCTGCTCTAAGCTTCATCATTTCCTCGTCTTCAATAGCATAACCGTGCATATCCAGGCCCCCGGAAAGTGGTAGCGGTTGTGGACCCATGCCCATTGGTCGTGGCTGACCTCCAGCCATCGTAGGTGCATATTGTCCCAGGGGAACTCCAAAGCCTCCTTGAGAACTCTGGCTCGGGGCCTGTCTCAACAGCAAAACAAGTTAGTCAACTACATATGTTCCTCTCTAGAGTGAATATAAAATAAAATCAAGAGTCGAATAATTTCAAAGCAAAGATGAAATGTCCAAAGACAAACATCATAAATTTCATTATTATAACAACAAATTAAATGTTTGAGTACCCACTTAAGAGACTCTTGAATTTCTTACTCAGTGCAGATCAGGATCAGGTATTGCAAAGAATTTTAACAAGATACTTAAAAAATTTCATTCAGTTTTACCATTAAAATTTGAGAGCAAGTACGAAACAGCAAGGAAAAGACGAAAATTAAATATTCATTCTAAAGATATCATAGCTAGGCATGACTGCTGAAGCATAGTATAATTAAATAAAAATCAATAATTTATTGTGGTTTCGGTGCCAATAAGAAAGACATTGAAGAACTTCATAGGTGATAATTATCTTTCATAAATTGTTTATACTTTGTAGCATGCATGAGGTGGATCAATACCTCTTCAATGCATCCTTATTCATAATAATATACAAAATCGAATTACTTTATGTTAATATATTATTGGTTAGAGTCAAAGATACTATAGACTATAATCATATCAACATAAGCACTCAAAACTTAAAATGAAAGTAATCATTCCAATATCCTTCAGAAGTGTAAAGGTAGTAAAATTGACAAGTAAATCAATCTAGTTACCAACAGTTTCAATTATCAATTCAACATCACATAAACCAGCTAAAAGAAGGAAAGAGATAATGAACTAATACATAGAATTCGCAGACTCGCAATGAATTTGTTAAAAAAGTTCATAAACTCTGATACTATATTTGAGAAGAAAAGAAATTCATCACAACAAGAACTAATGACACAATAAATAAATAAAAAATTATATTCTCACCCCATCAGTATCATTTTGTGCAGGACCTGTCTTACTTGCTGTCAGTGCTGCAGCTAGTTCTTCTGCCTGTATAATTTACATTAACATTAACATTTACCACAGTCAATAATGTCCAAGTAATTTTGACTACTAAGGCTAGAAAGGAAAACATAAGTACATAAGATTATTTATCTTTCTAATGAGAGACAAATTGAAGAGAAACACAAGATTTGATCATCTGATAATCATAACTGACAACAGAAGATCTAGGATGATGAAACAGGATTACAACTGGAATACCTTCCGAGCTTGATTAACAATTATTTGTTCGGCATTTTCTTTCTGGTATTGTTTAATTTTTTCTTCAATTGCCTGTACATCTACTCCTTCAATCAAGTTAAATACTGCAACAGAAAATTTTCATGTCAAAATAGAACTCTTATATGTAACCGCAGTATGATAGATAATTCTATTGAAATGCTTACTCATGTCCTCCACTTCCTCCAAGTAATCATTGTATTCTCTTAATGATGGAAAATCATCTTCTCGTTTATTATATCTGTAAAACAGTGTATCATTAGTATTCTACACCAGCGATGCTAAAAAGCACAGCTATGTTTATAATGGCGAAGGAAATGATTAGTCTGGAGAAAATGCAGTTACAAAAAGCAAGATGTTTGAACGTATCCATACTCTTAATTATTCTAGTGTCTTCAGAAATGCATAGCTAATCTTTAGTGATAAAGCTAAAAGAAAGACTGCTTGAAGAAGATGATAAAACTAAAAACTCTTCCCTTGACATATCTAGATATCATGATCACTATGAACATGAGTAGGTTTTGAAATTTTGGCACATGTCTAATTCAGAAATTATAACATATTGTCTATTATGCTTCTTGAATGGAAAAAATTGAACAAATATTAATTCTCACTGAATCAGCATTCATACCAAAAACAATGGAGGTGGATTCCGAACACACAAATAAGTTTAATATGTTCAAGATAATAACATATTGGTTTTTCTATTACGAGTATATTATATCAATCACAACAGTACATGGAAACAGATAGCATTGACAAAAGTCATTATCCTAGAAGTTCATGTACTATAAGTCTATAACAAACATCACTAGATCTCATTATTCATAATATCAAATATGCAACTGTTTACAGAACTTTATCCATAAAAATGGTATGGTGCTATTGCATTCACATGTTGCTGATCAAAAATATGAAGAGAGATAGAGAATAATTACATGCTGGCAATTCTCCTCCTGATCGCAATCTCCTTATTATGAGGATTTGAACCAGCGATCACCATTTTTGCTGCCCTATCAGCCTTTTCCTCTCCTTTGACCCTTAATATCAGCCAATTCTATTTTTTTAGGAGGGATTTATGTTTAAAAGAAAATTATTGAGGATATTTGTCCATACCTCTTCAAACAACACCTCTTGCAAGTGTTCTCAAAGATTTGGCCCGCGGAATCAAAATATCACCACTAACGCATCTGCACAGTAAACATTCAGTAATTTTGGATGCTGACTCCAACTCCATGGAGACACTGTTCACAGAAGTATGATAATGGAAACTTTAAATTATTGTCACATTAGAATTTGCATCAACCTATGCTAGAAAAAAAGCTTAGTTGCTTACTATCATGATCCATGCAGAGAAATGCTCTATGTGATGAATGCACCCATGCTGACAAAATTACACCTGACACAACAATTTTGAATCCAAAATAAAAGCTTATTACTTATATAAAGTTTTTACCAATTCATTTCACTGAGCTACCATTTCAAGGATTGCAATCAATGCAAAATTATCATAGAAATATATTTTCACAAAAACAAGTTAATCAATTAGGAGCACACAAGTGTAACCAGCACTCACTTACTGAGTAGATGGATAAATCAACCATGCTACCAAAAATATCGAAGTTCAAAAATCAAAATACATGTGCAACACACGCGAAAAACATTGATGAGCAAAAACGTTACAATCATTTTATTACACTCCTTAACACATAAATATGCCGCCGCCATATCATCATTATCCTTACATAATACAATTTTATCATGGAATCGGTCAAGAAGATGAAAATTTATCTTCCTCTAATATGGATATCATTAGTGAAAACTCACAACCTATAAAGTTCAATCATTTGGTAAGCTCATTAACAAAGGTAAGCTCATTAACAAAAGCATTGATGCTATGTTAATAAAAATCTTGATGCTCTCATGGTTATTTGACTGCAATATTGTCAACTTCAAACTTTTCAATAAAACTTTGAAATTTATAATGATATGTAACAAGCACATAACAATATATGAAAAGAAACTTTATTTTGACAAAGAGATGCTAGTTCAAGACTGAATGTATTACAAAAGTGAGAGATGGGTCAAGCTAATTTGACAATGTTGGCCAGACCCGTTAGAAAAAAATACAGCAAGTGACCAAACAACTTCAATCAGGTAGAGCAGCTAGTTTGACGCATTTTTTTTAAATTATCAGATTAACAGCAAAGTTTCCAAAGAACAAAGAGGGATAAATGAATAAATATACAGGAAAAAAAAAGGAGGAAAAATATGTAACAGAGATTTGTATATGCACCCATCAAATATGCTAAATCAAATCAACTCACAAGTCCTCTTATTAATAAAACGACATAATAAAATTATTTAAACCACATGAATCAATCTCTCAAGCCTAGCATACCTACAAGGCTAGTAAAAGTAGTCCAAAGTTCCAAGCAATCCTATAGCCAATTAGGATGATTCGATCATTTAGGAAACAAAGCCTCACAGTTGCACTACTACATTACTGGCATAATTCAAGACGAGGTGATAATAACAAAATGTTGAGGTATACCCATAGTTCGTAATCTAGAAAACTTTGGCCACATGCACAATACATAAACGGTTACAAATTACAATATAACAAAGATTCCACATTTTCTGCAAAAGTGATAATATATCAGCTCTACCGATAAAATCAAAGCAATTTTTTTGCAAAAGGAGGGGCAAAAACAAAATCGACATCTAGATGATGGAAATGAATAAAAAAAAACGAATTGAATTACGAAAATGAGAAGAAGAAAAAAAAAAGTACCCGGCGCTTTACAGCTTCGAAACGCTCCTGTTTGCGGGAAGGTTGACAAACCTGACCCAGCGCCATTCGAGCCAAAGGACTCAATGCTCAAAAAATCAACTGGTCAAATCGAAACTTATCGGCAACGAAAATGATAAAGAAAAAATAAATATTTGAAGAATGAACCCTAAAAATTGAAATAGAATTCAAATCAAGATAGGTTTAAAATTAGGGAAACGGCTGAAGAAGGAATGAAATCAATGAATGGACTGAGATGGGCCGAGGGTGGGCAGGGCTTGATTGAGGCCCACCTTGTTGATTGAAAACATACCCTCAATGGCTTAACTGTCGAAAATCGAAATAAAAAGTTTTCAACTGAAAATCTTGAAAGCAGAACAGTGTATCAGTATCCATGGACAACTCTTCCCATTCTCAAGTCACTCAAATTCGCGCACGCTTTAAGAAAACTAGTTAGTCCATCCGACTCAATCCAAACAATTTCAATTTCCATTTTAACTAAATCAAATTTCAACAATTTCAATTTTTATTAACTAACTTTTTAGCTTTCAAACAAAAAAAATAAAATTAACTAACCTTGTAGCCGGAAGCAGACGAAAGGACGGCGAGGACAACGAAGGAAGCGGCACGGCGATATTGTTGGCCGTGCGACGCTGCTACGGAAGTGACGGTCACAGCTCTGACGGACGGCGCCGATGAAGCTTCGGGTTGGGTGGTATCGAGATGGCTAGGGCATTAAGGGCAGTTTAGTCGATAAATTTTTTTTTTTTTTTTTCAGAGGGTATGTTTGCAATTCAGCCCCTCAAATAGGTTATTTTTACTAAAATCCCAAAAAAGAAAAAAAAAGGCGCACATAGAACTGTTTAGGGGTGTAAATACTAAATATAGCAAGTCTTGATAATACTAGTATTTCCGTCAAAGCAAATGCTCCATTTCCTTCTCACAGTCACAGCAGAGCTCCACAGCATCAGTGTAAGACTGTAAGAGTCTCTCGACCCACAGATCCAATCCTAATTTTGCAGGGAGGCATCTGATTATTTCAGGAAAATCTCCTTTTCCATGGCAAATGCGTGGAAAAGAGACGCTAAACACCCCAAACTCCTCTCTCTCAAAACCCTCCTCTTACTCCTCTCCTTGTCTCTTCTCCTCTTTATCTTCTTTCTCTTCACTTCTTCACGCAACAACCCTTACACCATCATCCCCAACACCAATCTCTCTTTCAAAACCCAATTCCAGACATCTTCGATCTCTCCTTTCAATTGCCTGAAATGTCCTCAATCCCACCCCATTATTGCCAACATTGTCGAAAACGTTAAGTACCCGTTTATCTTCTCTCTTTCGGATTTTGGAAAGTTACCCGATAAGCCCCATAAAAACATTGTTAGAATGTTGAAGGGGAAGCCGTTCAGGAAACCCGATATATCGGCCACAATTCAGGAGATTTTGGAGGGAATGAAGAATAAAAATGGGTTGGTTGTGGATGTTGGATCTAATGTGGGTATGGCAACTTTCGCAGCTGCTGTTATGGGTTTTAGAGTGTTGTGTTTCGAGCCTGTTTTCGAAAATTTGCAACGGATATGTGATGGGATTTGGTTTAATCGAGTTGGGGATTTGGTGACTGTTTTTGAGGCAGCTGTGTCTGATCGGATTGGAAATATTACATTTCATAAGGTTAGATTGTGTTATTAACTTACTATATATTGTTATTTACTTTGTCGTTATATAGGTTAATTACCTTTTGCCTTTAGATCTTGTAAGTAAAATTTATTTCTATAAATTTATTGATTTGTTAATCCACACCAGGCTGCTTGTATTGTATATGTTGCATGGAAGCATGTGACTGTGAATGTGTTGGAGGTTTTGACCGATGTTGAGTCTAAGATGCTGAATGTGTTAGTTTTTGTCATCCATATTTTTGCTTGAAGAAAGTCTGTAATTGCCTAATTGGTGTCTTTATCTATCACTTTTTACATGTTTGCATTCATGGGTATAGTGTTTCCCAAAATCCTCAGTTTCCTGAGCCGATTTGTGTCAATATTTCCCAGTTGGTTGGTCGCCTTGACAATAGTGCTGTTTCGGCAACTGGTGCAAAATTGGCATTCAAGTCCAATGAAGAAATTGCACTTCAAGTAAGATCTATCCCTCTTGACGAGGTAATCCCAAAGTCAGAACCCGTGCTTCTGCTGAAGATAGATGTTCAGGGCTGGGAATATCATGTATTGAAGGGAGCCTCAAAGTTACTATCTAGAAAGAAAGGTGAAGCCCCCTACCTGATTTACGAGGAAGATGAGCGATTGTTGCAAGCCAGCAACAGCAGTGCCAAAGAGATTCGTGAATTCCTTCATAGTGTGGGTTATCATCATTGCACTCAGCATGGTACAGATGCTCATTGCACCAAAGATTAACGACGGGATCAGATTTTTCCACGGTAAAGAGAATTTAACTGCAGTAGTGTTTGTTTGCATGTATTCACCCTCATGCTGTGAAAAGCAATAGACTGCTTGGTTACAACACGCTAATCTCTCGATGTTTTAAAGGATATTTACTAAGTATAGCAGTGAAAGGTCCTAACGATACCACTATCCCATTGGTCACCAACTGCAGAGTTATATAATTGTATTTTATACTTCAGTTTCTTAACTGCTCGGAGCTACTGCCTGTATAGGAGTTTGCAATTCAAGTGAAGGGGAACATAGGATTGTTCAAGCAACTATTGTGATTGCATTATGGTAAAATTGTTTGATTCTTCTTCTACTTCTACTTGTATGCTGGTAGTTTTTGTTAGTGTTTGTTTCATGTGTAGTTTCAAACATCAAAAACGTCTTCCTGTTCTTCTATTTTCCTCATAGTTTGGCTTTACTGAGAAGTTATTGTATTAAATTTTGTAGTGAATGCAATGAAAGTATGAGATAAAAATGTTCATGTTATATTTTGTTAAGAAAATGGTCTTTTCATATTGGATTTTTCATTCAGATATCGTTGATTTTTTTATTTTTTTTTTAAAACACCATCTGTCGTGGTAGTGATTCGAACCCACGACATTTTTAACTTGAATGAGCACCTTTATCTACCTGTACTTGTTTTTATTAATTCATTGAATGGTCAAATCTATCTTGATGATGACTTTAAAGAATCGAAGGTGAAATATTGAGCTCCGTATGACAATGTGACCCCTCCATTTTTCTTAGATTGGGATTTGGGATGTGGTTTAGAGTTTGGTCTTTGAAACCTATTCAATGGTTGTTATTATTATATGATTATTGATTATTAATAGAATATTAAATAATTTTTAATTTTAGTTTATTCGGCTATTAATATGATTAAAAATTATTTTGATATATAGTATAAATATTTTTTTATATTTTAATTTATTCAAAAATAAATTTAAAATGAAATTTAATATTAAACCATTTAGTAATGTACATAGATTAAAAACATTTAAATCAGTATACATATTATATATATATCGAGAATAAAAAGTAAATAATTCTTAAACCCGACACCAAATAGGTATCCTCTGTTATGGTAATCTTTGTTCTAAACTCAAATAGTTAAAGATAATACATTGCATTGAAAAAAAGTAATGAAAGTTAAAATAAAATAAATAAATCTCAGCCTTTGATTACAAATGTGACTAGAATCTTAATCCATTGATGATAATTTGAACGAATTCTCTGGTGCAGTTTCCACAAAAATCAAGAAAAGAATCCAAACGAAGATCACACTTTACCTTTTTACAACTTCTTGGAACTTGGAAGCTCAATTTAATTTCCACGCATGGTGAACCAGGTTGATACCATCAGAGGTTTCTCAAATAGATGAGATAAATTATAAATATATTACATAAATAAGAACAAACAAGAAAATTGTCACCACAAAACCTAACCGCAATAAGGTCATGTCTGTGTATCCTAAAGTTTGTCTTTTCTGCTAACAATGTACAATTTAAACAACTGAACCTGTACATGAGGTATTATTTTGATCATAGAACTGATTCATACTCATACAGAGTTCATACTACAGTAATATATATGTACTCGATGTAGATTCCAATCCGTGGCTGATTCGACTCTGTAAATAAAACTGAGGCATGGACGATAAATCAGTAACAGCAATTTACAGTCTCAACCAGAAGCCAGGTTCCTAAGATTGTTTCGGCCCACTAGTTTTTGAAGGACCGGCTCTCTCTACCATAACATCATATAGTTGCTTGCCATTCTGTTTGCAAAATGTAACACAATTCAAGATTTCATTACGAAACTCTCAATGCCATAAAGTTCATAATCTAAGTAGGACAATCAACTGCAACTGTTTTTTATTTTTATTGTTTTATCTTTCTAATTTTGCATCTAATGTTATACTTACGAAAATTACTGGAAAAAAGTGAACTTGTCCTTCCGGCTTTGTTTGTGATTCTTTAAAATACACCAGAATGGGGAAATCCGGCCACCAGAGCTCCCAGTTCACAAAAGTTGAATACCTGAGAGCATATAATTAGGTTAGCAGCCGAGCCTTTTCTAATTTAGGTGGGAGAAAAAGAGTGAGTGCTCACTTCCAACGATTTTTTCCACCCACAAAGACATTTTCACCCGATTCGTTAAGCTGGTCTCCTACTTTGACCTCCTAAAATCACAAATGTCATATACAGAAAAAAATAAAAAAAATAAAAAATCAAAAGATTTGAAATATCCAGAATGCAGCAAGTAAGAAAACTGAATCAAGTTTTGGAAGTCCAATTCTTTTTCTCTGCCCCTAAGAAATGCATCCGTACATAAGCAAACACCTCTAAAAAAACAGTCACACACACAGACACAAGCACATATACATTAGAACACTTCTCCTAATTTCAAAATTGATCATATTGAAATAATCTGAAGCAGTCAAGCTAGTCGAAACATTCATCTAAAATCTCATTGGTCAAGAAGACTAGTTAGCCGAAAGATCATACCAACATATAATCTAATACACATATGAACCAGAAATGAAAAGGCAATAATTGCAAGAAAATTAAGTGAACTGACCAGAGCCTCGTCATCAAAGACAAATCTCACTCTAGTTGTCTGGAAGAAATAAACAAGTGTTAGCTGGCTTCAGTTGGAAAAGAAAACAAATGCAACACATGATAGAAGGCAGACAGCCTACTTCATAATATATCATTATCAATATGAAAATAAATTTCTGTTCTATTTATCATCATTTTTTATGGGAAAGTTTCCATGATGGTCTATTTCAAAGACAAAGATATTTTCAGATTGGGATTCCAGAGGTCTGCTTCTACCACGGTATTTTGTAGTTACCAATACCTGAAACAACAGGAGTAATCCAAGTAGACCAACAGGTGCAGCTGGTAACAGATTATTTGTATAAGCTAACCCACCAGCTAGACCTGTTTCAATTGACATTTACAACATTTATTAAAATTAACAGCATAAATATGATCATAAAGGAAGGAGAACTGACGAGAAACTATCAGGTGGACCACTATTATCCGATGTCAATGATAAATAAGCTGATACTTGTTTTTATAAAGATGTAATCATATATGTAGGTAGCATGACATTAAACTTGGAAAAATCAAATGCCTCTCATATTTGGCTCACCAACTAAAAATCCCAAATATCAAGCTGATTCACACACAATTATAAAGGAAGACTTACTCACAAATTTCAAGGAAGTTTAAATGTGTAAACTCTGCAATGGGGTTAGCTACCATAAAATCAACATCTTCATATCTACTCACAAACATAGACAACCATTCATAAACTGCCCTACTCTTAGCTAGTGTTTTGGTAGTACACTAAATTACACACATTGAACTACAACAAAACTTGAAATCAGAAAACTTGGTTTGCGCTTGCTCAAGTTCAAATGCATTTCAATGTATAAAGATCATAGTGAGCTTCATTTTATAGAAGAGGCCAACTCTATACTCACCAAGAAGTACAACTGGAATTCGATAATCTGGGTCCGGAACCACAGTTTCTCTGTTCTTGACCTTTCTTCCAAGCTGCCAAGCATGCAAATAATAATCTATATAATCAACAAGTAAATAGGATAAAGGTCTACCCAAATTGAAACTCATTAATCTAGTTTTCTAATTACACAATAATTGACTTTCCATATCAATTTTAATCAAAATTGATATTTCTTACACCAATGTTTTTCTATGAAGTGTTTGCAAATATGTACACATTATTGTTACTTCATACAAATATGGAAAAAATTTAAAAAATAAAATAAAAAACAATTAATATAAATGGAGAAACGAGAGTTTGTATAAACCACTGAGGCGACAACAACGCTGCCTCCACGGATGTTTCCAGTTCCTCTTCTCAGGAAATTGGGATAATACATCACTGTTCCATTAAATGAGCTCTTGCAATTCTTCACATAACCACCCATTTCCTTATCTGTTTAATAAGTAATAGCATATAATCAGACCCATGAAATTCAATTTGTCAAATTGCAAGAGAACACACAAGAAGAAAATCTGAAATGCTTACTTTGTGAATGAAGAAAGCTTGAAGTTGATAAGAGGGTGCTTGCCATTTTCAGTTTTTCGAATAAAAAAGAAAAAAGAAAAAAGAAAAGGAATTTCTCTGTTTCTCTGAAATCTGAATACAAATTTACTACGTTTTCATAATAGTAGTGATATGTAAAATGATTTAAATGTCCAAAACGACATCCTGTGAAGACCTTGTTTGACCACTTCAGTGAGGTTATTTTAGTAATTCAATACAAAGGGATTTTCCCTTGTCTCTTTTCTCTAGGGTGAGTGAGTGAGCCTTATCTGGTAGTGGTGGTGGATGGTTGTATTCATTACCACCAACACCGAAACACACACCAATTCTCTCAATTTCCACTCTAAGCTCTTCACTTCTTCATAAACAAACAACTCAGAACTGATATTTCCTTTAACAATGGCAAATTGTATATGTTTTACTCCTGTTAGTTCCTTGAAAACTCCCAACAGACCAGGTATGTCCATGCATATCCACTTACTTGACTGACTGTGTATATGTTACTTGTGTCTTATTGAGTTTGTATTGTTTAATAATTCTTGATTGTATGTTCTATGAACTGGGTTTTTTTTTTCAGGATTTGTTATTGACACTTCAATTGCTCGAAAGGTTATTCGGGTAAACGAATTGTTTCACAACTCAAGAACTGCAAAAATTCGATCTTTGGAGGTTAAGGTCAGTATTTGTTATCACGTTTATTAAAATATGCTTCTTTTATACTTGAAAGATGCTCAATTTTCAACTAGCTCATTTTTATAATTGTAAATTAGAGTTGTAAAGAAATTGAGGGACTTAAATCTTTTGTTAAACTATGAATAATTGTGAGGAAATGACAAAGACTGATGCTGCGGACAGACCTTGAACCAATAGTTTTTCATTTCTAAGACCAAAATTAAGCCTGAGAAAACAAAAGCTATGGATAAACAAGAGCAATGATACGTTCATTTGGGCAGTTCATGGTGTAATCTAAATATGAATCAGAAATTAATACAATTGTATGGTTGCATCTTTGTGCAATGGTTCGATGAGTAAACTAATGATTTTGTGAGTTAAGGTTGGAGTTGATGAAATGATATAGATAAATTAATGTATATCTACAACAAATGGTTAGTAAAATAAGTATACCGTATTGCAAAGAATTAAGATGTGGCATTGCAATAGGTAAGGTGTGGTAAAGATAACCTGCGTTAGGCATGCATTGGTTTGAATGCTCTTGTTTTTTTTTTTTAATATAATTTTTTCCCAGAAAATTTACTTTGATTTTTGTTCACCAGGCGACGGATAGTAATCCATCCACCAAAAAGGCTAGTCTAGTCTGTCCTGATTGTGACGGGAATGGTAAGCAAAGTTTCACTCTAAATACTACTTTAGTGTCGGCATAATGTTTGAGCATCGACATTTTGTCTATTTCTATTATTTACTAGCCTGATATAATTTTGTAATTTGTAAAAGCATTCAGTGAAAAAACTCAAGATTTTTTTTTGTTTTTTTGTTTTTTGTTTTTATGTATTTTTCTAAGGGAAAATATGAAATCCCCAATACTGTATCTTGGGGAAAGAGTAATGCTCTTCATCTACTTCTAGCCGATAAGTATGATGATCTTTTGTTTCTACCACCATGTCAAAGTGTTAGTGATGGACTGAAAGACTTGCATTGCACTTCATATAATGATTCTGATGTCCCTTTCAACAGATCTATTGGAGCGGCAGCAGAGCCCTATGGGTTGTTTATTTGTGTCACTGTCTCGTGTCTCCCTCTGGAGCACCAAAACAAAAAAACAGATTTATTCAGGCCACAGAATTTAACTTTAGATATCTTACAAGATTTTTTCAAGTTCTTGGACTCTTTTTTTTTTTTTTTTTTTTGATCTTATGAGAATACTGCAAATGTATGGTTTTAGCTCATATGGGTTCTAATCTTCTTATATAACTACCAGGTGCAAAACAATGTTCTCAATGCACAGGTACTGGTGTGAATTCTGTGGATCACTTCAATGGACAATTTAAAGCTGGTGGATTATGTTGGCTTTGCAGGTAATCTCATAAAATTGTGCTTTTTCTTTCATCTTTCCTGTTGTGATAGGTGTCAAATGTGTTGGACCAATCTAAATTGCTACTATTAAATTTATTTATTGCTCTCTGGTTTGCATGGTCAGATACGACTTTAAGAACAGAACATGGTTTCGAAAAACCTGGGGAAATATTCATACCAGTACTGTTTTTTTTTTTTTCTTCTGAGGTTGGATTGCATCTGATATTCTAAATGAATGTTTACTTGCAGAGGAAAAAGAGAGGTTTTGTGTGGGAACTGCAATGGAGCAGGCTTTGTTGGCGGATTCATGAGCACGTTTGATGAATAAAAAGTTAGCAAGAATTGGATCTTACGAGTTAGATAACGTTATTTCCTTGTGTTTGTTTGTGTATCATGAATGACAGTCATACATATACACGTTTTGCCGTGCATGAAAATTATCTAATCTTTATTTTGTAACATTTTCCAACCCAAAAAGGATTGAATTTTATTACTGTAATCATAATCTATTTGTTTTTTCTCTTGGCATTATTGTTGATGGCGAGGGATAGGTATGGTTCGGTTTGGTTTTCGCCAAAACAGATTAGAACTAGTAAATATTTGTCATCACCAGTTTAATATATATATATATATAATATTATTTTTTCCATAAAAATATATTAATTTTTTTTCACTCAACTTAAAATCCAAAAATGAAAAGCAAATATTGTTTTCCTATTTTCATAGTTTGATTTCCAAAATAGTTTTCTTATTGTTTCGATCTCTTCACTTTTGTTTAGTTTCATTCTCTATTTTATTTTCATTTGATTTGTTCACATCTCTTTTCCATTTTTCGTTTCAAATTTTCTAAAAAGAGGTCTTCAAAATGGGTAATATTAAAATAAAATAGAGTGTCTTTAGAAATTTAAATTTTTTTTAAATGAAATGTCTTTAGAATATAAGTACTAAAAGATAAAAAGGATAATTTTAGAAAAAATGAAGTGTCTTTAGAATTTTTTCAAAATTTTTAAATTTTAGAATGAGATGTATTTAGAAATGAAATGTAAAAAGAAAAACATTGGATTGTAAAGAGAAACTCTCTAATTATATGGTGACTTAGGGATGGCAAAATTACCCGTACAGACATGGCGTGCGGGGACCTGTACTTTTAAAGTGGAGATGGGTTTCAATTCGGTGGGGATGGGGCGGAGATAGGGATAGACAGTAAAACCCGCAATGGGTATGGGGCGGGGATGGATTTTATACTCCCCACCCCGTCCTGCCCCGCTTAAAATAAAACTTAGTTAAATTTCATAGTTTCAATGAAAAGAAATATATCTTTGCAAAAAAAAAAAAAAAAAAAAAAAAGATATATATATACACACTAGATGGATATGAAAAGAGAACTAGAGAAATAAATACAACTATTAGATGATTAGTGTTACAAATTTCGAACATTTTGACTTCACACTTTATGTTTATGTTAAAATATCATTGAATTTACTTGTGAGATATATGTTTATGAGATGATTTTTAATAGTTTCTAGGAATTACTTATTACTTTATATATTATATCATATCATATTCATTGGTTATATATTTGTTATTTTAGTAAAAAAATAATGTTGATAAATGGGGTAAATGGGTGGGGATAGGGGAGGCATTCCCCGTTCTACCCCGCCCCGTCTCAACCCGCTCCATCTATGGTAGGGTTTTAAAAGGGGATGAGTTTTCAAAAAATAAACATGAAGGGGTGTGGGGAATGCCACCCCGCCCTGAACCCGTCCCATTACATTCCTAGTGACTTCTTAGTTGTGTCATCACAGAGCTTTTTTTTTTCTTCTTCCTTAGAAATTCCCTGTCTAAACATAAAAGGGTCAAGATTTATTCATTGTTTTATCTCTCATGCAAGCAAGTGTTTTTAAAAACAAGGTGCTTTAAAATTCTCTCTCTCTCTCTCTAGAACATTTTCAAGAACTTTTATGCTTTAAAATTCTCTCTCTCTCTCTCTCTCTCTCTTCTTTTCCTTCTTCTGTTTATTAATTTGTTTTAAGACATCTATTATAGCCATTAACTGCCTTTAGGAGCTACTAGGAATAAAAAATAGATGGAGACACCCAACCCTTTAGTAGTAATGATATTATCCTTGTACTTGAATAGGTGGCCCACTTTATCAGATTTTTTATCCGAGGTTTCATGAATTTTTTTTTTTTTTTTTCATTTTGTCATCAAGTATATGAAAGGAATTTCTTTATAGCCATTCCTTTGATATGACAAGGCCACAACGTGCTGAGTAGCGTATTTGGCAAAGGAAACCTACTTGGTTAAGGAGTTTAGATTGATCAAGGAATCCTACTCGACGATGATAACTACATAGTGAGCTCTTCTTAACAAATCAGGGAACACAAAGTCATGTTGTTTTTGCATTGAATTAATTTTTTTCTTTAATAAATAAAAAAAAAATTAAAAAATAAAAAATAAAAAAATAAAAAACCTCTTTTTATTAATTAGTTATACTCATACATCTCTCATACGTATATATACAGCTATTTTTTGTACACAAGGGTATTTTTGTAAATGTGCTCTTAGAGTTGACAAAAGTCAACTAGTAACTAGGGATGTCCATGCAATTATGAGCACATTTGCACGCATGTTGTAATTACATCAAATGTCAGGGAGTTTGTGCAATTTTCTAAAAAAGTTTTTAATAACGCGCCAGGTAGGGGTCGAACCTACGACTTTCTGCTTAGGAAACAGACGCTCTATCCACTGAGCTACAGGCGCTTTATATTTGTTAGTGATTCTCAAAACATATTTAACTATTAATTATAATAATGTTTTCTGAACACATGAAATTATGAAGGTATTCAAAAATGGGTACAAAAATGCTTATAAACTAAAAAGAACAAATTCAGTTATAGGTAGGAATTAGGATAGTTCTCATTTAAATAAGAGTCATTTCTTCATCTAACTTTAAATATTTTTTGAAGAATATTATAATACATCAGTATTATTTATAATTTATTTCTTTTTTCATTATTTTGTTTCCATTAACAATCATAAACTCTAAAAAGGATGAAGAAACTTTAGAGGGAGAGAGAATCTTTTATTTCATACACTTGCACAACAAAGACCCTTAACATCAAAACAGACAATAAATTATTAGATCAAGATCCTCTCCTCACCTCATATTTTTCCTTATTTTTTTTTTTTTTAAGAATATGATTAGTTGTTGATAAAGTGAAAATGAAAAACAATCACATCTTAACTATTCATTCATTGTAATACTTATGTATTATGAGAGTAAATGAGGTGAGGAGAGGATCTAAGTGCCAAAAAATTCCAACATAAACAAGATTGACAATTTGACATCAAAAATTCAGAATGTCTTTAGCCAATTTTTATTTTACTTTTTTTGTGAAAATTTTCGTAAATGGACAGTAGTTCTTCACGCTCTCTAGTTTCCATCTGTCAGATCCTCTCCTTAATAGCCTTAATAGGCAAAGATATCAAATGTCATATGTACATCATTTCATGGCCCGTTTATTTGGAAAGTATCCGTGAAACAAAGAATGTATATCATCTAGCTTCTTTGTATATACACAAACAAGTAAATATCGATATTTTGATCAAAATATTTTGGATAATTTTCATACTTTGAGAATACCGTAAATGAAATATCATTGATTATCCTCGATAATTTAGAGATATTGGCTATGTTTCTGCTATTAAGAATATCTATCCCGTTTAGTTCCACAAAGTGCATACTTCGTATGATAAAATGATTTTGAAAAGGCATACATTCTGGTCATAAATGTCCCTACCATCATTCTCATTGTTCTCTGTTAATAATTTGGGATACGTATAGTTGTTCAAAAAAAAAAAAAAAAAAAAACAAAATTGGGATACGTATTGAGAAGTCTCATACCTAACATGAGAAGTACCATGAAAAAAGGGTTAAAAAGATGAGAGGAAGGGAAATTGTGACATAGTTGATATGTTTCAAAGCCAAAAGGTGTACAGGTCTCAAACAAGCTCCTAGGTCCTAGTTTGCAAAATTCTCTACCCACCTTTAAGCAGTTTTGTTTGGCATCCAACTCTTAAGATTTTGCACCTCTTATGTGGAGGGGATGTACATACCCTAGGGAGGTTTCATTTATACCTCCTCAGCCAGATTACCATTGAAAAAATTTAAGAAGAAGACCATGGAACAATGCCAATCTCTGTTTCAAAGCCAAAAGGTGCATCAACAGGAAATAAAAACTTGGTCCTAGGGTCTCATGCTCTCATTGTGGTATGTGAATAACCAAATCTGCGTAATTAGCTATAGAAACATTTTTTGTTCTGCTTGCGGTGTACTGAAATTCTTTTCAAATGATGAGAAACAGAGTGATGTTGCATCTTAAATCATGCATTTACTCCAAGAACATGACACAGACAACAACGGAGTAACGGAGTAATCATAATATAAGCTTAAACAGTCAATGCCCTCAGTTCATGCTCATAACAATTGGTTGGGACTTGGGAGGTCCTAAAGGGAACCAAACTAATCTTACATGAAATGGCAAATAATGGCATTACTTTAATAGATAGGCCAAAATAAATTTCAATCAAGAGTATAGACACCCATCCAAGAAATGGCTTAAGCGAAGTTCATATTCTGAAATCATTCGGATATTGAATAGAAATTCTGATTATGCACAACAGTAATTTAATGTTTTGCGGAAGAATAAAAAGTTTCGGGATATCAACAGGAATGTTGAGGCTTGCGCCATTACTTACACAAGGTTACACGAACAATAAAGCAGTCATTCACATCATGACAATATTAAACGAAGGATCTCCCCAGAAAACTTGAATGATTTTTCAGTTTCCTCCAGACAATGGTTCTTCTCCTCCCTAGTCCAGCTCTGAGTAATCCCACATACAAATACATGCATCAGTTACCATGTTGATATGCAAGAAAATTTGGAAAAAACAAATATATTTTATCAAATTAATTATTAAAATTAAATTTTCAATTAACATCTGAAGACTGTAGAACATTAAAAGAACCAAGAAGTGCGATTGACAGTAGAATTTTGCAATGGAAAGGAAAATTACCTCAGCAACTTGGTTCAGCTTATCTCTTACATTCTGCAACAGTTGGGAAAGGTCACCGTCCCATTTATAGAATTCTAAATCCTTGTTATCAAGTATCATTTGAGCAACCTAGTACAGAAGGGACAGAAAGATTTGAGCATGTAAGTTTCAACTAATAGAAATCAGTGACGCCTAAACTAGCAGCATGACAAGAACATTACAAAATTAACAGACCGATCTATTTACAAAGCAAGGAAAATCCGAGTCATGTCTGACACAGGATATGCATTGATAGTGATGTGTCAATTTGTTGTCACGGTAGATACATATCCACCAAGTGTAAAGAAGGAAAACACATTCCTAATAAATTGGAAAGTTTACATTAATTATTTGAAGACAAATGCAACTAATACCTTTTTCCCAATCATTCGACCACCAGCTGAGTGAGCAAAATATATGTTGTAGAAATGACAAATAAATGCTTGAGGATCCTTCTCTGACAGCTCCTTAAGATACTCTGCATAGTTGATACCAGGAGAAGATGGTTCAGGAATAGCATAACCCTGCTCTTTGAACCACTCCAAATCTTTAGCCAATTTTTCAGACCTCTCCAATCCCGTGTTTCTGAACTCAGCATCTAAAGCAAAGTAACGTAACAAATTATGGTTTAGCTTATGAATATAAACATAATAACCAGAAAATATCACAGGCTCAATACATGCATGCACAACAAAAACCACAGGATGAGATACCGTATAGCAGACAAAAAGTGACAAAAAACATTTAGCTCTATATCAACCAATTATTCTTACTGGAGATGCACAATTTTGCTCTCAAAGAACACCTAAATTTACTCAACCAAGATATAATTTGTAGAGGCCAAACTCAATCTCACTTAATACAAGCATAGGAGATTGAAAACTTTTAGTACTTCGAATACTGATAAATTACACTTCACTTGATACAAGTAATCTACAGTACTACCAGTATAGAGGTTTGCCTGAAATGTATTACCTGTCATATTGAGGTCACTCAGAATTGCAGAAGCTCATTGGAAATAAGAATATCCACAATAGTTTCTATCAAACAAATTACAAAGTGGACGACAAACGAGACAGTTACTTGAAAAAATGCTTTAGTAAAATCAAAATATTCCACAGGAGTTTGAGCAACGCATCCCTCGGTTAAAAGCACAGTAGGGTATACTTTGTAATTTAAAAAGTGACGCATAAGCAACTAGTTATTCTTTATTGTGGCTTCTCAATCTTTGCTGTTCAAGAGATAGAATCCAATATTTGAACTCAAACATAAACAGAAGGAAAAAATAAACATACAAGCAGATTTGACAAGCAAACATACATGAATACTAGATAAACCTTACTTAATCTTCAAAAGGCATATTTGAAAATAACAAAACCACAACTTGATGGCAGACTAAGCACTCATATCCAATCATATTATCACAATTGATGAAGTCAAAAACCAACTATTCAAAAACAAAACAAAACAAAATAAAACAGAAAAAACTCACAACTAGGAAAGGGCGCTTTTTGAACGATGTCTTCAAGAGTGTCATAAACAAGCTTGCTGTCAACAAGAAATCGGAGGTATCCATCGACAGATGGGTCCCACTTAGTGACAGGACGCTCCTCCGGCTCCTTGACCTCCTTCTCGCCTTCTCTTGCCTGGTCTTTAGTGTGAAGTTTCATGGCCACAAATCTCATCTCCTCCACAAACCCTTTTGCCTCCCCTGGGTACCTCCTTTTCGGCTTCTCCGCCGTCGTCGCTGACACCACCACCACGCCACCGCCTTTCTGAGACATCCTCGTTATTATTTTGTAATATTGAGACCGAAACGACACGAAACCAGGTTTGGTGTTGGCGATGGTGTTAGTCAATTGGGGTTTCACTAAAAAGGACTGCGACTGAGAAATTGAGGTTAGAGACGCCATCGAAGTGAAATTTTGTAAAACTAATTTTGGGTTTGTTTATTAGATGAAGGATTCGTGCACGGAAACGATGGAGTAGTAATTTAAAAAAAAGGAAGAGTTAGAAAAAAACAGAAACTGATGTTTGGCTTGCAATGGCGGTTCAAGTAATCGTGAAGACAAAGGTAATCGATAGATACAAGTAATAAATTAATTTGGATATATGAAGTTGCAGTTACCAATAAGAAAGAAATAAAGAAACAAATAATATGGGTACGGGAAGGGACGGGTATGGTGTCTGTGTCTGGGATTTTGGTTGGATTGGGTATTTTTATAATATTCGTAATTCGTATCCTATTACAGACCCAAGACAAGAGAGTTTCGTCACGGTCACGGAGAGGATTGTCGATGCTATACGACGACGTTTTTTCTTGTTAGGGGGAGGGGACAAACATGTAAATATGTAATACGACTTGTTTGTTTTTGTGGTCTCGTAGGGTGCGCCGTGGACTGACAAGTGTGGTGCACAGTGTTGGAGGGGGAACCTTTCTTTTGGCTTTTTCTTTCTTACATAACATAGTTTATCTTAAAGGATTGGATGCAGTCATAAAGATAAGTAGATAACCCATAAATATGGTAAGCAAATCTGTATTTTAATGACAATTTTAATTATAAAAATATCTCAATAGAAATTTACTAATAAGAATAAATTAGTTTAATTAAAAAATAAAAAACAAATAGTTAAATACTATATACACCCATCATTTACACTCATATCTTCAACTATATATATTTATTAAAAAAAAAAAAAAAAAAAAACCTAAACCCTAATTAAACTCTAATTCTACTTATCAAAAAACTCTTCTCCTAGGGTTTTTCTCTAAAACCCTAGAGTAGAAGCAGTTAGGGTTTTGACGGCTAGGTTTTGTCTAGGGTTTAGGATTAACGAGATTTTGTATCTTCTTGGCAATGGATTCCGATGAGATTGCTAGGCTATGTGCTTCTCTTTCCTTATTTAGTAAAGATGAGAACCTTCACAGCATCCGTGACAATCTAAAAGGGACAGCAGGGAAGAAACTAGAGTTGTGTTTGGTTGGTAAGATTCTTTCTACTAAACCGATTAACAGGGAGGCTTTTAGACTTGTTATGCTGTGCATCTGGCAGACTGCACAAGGATTTGATATTGAGGTTGTCCAAGACAATACATTCATGTTCTATTTCTGCAGCAAGGAAGACCAGTTTCGTGTGCTTGTAGGGGGTCCATGGAGTTTTGATGATAGCCTACTGGTTCTAAAAAAATTGGAGGGTGATGGTAAATTAATGGATTTGGTTTTTGACAGGATAGCTTTTTGGGTCAAGGTCCATAATGCGCCCCTATTGTGCATGACAAGGGAAATATGGGAGTTCCTAGGACAGCTTATAGGGAAGGTGGTGGACATCGACATTGGATCGTTGGGGGAATGTCTTGGGAAGTACACGCGTCTTCGAGTGGCTATTGACGTATCTAGCCCCTGAGAAGGTTTTTGCGATTAGAATTGACGGAGAAAGGAAAGGAATCAATGGTACTTTTTTGTTATGAAAAGTTGCCAGAATATTGTTTCAGGTGTGGAATCATAGGTCACTCTTTCGGAGAATGCCAAATTATGGGGAACAACACTGACCATAACTTTGAATTTGATTTTGGACCTTGGCTTCGCGCTTCTGGTCCACCAAGGCATCATAGAACCTCGGGACAACATTTTTCAAGGGAAAAAATTGCTCCTTTTAGAAGGGATGGAAGAGATAATGTGGGAAGGGTACACGGATACTAGGTCGGACGAAAGTTAGAGAAATAATAAGATAGCAGGTGAAAGAAAAGTCCAAGAGAATCATGTGAATCGATCGTCGATTACAAGGAGTGAAGCAGCTGGTTTGGTTAAGAGGGAGGAGGTGATGTGTGTCACAAGAGAGGGTTTTTTTAAAGTGGTGATGTAGGGAGAGGGGGCGAATCCTAGTTCTTCTGTGGGGGAACGAGTGGTGGAACCTAAGGCCCAACTTTGTAGAAAGGGTGAGAATGATTTATTGACAAAAAACCGTACAATGAATGGTGACATGGGTTTATGTGTGGAAAATGAATGGGCTCTAGGCTTTATGGGTGTTGGTAATAATCCTATACAGCAGCCGTAATTTGGGACAGAATTTTGGTTCACAGGAATTGGCAAGGAAAACATGGAAGAGGGCAGGGCAGCTGGAAGAGGCGGGCTAGGGTGAGGGGGAAGAAGGAGAATGGGGTGATGGTTTAAGCGTCAATAGAAAAGAAACGGGTGTACTCCGATATGGATATGGATTCTCAGGATGGAAATAAAAAACAAAAGAAAGTGTGTGAGTTGGATTCTTTTGTAAATATAGGATCGGCAAGCTGGGCCTTATCCCCCGCTTGCCGTTCACAATGAAAACGTTATTCTAGAATGCTTGAGGCTTGAGGCTTGAGGGGAGGCCGGGCGTTCCGGGTTCTACATTCATTAATGTAGGATCATCGTCCCGAAATGATATTTTTGTCCGAAACAATTTGTGATCATCATGTTATGGAAAGTTTGTGGGTTAAGTTAGGTTTTGATGCTAAGCTTATGGTTGATCGAAACGGTAACAATAAGGGTTTATGTCTCTTTTGGAAGGGAGATATGGACATTAATTTATTGTTTTATTCTTGATATCATATTGATACAGTAGTTACTTTAGATACAAACAATAAATGGAGATTAACAAGGTTCTATGGGCATTCGATTGCGGCGAAGCATTGTCATGGGTGGACACTTTTAAAACGGTTGGCAGGGTTGAGTTCTCTTCCTTGGTTGGTTGGAGGGGATTTTAATGAAATTCTTTGTCTGGATGAGAAAATGGGGGGTGCTAATTGGCAAGAGTTTTTGATGGATAATTTTCGGTTGATGATGGAGGATTGCGGTTTGAAGGACTTAGGGTTTTCGGGGTCGCGTTTTACATGGACTAACAAGCGCCAGAGGTCTCAACTGGTGCAAGAACATTTGGATAGGTGCATTAGTAACATCGGGTGGCAGCAATTATTCTCAAACTTTGGGGTTAAACACCTTGATTTCTGAAAATCCGATCATCTCCCCATCATTCTTGAATTTTCTATTCATGGGGGTATATACAATAATGTGCAGAGATTCCACTATGAGCTATGTTGGGCTGAGAATCAAGAATGTAAGGAGGTGGTCCGTAATTCTTGGCGTGAAACAGATGGGAGAAATGTGGTGTAGCGGGTGGTGAATCGATTGTCAGCATGTTCGAGATCTCTTCAGAAGTGGAATGGTAGAAATAAATGGCTCCAAAAGAAATCCATTAATGAGAAGAAAATTGAGCTGTCATGGTGTAAAGCTAAGGAGGAGTCAGTGAATTGGAAGATGAGAGATGGCATTGAAAAAAAGCTGGACAGTTTACTGCGGTATGAGGAATTATATTGGTGTCATCGGTCGAGAGTTTCTTGGTTAAAAGAGGGTAATCAGAATACGAAATTCTTTCATGCTAAGGCCACATCTAGAAGAAGAAGGAATAGACTTAGAGGTTTGTTTGATGAGGGGGGAGTCTGAAGAGAAGATGAAGTGCAAATGGAGGGAATTATTTCGAAATATTTTACGAAAATGATTTCTAGCTCCCAGCCCTTCCAGGATCAGATTGAGGCGGTCCTTCATACTGTAGAGGCTAGAATTCCTTATGAGTTGAGGCTGGATTTGGATAGAAACTTTACTGTAGAAGAAGTAAAAATTGCTCTCTTCCAAATGAGTCCCTCTAAAGCTCCAGGAAGTGATAGGTTTCCTGCAGATTTTTTTCAAAAGTTTTGGGATGTGGTTGGCGGTGATGTGTCTAAGCTGTGTCTTGGTTGTTTGAACGATATGATTTTGGTTGAACGGATTAACCATACTTTTCTTTGCTTGATTTCGAAAGTTAAGAGGGTAGAGAGATTGATGGAGGTGAGACCGATAAGTTTATGTAATGTCGTCTATAAGTGTATCTCCAAGACCATTACAAATCACCTCTATAATGTGCTGAGTTGTGTTATATTGGAAACTCAAAGTGCTTTCGTCCCGAGAAGGTTGATTACTGATAATGCGATGATTGGTTTTGAGTGCATGCATGCGCTTAAAAGGAAAGTTCAAGGTAAGAAAGGCTTTATGTCTTTGAAGCTTAATATGTCTAAAGCGTATGATAGAGTTGAGTGAGTTTTTTTGGAAGGGATGTTGCATACGTTGGGCTTCTTGGAAAAGTGGGTCTCATTAGTTATGGGATGTGTTTCATCGGTATCGTACTCCTTTGTTCTAAATGGGAAGACTAGAGGCCTTATTAGGCCTTCTAGGGGCTTACGGTAGGGTGACCCCATATCGCCATATCTTTTCCTCATTTGTGCGGAGGGGCTTTCAAGTCTGATTTCCAGGTCAAAGGTTTCTAGAAATTTTTTGGGATTTCGTCGTAATAGGTATGGGCCTAAGATTATGCACCTTTTCTTTGCTGATTGATCAAGCTAAAATTGATATGATTTTGGCCCTCATTTCCGATTCTTTTCGCTTGATTCTCGGGCATTTCCCTGTGTTTAATGTTGTTAAAATGAGTGTTTCAGGTTTTATCAGATTTCGAGAGCAATTGAGATGAAGTGGAGGACTTGTGTGAAAAATGCCTCACAAATGGGAAGAAACAGGGCATTTTCGCCACTTAGACATGAGGAGGTCGCTACATGGGCACCATGGCGATAGAGGATTCTCCAAGCCATCAGAAGATCGCCATTTGGGCGCAACTTGGTCGCCATGGCGACAGAAGGACTCCAAAAGAATCAGGTGGGTCGCCACTTGGGGTCGCCATGGCGACCACCCTTGCAAGTGGCGACCTCTTTCAAACAAGGCAAGGTCGCCACTTATGGTTGCCATGGCGACCTCGAGATGCAAGTGGTGACCTCTACACAAATTGCACTTGGTCAACACTTGCTAGATGGCGAAAAAGATGGTTCTCATAGCGACCTTAGCATCTAACCGTTTTATGCACCCAGGGTCGCCATAGCGACGAAACTACGAACTAGGCGCCACATCAGCGAATTAAGCAGTTATCAGTACAAGTCCAAGAGTGTGTATAAATAGAACAACCATTCATTTTCAAATGATCCGATTTTTGAGAAAGAAAACAGAGAATACATCTTTGAGATCTAGCTCTTCATCCATGGCACACCATTCATCATCCTCCATTTCTCTCCTTGAACTCATCTAATCCATCCAAACCCCAACACAAAGCCTTGATTCCTTCCCTACATCATTCCTCATCCCACCATTTCTCCACCAAAATCCTTAGTCACTTTCCACCAAAACACCCACATTCCAAGACATATCATCCACTTCCATTCCTTGCATCTAGGAGCATATAGGAGAAGAAGGATCAAGCTTAAAGAAGGTGACCCAAGGGTTATTTCCTTACTATTTACTTCTTTTCATTTATTGCAAATATGTGTAACTAAACCCCTAATCTAGGGGATAGATTTGAGGATCAATTGGTTGTGGGTTTAGTTTAACTTAGCTTGTAATGAATCTCTTATGTGTTCTATTCATTCAAATTAATTAGATTCCATTCATTATAATTGACTTGTATATCACTTGTTAATTGCAATCTTGAGTGGAGTAATTTGTTATATATTCATATGTGGATTGACACTCCTTGTGTGATTGAAAACCCATTGGATAGGATAGATTAGTGGTGGGTATATCAACCCCACTAATCTAAGCCTCTAAGTGGTTAACATAATGAGATTGGTACATTAAAGTAGCTAGTTAACTTACTCACATTCAATTGTTAATCGATCTATTCCTTAGCTATCTTATTAATTGATTTTATCACTATTCTTATCAAGGTGTTGAGTATTCTATTTTTCATAACATTTTTGTGTATTTTCATTTTAGTAGTTAGCATTGGTGGTATTAGAAACCACACATCTATCAAACACTATGATTTATTTTATTGTTCAAAGATTAGTCAATTTATCTAATTAACACTCCATTCCCTGTGGAACGAACTTGCTCACTATTTTGCTATCAAATCACATTTTAAAAGGATTAAGTGGCTTAAAAGAGTTTTCAAGAATCAACCAAAAACTATATTACTATTTTGTTGAGTACACAAACGACCTCATCACTGATGACAGTTTATTTTTTACTCGTGCATCTACGGAGGAATGTACTAATATTAAGAATTTGCTGGAGATGTATTTTGTAGCGTCGGGTCAGGTGGTTAACTTTGATAAATCTACTGTCTATTTTAGTAAGCAAATTTCAAGAGGGGAGAGAGATTAGTTGTCTGGTTTGTTGGGTATAGTGGTGGTGGATTATCATCTCTGGTATTGGGGTCTTCCTTGTGTGACTAGTAGAAGCAAACAGGTTCTTTTTTGATAATATAAAAACCCAGGTGTGGAAGAAGCTGCAAAGTTGGAGCAATCGCTTTTTCTCTATGGGAGGTTAGGAGGTGCTGCTTAAAGCTGTCATCTAGTTGATACCAGTTTATTCTATATCTTTTTAAGCTTCCAGTTTCTCTTATTAATAAGCTTCATCAGATGAGCGCAAGGTTTTGGTGGGATGGCAATGGTTCTAAGCATAAGATGCATTGGTGCTCTTGAGACACTTTATGTAAGTTGAAAAATGAGGGGGGTTTAGGGTTCCAAAATTTGGGTGCTTTTAACCAAGCGATGCTTGCGAAACAATGCTGGCAAATCATTAGGTCTCCTGAGTCCCTTGCTGCTAGAGTCATCAAGGGGTGTTATTTTCAGGACTCTGATTTTTTATTGGTTAAGGGTGGGAATAGGTCTTTCCTCTGGAAAAGCCTCATTTGGGGTAGGGAATTAATTCAGAAGGGCTCACGTTAGAGGATAGTTAATGGAAGAATGGTTCGTATTTCATAAAGACCGGTGGATCCCTCGGTTGTATTCTTTTATGGTCTCCTCACTTCAATTCTTGGGTGGTAATGTGACAGTTGATTTTCTTAAGTTGCCAAATGGGTGTTGGAATCAGGCCTTGGTCAAGGATTTTTTCAGGGAAGAGGAGGCTGAGGCGATTTTAAAATTGAATCCTTGCAGCGCTGAGTCGAACTACAGGCTGCTTTGGCACTTTAACATGTCCGGTGAATACTCGGTTTGTAGTGGTTATTGGTTGGCCACTTCCTTACCTTCGAATCCGGGTTGCTCTGGCTTAAATGCCTCTGAATCTTGGTGGAAATTCTTTTGGCGCTTGAATATTTCGTCCTAGATTAAGTTATTTCTACGGAAGGCTTGTTTCAACTGTATTGTTACCAAGGTGAATTTATCTAGGCATGGTTTGAATCTTGAAGAGGTGTGTCCAATTTGTTCTAAAAAAGCTAAGACTACTCTTCATGCTCTATGGCGTTGCTCCTTGCTGAAGGGAGTGCGTGCTGGTTATGGTTTAGCTGATGGTGGCTCTGCTTTAGATGATGGTTCTTTCTTTGACTTCATTTTATTTGTTCATTCTCAAGTTGGGATTCAAGAGTTTGAAGCTTTATGTGTGTACTAGTGGCGTATTTGGTACTGCCGAAACCTGTTTTTTCATAAACAAGTTTATTTGCCAGATTTGGCTATATCTGATTGGGTGGATTCCTTTGTGCACGATTACAAGTCTGTTGTCAAGAAAGATTGCTCTCGGGTTTCGTCGGTAAAGGAAAGTTGTCGCTGGCAGGCTTCTCCTGTTGGGATGTATAAGATAAACACTGACACGACCATTAATCAGCAGGCGAAGTGTTCTGGTTTAGGTGTGATTATAAGAGACTATCACGGTAAAATCATGGCTTCTTTTTGTCGTAATTTGAATACCTATTATCATCCTCAAGTGGCGGAGGCAATGGCTATTCTTGAAGGGTTTCGCCTTGCTGTCAATTTTGGTTTCCTTCCGGCTCTTCTGGAATCTGTTGCTCTTAATGTGGTCAAAGCGATTGCTCTTAAAGAGGCTCCATCTTCGGAAGTTGGTGTAGTGGTGGAGGATATACTCCGGTTTTCTAGTCTTTTCAATTTGTTTCTATTATTTTTGTTCCTAGGTTGGCTAACAATGTTGCCCATGGGCTGGCTAAGCTTGCTTTGTCTTATGAGGGTGACTCTTTATGGTTAGAAGACTGTCATTTATGTGTGGAGAGTCTAGTTTTAAGGGGTTCCCCTCCTCCTCCTTAGTAACCCGTTCTTTTTATGAATGTTCTTTTCAAAAAAAAAAAAAAAAAAAAAAAAAACTCTAATTCTACTTCCAGTATCAAAATCTTTCATTACCATATAACAAAGTAATATAAAAAGAATTTTTAGAAGACTCTAATCATACAAAGATACTTATTATTATTTTTTTTTTATATATAAAAACTTTATCAATAAATAAGAAGTAATTATTTTTTTTATAAAAAAAAAATAATTGTACATATCGTTATGTAACAAAGAGATTAGCGGTTGTATGAAGATGTGAAATCTGTTATAATAGATATCAGTAACTTGACAATGTTGAGTTCTCTCTGGTTTTATTTCCCTGAAGTAGAGCTTCTCAAGCTCTTTCTCCCAAAAAAAACATAGCATGGAATTCCCGGTGCTTAACTGAGTTCAAATTTGTGATTGGCCATGATATCAAGAGCATCGCCTCTCATGTCCCAAACTTTGTGGAATATGATTATTATCAACATGGACGATGCTTGAGTTTTGTAAATGTTGAGAAGATATTTGATGTAATTGTCAATAGCAAATGACTTACTACGACTGCACTTTGTTTTCGAGCCTGGAGAATTTAAGAATTTATCATTTATGAAATTTGGTGTGTTAATAACTAAAGACAGTTTATAAATAAATTGTATTAAGATGAATACATTCATTTAAATAAGAATACTATTGGCATTAAGATATGTGCTTATAGTAATGATTTAATTTTAAGAGAGCTTCTTTTGACACTTTAATTTTTTCTATATACACTTCTTTTCTAAAAACACTTCATTCTGAAGATTTAAATTTCAAAAAAATTCTAAAGACACTTTATTTTGTTTCAAAATTATCATTTTTATCTTTGACACTCTTATTCTAAAGATACTTCGCTTTATTTTAATATTATCATTATTATTTTTAAATTTTAATAATGGGTAATATTTAAGGAAAAAAAACATTCTGTTTTGAAGGAGATCTTCGTTTTCTTCTCTTCAACTCTTCAAACATCATTTTTCCAAAAAAAAAAAAAAAAAAAAAAAACCTCTTCAAACATCATCAACAACATCAATAAAGAAAAAAAGAATAAAGAAATTTTTTTTTTTTGAGATGTGGGCCTAGATCTCAATGATCTTCTTCTCCAATATCATGAACATCAATTTTTTTTTGGCTCACAAATAAACCTTATTAATCATTTGTTAAAGAAAAATAATTAAATATTGTTGTAATTTTATGGCTTCCCCACCAAGCCTCTATAGTTGGCTTCTCCACCAAGCTTATATAGTTGGCTTCCCCACCAAGCCTCTATTGTAACTTCATCACTAAGCTACTGATTGCCTATATATATATGGCTTCTATTGTAACTGTTAGAGAGTTGATCAGCTGATGCTCTCACTTGATATCAATACAAATCAAAGCTATATCTCTTTCTCTCTCTCATCTCTCTTCTCTGATGTCTCTCATATTTCTTAATCATATATCTTCATCTATTTCTTCAATTATTTAATAACACGTTATCAGCACGATTGTATATAAGTAAAAGGGATCCCTGATGGGTGATTTACTTACATCTCAATATTCTGGATCTATATATATTTCCGTATACAAAATGGCTTATGCCGTCAACGGAACATATATATATAGTTCTGGATTTATTCATTTATTCTATTTACATCTTAATATTCTGGATCTGTTTATAGTTCCGCATACAATATGGTTTTTGCCGTCAACGGATCCTCTATATATAGTTTTGAATTTATTTATATTGTTTAAATATTTGCATCTATTTTTATGCACATAACAGGTGAGCTCAGCCTCCTGGAACTGTTTAAATATTCAGTATTTATTTTTATGCAATATATGAGACTGACTTATGCTGTGTCTCGGGACTGGCTTATGCTGTGTCTCGGGACTGGCTTTATGCTGTGTCTCCAGATAAACTGTTTAAATATTCAATATTTATTTTTATGAAATATATGAAATTGGCTAGACCGACTTACCAGAACTTAAAGTTTATGGAATTATGATATTTAAATCGGCACGGTTTTGAAAACCGATGAGAACCTGGAGTTTTGGATATAATATTATATTCATGAATGCCATAATTCATTATTTGGAACATGGGATTTCAAATCCATTCAGAATCTGAAGTTTTCTGAATTTTATATATGAACTTACAGTTCATGATCGAACCGGAAGTTCGAAGAATTAATATGATCTGTGATTTTATTTTATCACATATATATAAAGTGATATATTTACATATCATTCATTTGAGAAAAAGGATTTACACATCCAACAGGATGTTGTGACTATCGTAAAAGAGATTTAAGATCCTAAACGTATAATGAAATTGAAAATAATATTTTATTCATTTCATACATGCTTGATGCTCAAGAAGAGCAATATTCAGAGAATAATCTACACATCCAACAGGATGTTGTGAGTATTATAAAAGGGATTTAAAATCCTAACGTATCATTCATTTGAGACAAGGGGGGTGTTATAAATAAAATGAATTTCCACCACCTCTCCTTTGTTGACTTGTTCCACCGTCTAAGTGTCAAAGTACTCTCTACTTGATCCCCTTGCTTTTGTCATGATTATCATCCACGTGGAAGCTTGGTTTGATTTTGCTTAATCTCAAGTAAATTCCTCATTTTCTCTTCTTTATTTTGTTACTGATACTTCTACCAGCTCTCATCTCACTCATATTTCATTTAAATTTTTTGTTACATCATTTCATCTCATTTACAATACGTATTTGTGATTTTGACAAAATTTTGGGTCAATTTCTAATTACCAAAAACTTATTGGTCCAGTTTACAATTTTCAAAGAGTTTTGGGGTGATTTATAATTAATAAAATTTTTTAAGGGACCTTTCCATGATTTTACAAAATTAGGGGCAGTTTTGTAATTTCTCTTAAAAAAAAAAAAAAAAAAAAAAAAGAGGATGAGGGGGAATTATTATCATTTCAGATGAGATATAAAATGACATTACAAATAATATCCATAAAATTCCTAGAAGGGAAAATATATGTCTTGCCAATAGTGTAAAGATTTGTACATTTCTGCAGAGTTAGAAATATTTAACAAATTTGACTTTGTTGAGAGCAAATGTTATTTATGTATCAGGTCCAACGGATCTGATAAAAAGCTCTGGAAGAGCCACGATCTTGTTATCAAACAGTACTAAATTTTATGGATTTAACTTTGCTGAGAGCAAATATTAATGCTATATAAGGTCCAACGGATCTAATAGAAAGCTCTGGAAGAGCCACGATATTGTTATCAAACAATACTAAATTATGTATTAATAATAATTGATATCATTCAAGAACAACATAAAAATAATAATAATAATAATATGCTTAGTTCAATGGCGTTTAAAGTTAATACCAGATCAAATCTAGCGGATCTGATGGATCTTATTAAAGGCTTTATAAGAGCCATAATCTTATTATCAGATGGTATTCAATTAAGTATCAATGATACTTTATTTCATTCAAGCAGAATATAAAAGAAATTTATTTAGATCAAAGACATATACTTTATTATTGTCATATTGAGACCACGAATAATAAAGAATGTTGAATATCTGTGCGTAATTCAGGTCAGAAGCTGATTATAGAAAAGCTGATTTCTTTATCATCCAGATTAAATTGCTGATCAGAAAAGGGATGTATATGGATATATTCATCCATCAAATAAACCATTATATTCTAAAGTTGGTTTTGAATCCCCATCATTCAAGAGGGTATATGTGGATATGTTCATCCACCAAATGAATCCTTCCATTTTATGGTACTGATTGATACATCTATGTGATGGTCACAAGTTTGTGTATTATCAAACGTCTCCAGTTGAGATCGACGTTCAACATCCAGTTTTTCGCATGTACTCATAATCAGGATGGATCAGTAGAATCACTTATCAAACGTCTCCAGGTAAATACGAGAACTTTATTATTTCGATTTAGTTACCAATTTCTATATGGGACATTCTATATTATATGTTGATGCATTCATCCATGACTCACTATCTATCATCGGTATTTACCATTACAACTTGTAATTGGTCATTGAATTGCTCACATTTTAAAGATATTTTGATTGTGTAGTATATCACTATATCTCCCTATTGCATCTTTGGTATGATCTAAGATAAGAATTCTATATCATTATGAGATTAGTATTGATTTTGATCAGTCTTCCAATTAGATCATTTAAACTTCTGATAGTTTATATTTTTACGCACAATCTGTATATCATTATATTGATTAATTTTCAAATGGAAAGTTTCTCCAGAAAGAGTAAATGAAAGGTTACTCTTATACAAAATAGAGATACCAGTTCGGTTCTCTATATAAATGTGTCTCATTTCAATCTTTGTATCACTCAAATACGAAAGATAATTGATCATCAGATTATTATTAATCTGTTACATGATATATTAAAGGTAACATGATTTTTACAAGTTGTCATCTCATAAACCCCGGCCGGGTGATTGTTCTTAAAGAATGATCAGAGTAAATGGCAACAAATAAATCATCTGATGCATATCATAAGCTTATGGACCTTTTTGAAAGGTATTATTATCAGAATCCAAAAGTAAACAAAACTCGAGTTATAAATAAATCCACTTTCTCTAAATCAACTCTATAAGAGTCTGATATATCAAAAGAGACACGAGTCTATGAAATGATTAAATCCATTTAAATGGAAGAAATCTCAACAGAGATACAAGTATATTGAAATTGATAAAATTTCTATACGAGTCTATGAAATGACTAAATCCATTGAAATGGAAAGAAATCTCAACAGAGATACAAGTATATTTGAAATTGAGAAAATTTCTATATGAGTCTATGAAAGGACTAAATTCATTGAAATGGAAAGAAATCTCAACAGAGATACAACTATATTGAAATTAAGAAAATTTCTATAAAATCCATATAGTGACTAAATCCATTGAAATGGAAGAAATCTCAACAGAGATTCAAATATATTGAAATTGAGAAAATTTCTTTAAATCATATAAGAGAAATGTGGAATCATAAAGAAACAATCATTGATGATGTATTTTTATACATAGTAGCGCTACTGAAATTATAAATGATAATTATGATATTCATAATATCAATGATTGTATACAAAAGGCATGATTGACTTAAGTGAAAAGAAGCAATTCAAGAAGAATTGACTTCATATGCCAAACATAAAGTATTTAGACCAATAGTACTCTAGACACCTGGAGATGTCAAACTAGTTTGATACTAATGAGTCTTTATACAGAAAACGTAATGAGAAAAACGAGATCGTGAGATATGAGGCACGACTCATAGTACAAGGTTTCTCGTAGAAACTTGGTATTAGTGGTGTCAAAATATGCCGGGCACGGCCGGCCCGCCCAGATTGGTGGGCCGGGCCAAGCACGGCCTGCTTGTAGCGCGGGCCGGGCCAGGCACGGCCCACAGTGTGGCCGGGGCAGGGTCACATATTACGGCCTGGCGGGCCAAGCCCGCCAGGCCGAACGTTAATTTTTTTTTTTTTTTTTTTTTTACCGTTGAAGTTAAAAAAAAAAAAAAATTTAATATGGCACGGGCCGACCCGGCCCAGCACATGTGGCACGTGCCAAAAGCACGTGCCGGGCCTACCATTCATGAAAACGGGCCGGCCCGGCCCAGCACGGCCAATTCTTGTGCCGTGCCAGGCCAAGCCCGTTTTCATAAATGGGCTCATTAGGCACGGCACATGTGGGCCGGGCCGGCCCATATTGACACCACTACTTGGTATTCAATAGTGACGAATACAATTACGTTTCAAATTTTTGATAAATTTGGTTGCCTTTACAAGGCTTGAAGTACGTCATCTAGACATAGTAATCATTTATCTATATGATTCACTCAATGCAGATATTCATAATCCTGAAAGGATTTAAAATGCTAGAAGCATGTAAATCGGGATTTAAAATGCTAGAAGCATGTAAATCGAGATCTCGTAATCGGTATTTGATGAACATACAAAAACCTTATATGGATTAAAAATAATCCGGACGATTGGATGTGGTATAACCGTTTTAGTGAATATCTGATAAAATAAGGGTATAATAATTATATTATATACCTAAGTGTCTTCGCAAAGCAATTAGAATCCGAATTCACTATATTCACAACATATGTTGATGATATGAATTTAATTGGAACTCTTGGAAAGCTCTTGAATTTTTGGTAAATGAGTTTAAAAATGAAAGATATGGGAAAGGAAATATTGTCTCGACCTGAAGGGCGAGCATAGATCAAATGGAATGTTTGTCCATCAATCAAAATATGTTGAAAAGATTCTGAAAAGATTTCATATGGGTATTACTTCATAAAGCAAGTCTTTACTTATACTCCTTCCAATCATTTATGATGTTATTTCATTTCATAAAATAAACATCTATATACCCCAGTTTAGCAATCCAAAAGATTGTTTTAAAAGAACTTTTATCAGGTGGAGCGTCTCATCAGGGGGAGCATATCAAATGAAGTATATTAGTTATTTTGGGGCATATGTGTATTGTACTCTTTTTCCTTTCAATCAGGTTTTTGTCCCATTGGGTTTTCCTGATAAAGGTTTTAATGAGGCAATTCTCTAAGCACACCCAAAAATCTTTTGATCCATAAAGATCATCATAAATATTACATTAATCTAGTTGATCATCGTAAATATGTTGTCTTGATCAAGAAGATCATTGTAAATATTACTTTGATCTTGCTAATCATCGTATATATGTTACATTGATCCAAAAAAAAAAAAAATCATCATAAATATTACTTTGATCCAACAGATCAATGAATATCATTGCTATGGTTTTTATCCCACTGGGTTTTTTCTTAGTAAAGTATAAATGTGAACACAGTTTTTTAAAGAAAACATTAATTCTAAACATATATACACTGTACTCTTTTTTCCTTCGATCAGGTTTTGTCCCATTGGGTTTTCTTGACAAGGTTTTTAACGAGACAGTTTTGAGGACATCCAACACCATAAGATCTAGAAGATCTTTGTATGTATTTTACTGAGTTTTTGTCCCACCGGGTTTTTCTTAGAAAATTAAAAGTACGAGTGGTGGGAAATCCAAGGGAGAGTGTTGTAATTTTATGGCTTCCCCACCAAGCCTCTATAGTTGGCTTCTCCACCAAGCTTATATAGTTGGCTTCCCCACCAAGCCTCTATTGTAACTTCATCACTAAGCTACTGATTGCCTATATATATATGGCTTCTATTGTAACTGTTAGAGAGTTGATCAACTGATGCTCTCACTTAATATCAATACAAATCAAAGCTATATCTCTTTCTCTCTCTCATCTCTCTTCTCTGATGTCTCTCATATTTCTTAATCATATTTCTTCATCTATTTCTTCAATTATTTAATAACAATTATTTATTTATTTATCTGTTTATTTATTTATTTTTTAGAATCCAAATCTTCAATTTTTTTCTTCTTCAATCTTCTTCAACGCCATTTTTTTCTTCTCAATTATCATCAACATCATCACCTTCTTCTTCATTCTCAAGCAAACTGATAAAAAAAAATCACAAACATAAACTTAAATCTCCATTATAGGAGATACCCATCCACGAAACTCATCGATGTTCACCACCACATGTTTTGTCTTTTTTTTTATCCTATTCTTTTTAAGACTAATTTATTATGTTTTTCATTTTTTTTAAATATTTGACTATTGTGGTGTTTTTTATTGTACACTTTGAATCTCCATTTAGTTTGGAGTGTCTTTAATTTTTTTGTCTTGTTTGGTAATTTTAATCTAAGTTAATATTGTCATTAATATAAAAAATTAAAATGAAGTGTAAATAGATAATTTGTGAAGTGTAAGGAGATGCTCTCTAATTTTAAATTTTAGACATGGGTTTACTTATAAATATAAGTGTGCTTATCATATTTATGGGTGACAATATCTGCACCCTAAAGGTTTTTTAAAGCAAAAATTATCTGAAGAGTATACCATTTCAAATGCACATGCCAATGTCAATGACAAATTTGGCACAAAAATTAGTAAAATGTTATATTTGTCACATCATTTTAGTATTATACTCTAATGCGTAATTCTAATTGAAATGCTATTTTTAATTTTTTTAAAAAATTATTAGTCAACAAATATAATTAATGCATTCAATTTATATATATTTTTTATTATTTAAAATTATAAAAGTCAACGATTAATGCATTCAATACAATTATAAAATGGTATTTTTGTAATTAAAAAAAAAAACAACATTTATTGTTATGCCAAATTTAGCACTGCATTGGAGCATTTTTTTTTTTTTTTTTTTTTTTTTTTTTTTTACTTTATGCTAAATTATAGCATTGACTCGCTTAAATAGTATTGTATTGGAGATGCTCTAAGGTAAATTGATGTTGGAGATATTATTGAAGATTTTCTTGAAGATTTTTTATTTTAAAAATAGTCTTGTAATTAATATATATTATTATGTTTCTTTTCATTGTATATTTAATTAGGTAGTTTATTATTTTATGATTTGATTTTATTAAATCAAATCTTATTTCCTTATCATATAGATGTTTTAGGATTCTAGTATTTTTAATTTCTATTGTTATTTATAGGGGTGGACGTTTAATGGATCGGTTCATTTTTCAATAGAATTGATAAAATTAGTTTATAAAAATATGAACTGATCCAATAAAATTTACAAATGTCAACCAATCAAAAACCAACCAAATTGGACCGGTTTGGCTATTTCGGTTCAGTTTGGTTTTTTCGGTTTTGGTCCTACTGGGCCAAATTCATGAGATTTAATTATTACACATATTTTTATATTTTAATCCTTTTGGGCCTTTGACCAAATTAAATTATAGGCTTGAACAAATTGAAAATACTAGTTTGAAATAATATTCAACAAAAAAAGAAGAAGTAATAATGCTGTGACACATTTTCATAGTTTTATAGTTTCATGGACTGTTGAACATTAAACTATGGTTATATATATATATAAGTTGGATCTCAGTTCGGTTTTCCAGCTTGGGATACCGAACCGGGAAAAAACTGATCCAATCGATTTTCAAAAAAATGAACCAAACTGAACTGGTCAACATAAGAAAACCAGCAAAAAAAAAAAAAAAAAAAAAAAAAAAAAAAAAAAAAAACCGATTGGTTCGGTTCAGTTCAGTTCGGTTTATTGGTTTTTTTTCCCACCCTTAGTTATTCAGTTATCTCCTTTATAGGGAAATTGATGATTTTATTTCTTTATTAGTTATTTTAGGTTTTTATTTTCCTATTTAAAGATGATGTACTCTAACAAGGATTTTAGTTTTGATGATTAATAAAAAATTTAGAGAGAGTATATCTTTTTATCCAAATTTCGGTACCTTTACGAGGGTCAACGAATTTTGAAGCCTATTATCCTGGTATCCGTGTGTGGATCAATATAATAATAGTAGGATTCGTTTTCGGTATTCATGCACGAATCAACGAATTCGAATCAGTTACCCGTTCTGTCTATCAATTGTTGTTTGTATGATTTTTCAAATGCATCATAAATATATATATATATATATATAATATTATTTGAAGAGTATAAGGTAAGTATAATAGTAATGAATTAAATTTAAAATAAGATACGGAAATATATAATACGACCGCATATCACAATTTTTGTAACTCATAACTGTCATAATAAAATAAAGTAGTCCTGACAAGTTGGTTCTGGTGCAGTGGCAAAGCGCCCCCCAACGGTCGAATTTTTTGGGTATTGCCCTAGTTTGAGCCAGCTTTGGAGCAACACTTGGTCAGGCCTTGTCCCATGCCTCCCGGGCCGAGCGAGGATTAGTCCCACTCGTTAACGATTGGTTGTCGATCGGAGTGAGGGATATCTCATGGAATTACCAAAAAAAAAAAAAAAAAGTTGTCCTTTCTTGCTAAAAAAAAAAAAAAAATTTTGTAATTTGTCATTTATTTATTTTATTTTATTTTCGGGTGACCAATGAATTTTATTTATTTTATTTTGTAATTTGTAATTTTTTTTATTTACAATTTTACCTGTCTAATTTTTTTTTTTTATTAAATAAGAGACAAAAAAAAAAAAAAAAAGGTTCAGAACCGCCAGAACCGGAACCTTCAAAGGCCCGATCCGGTTCCAGTTTCCCTAGACCCAGAACACTGGAACCAGTGTCAGGTCACTGCCTGCTAAGTACGTGGGGTTTCCCCGCGAGAGTCCGAATCTCTCAAGCTGACATTTTTTTTTTTTTTATAAATTAATTGAAGCTTGAACATGTCTTCCTGATCTCTCCATCGGTACCAGTCTTGACTTCAATGGCACTCATCTTGATCATAGCTTTTGGAAACTCATAATCAAATCTCAACCCCAGTAACCCTATTATGTTCCCAGCATACTTTTGCACCACATAACGCGTCGCAGAATCCCCCCAAAGCCTTTGATCGGATTCAAGAACTCCTTTACCGTCACGCAAATTCTTGAAGAAGCTCACATCAAATTCGGTCTGGCTATCTGTATCCAACGCCACATGTTTAGAGGGGTCTCCGTTATTGGGACAAAGGCTCTGAAGTTGAGCCAAGAACGAATGGTTTATAGAAGGGTCTGAATTCCCTGTTGTTGTGAAGTTGTATAAGCGATAACTAACGAATGCACAGTCTGTTTGCCCAATTGTATGTGCCCCTGCAATATTGCATATATGACATATAATATTAGAGCGAGGTTTAATTGATTTGTGGAATTGTGGAAGAGAGAGAGGGAGGAGTATGTAAATTACCAACTAGAGTTACAAGATCTTTAACGTCAAGGCCTTTGGCAGCAAATTTTTGTCTCTGGACAGCGATGGAATCAAGAGGAGAAGGTAAATTTGAGGCTTCTGATGATAAGGAAACCCTGCCATCTCTTCTACCAGTTGGAACATTCCAACTGGGACCATCACTCTATCATTTGCAAACAATACCCACTTTATAAACCCTCATATATCTAGCTAAAATTGTGTACATGTTTGTTTGCATGGACTAAAAGCGTGAAAAACTTTCATTAATATATCACATACACAGGTCCAATTATTAATTATTGGACAGTTCATACTGATAGGATTTTTGGATTGGAATCAAATACTTTCAAGAAGTCAATTTGTTTTTATTTTTTATTTTTTATTTTTAAATAAATAAATAAATATATATATATATATATATTAATATTAAAGAAAAAATGGTGGACTCTGTAGTGCTAGTGCAACTACATTTAGGTCCATTATAATTTATAACAGGAAAACCTAACTAATAATTTATCTGTCCTATAAGAAATTTATCAATATTTATATATCTTATTTATAAAAAATAAAAAGAAGTCATCACTTATTTATGATATCTTTATTTATAATTGCTGAATCATTTTAAAAAATAAATTTAACGTATATATTATAAAGATGGTGTATTGGGTAAATATATTATTTTTTGCAAGATAAGGCAAGTAATCTCTCCTACTCAAATCAAAGCTATAGTGGATTTCATGTCTTGTCCCCCTGTTCAAATCACAAAAAACCAAAAAATTAATCTAAAAACCAACAAAAATGATGTAGCGAGTGGTTTGTTCATTAACCATATTATCCAATAATTTATGTTATAATGACAACTCACTTGTCACATCATTTGAATTGAATTTTAGGTTAATTATTTGGACTCGAAAACACTAATATATGCCAAAAAAATAATGATAAGAAAGAAATACCAAATCGACAGCATCACGAGCAGCAAGTGCTAAGATATCAGCACAAGAGACAACAGCAGGGCACAAGGCCTCTAGTTGTGTTTTAGCATCATCTATTACTTCAGATCCTCTCAATCCTAAGTTTAGCGAAGCATTTCTCTCAGCAGAAGACCCACTGATCAGCACTGAACCATCACACCCCTGCACGTACACAACAAACCAATTAATTTTATAGGAACATATATAACAAACCTATTAATTTTATAGGAACATTTATAATATAAGATCATTATATCAATTATTAGGAGGAGAATTGAACAAAGGCAAACCTGAACAAAGCAGTCATGGAAATGAAGCCTGAGCAAGGCAGCAGCTATGGTGGAATCTTTCTTGAAGTGTGATTCAACTGTAGACCTCACCACCGCCTCAGCTATTGGGCATGAAGAGGAATAAAATCCAGTTTTCAACTGGCTTTCTACTGACAAAACCATTACCAATATCACCACAAAACACAAGTACCATATACTTTCCATTTTCTCAATACAATCCTAATTTATTGGACCAATGAAATATTTGCGTCTAGTGCTTTCCAATTTTGTTTGTTTCTAAGGGAGTTGGAGAAATTGGGTTTCATTGTGCATATATATATATAGTGTCCGTTCAAGGTATGTATTGATATAACTATATCAGTACCAATATATGTGAACCACTTATTATAGAGAAGTTTTGATAAATAAATATACTTTGAGTCAAAGTATGTAAATCTAATGGTCCACATCCAACGCACTGATGAAGTTATATCAGTACACACCGATGAAGTTATATCAATACGTATCGATTTGAATATATATATACACTTTTACATGTTTGGCATCCCGCATTACACTGGATAAGAGGTTGGTATGTATTAAGGTAATGCAATGACAAATGTTTGGCGGTGTATTGTATTAATTAATATTAATTCAAAGTAATTGTTCTAATACAACGACCGGCGCACTATCTAATACAATGAGGAATGGTGGTTGCTTCACTTTTTGGATGCCAACTTTTACTTACTGCACAGGATTTTTTTCATAGTAAATTAAAATAATAATATTTTTTTTGGAAATATTACGATTATTTAAGGTTTAATATAACTCGAATTGACAACTTCATAGTGTAGGCTAGGAAGCACGGATACTTCATTTGGTGGAGGTAACTCGTATCGAACTCGTATCCAGTTCCGATACTTCCCGGATACTCCAGGATACGTATCCGATACACCAAATGGCGTATCCGTTGACTTTTTCACAAATTTGACTGGAGGATACTTGGAGGATACTTAGAGGATACTTGAAGGATACTTGGAGGATACTTGGAGGATACTTGAGGGATACTTGGAGGATACTTGGAGGATACATTTGGGGCACTATTATAATTATTTTAGTATAAAACGGGGTCAAATTATAATTTCAAAATATTAGGGGTCAAAATGAAACTGTAAAGAAATTTTGGCTTTGATTCTATTGATATAGAGAATAACGGGATACTTGAGATTGCAAACCTTTCACTTTATGAACCAGAGTTAGATGCCGAATTATTTAAATCCTTTAATAATGTGAATGATGATAATGAAGTTAATTAATAATTTAGTATCTATTTTATGAGTTTATTTTATGTATTATTTGGATTTTGTAATATACTATAACTTATGTGACGTATGTTTTATTTGGATTTTCAATTTTATAATATGTTACGACTTAATTTGGATATTGTAATATGTTACATTGTTATGACTTAGGTGGTTATGTGACATGTTTTATTTGGATGATTGGATATGAATATATTTTGATTTTTGAATGAATTATCAAATATCCTTTTATATATATTCTTATTTTTTAAAAATATAAATATATATTATTTTAATTGACGTATCCTGCCGTATCCGTATCCTAGTTTTTGGAGATTTGCCGTATCCCCGTATCGTGCCGTATCCGTATCCCGTATCCGTATCCGTATCCGTGCTTCCTTGAGTGTAGGTGTTATCAGGAGTACTAGAGCCCGGATTTTAGCTTTAGGGGTCAAGAGAAACTAATAATAAACTTAACGTTAGAAACAATATATTAATATATCAAAATGTACTACCGTTTATTCTTTAAGGTAATGATACAAACAATGTAGGGTAAAACATAAGAACCAACTCAACACAATATAGACATTGCATATTAAAATAATAAAGAAAGTTTTAATTCTTTTAAAAAATATTACATAAATTCAGGGGTATTTTTTGGGGAGGGGAGACTCGAATCTACAACCTTGTGGTGTAGGTATGAGAGATTGAGGGGTTTACTACTTGACCAACTTCATCTCATCTAAAGAAAGTCTGTTATAGTGAATACCTAATAAAAAAAATAAAAATAGAAATACATACATATATAGACGGGTTTAGCTACTATACAGTTCATGTATAGTTGCGGGTATAATTACAAGATGAGGTTATTTTCTTTTAGTTTTAATTTCTTTTAAATTTTTTATTTTTGTAGACCTATGTATTGAAATCCAATGATTGAAAATTAACCATGTAACTATCCAATAACCGTGTAGCAGTTGAACCCATGTATAGACTAGATTATGAAATAATGTATGAAATCATAAGAAATTAAAATACTAAAAGTGATTGATTTTGTTTTGGAAAAAAAAAAATAATGAAGAAATTTATATTATTAATAACATGGGGGACCATGTTGGGTATACTACTGGATTAACTGTATCTTCTCATAAATTAAATTAATAATTAGATTTTTTTTTTTTTTGAAATACTCTATGTGGTAGCGGCAACTCAAATCTGAGACATTATTGGACTGAATAAGCACTCTTATCATCGAGTTGTGATTAATAAATAGACATGTTTATAATTTTTAAAATATTTTTTTTAAGAAAAAAAATAATCATGTTGTATCCATGTGAAAAATATTTAAAATAATTAATATTTTACATATGATATTTTTCATGAATTAATTAATTTTAATTTTAATAATAGAATTTTCAATAATTTAAAATTTAAATTTATTAATATATTATCATTATTATTTATTAAATATAGTACAATAACATATCAAACATTTGTATTATTAATGACAATTTTTTTAAATGGATGACTTTTGTAGAGTTTATGAACTTTTATGGACTTTTAAACACTTTACAAGATTACGTAAAAACTTTTATAGACTTCATTTTAAAATATTTAATAGACATTTATAGACTTTCATTGACTTCTAAATATAATATATAATTTATTGTAACAAAATTATATTCCTCAGGTCAATAAAAATATTTTCTCAAACAATTAAAAAAAATAAAATTATCATCAATGTCTATGAAACTTGATGAAAGCATCCATTTATATATACGTGATTTTAAATTTTTTTTAATTTTTTTATTATATTTTTCATCATAAAGACAATTATGCATCTAATTTTTTTTATTTTTTTTATAATTAGTCAAAGTATTTGTGTAAAATATAATTAAAAAAGTTAATTTTATTTGTTTTTTATAATTACAATATAGTTAGTCAAATAATTTTTTTTATAATTAGTCAAAATATTATAATTTATTTTAATTATAAAGATAGCAAACCGATAATAGTATTGACATTTACATGTCTCTACAATAGTATGACAATGAATGTAAAACTATACCCAAAATTAATTTAAGTTACCAAGATAAAACCTAAAAATCACACCAACTGTTGAACAAGACCTTTGCCCAAAAGTAGGTAGTTTGATATTGACCATATTTATATAAAGTCTCATATACAACTTTGATTATGGTGTGGTGGGTAGTTGTTTTTGTCTTTTATTATTTTTAATTAACATAAATGAATTTCGTATGATTTATTTCAATGTTGTTTAGTTGCTTTGAAAATGGAAGTAAAAAAAATGAAATAATTCGTCCTTAATTGCACAGTCGGTGGAGAATTGTTTTATTTATTATTATTTTTTTTAGTTATAGATCGCTAATGTTTATATGTTTTTTTTATAATGTTTGTTAATTTTAAAAGTAATTCATTTTATTTTATTTGTGAAATTTGTTAAGAATGAGTATGCTCTTGTTTAATGGAACATGTGTTTGGTGGTTGATGTTTTTCAAAGAGTTTTATGTTTTTCTTTTATTAAAGTGTAAGTATTTATATATATATATATATATATGTATAAATATTTATTAAAAAGTCTTTCAAAGTTTTTGGTATGAATGAAAGACAAATTTTAAGATTTGATATAACTTATTAAAAGTCATTGATATTTTGAATACCTATTAACTTTCAGAGACTCTTAAAAATTTTGATCGAATACCTTATGAATTTTATATACATTTATTTAAAAAGTCTGTATTGAATACCTCATGACTTTTATAGAATCTTTAAAAGTCCACATTGAATACACCCAAACTTTTAAATTCCATAAAAGTCATTAAAAATCTTTTGAAATTTGAATTGAATGCACCCCCTATTACAATTCAGCACCAAACACATGAGGGTGTGTTTGGCATCCCGCATTACGCTGGATAAGAGGTTGGCATGCTGTGTATTGTATTAATTAATATTAATTCAAAGTAATTGTTCTAATACAATGACCAACGCACTATCTAATACAATGAGGAATGGTGGTATTAGCTTGTATAAGGTGTTGCACTACTGTTGCTTCACTTTTTGGATGCCAACTTTTACTTATTGCACTGGAATTTTTTTTCATAGTAAATTAAAACATTTAAAATTTATTATTATTATTATTATTATTATTTTTTTTTTTTTATATAAACACTACAATTATTTGGGATTTGGGAGAGGAAGAGGGAACACAACTCGAACCGACAACCTCATAATGTCGGTGTGATGAGTATACTACTGGATCAACCTCGTCTTCTCATAAATTAAATTAATAAATAGATAGTTTATTTATTTATTTTTGAAATACCCCATGTGGTAGCAGCAACTCAAATGAGACATTACCGGACTGAATAAACACTTTTACCACCGAGTGGTGGTTAATAAATAGATAAGTTTATTATTTTTAAAATATTTTTATTAATAAAAAAATAATCATGTTCTATCCATGTGAAAAATATTTAAAATAATTAATTTTTCCGTATGATCTTTTTCATTAATTAATTAATTTTAATTTTAATAATAGAATTTTCGAAAATTTAAAATTATTAATATATGATAATAATTATTATTTTTATTATTTATTAAATACAGTATAAATGTATAATGCAATACAATAACATATCAAATATTTATATTATTTAATAAGTCTAATACAATACATCATCAAACACATAAAGTGTGTCTGGCATCCCGCATTAAGTGTTTGGCAGCTACTGTATATTATATTAATTTATATTAATTCAAAGTAAATAGTTCTAAATTCTAATACAATGACCGGTGCACTATCTAATATAATGATGAATGTGGTATTAGCCTTCACTTTTTGGATGCCATGCCAACTTTTACATACTGCACTGGAATTTTTTTTTTTATAGTAAATTAAAATAATTTTGTTAAAATATTACAATTATTTGGGGTTTGAGAGTGGGAACACGATTCGAACCGATAACTTTATGGTGTAGATGTGAAGGGTATACCACTGAATCAACCTCATATTTTCATAAATTAAATTAATAAATAGATATATATATATTTTTTATTATTTTTTTTAAATACCTCATGTGGTAGTGGCAACTCAAATTTGAGGCATTATTGAATTGAATAAGCACTCTTACCACCAAGTGGTGGTTAATAAATAGATAAATTAATAATTTTAAAAATATTTTTATTAATAAAAAATATTCATGTTGTATCCATGTGAAGAATATTTAAAATAATTAATATTTTACATATGATCTTTTTCATGAATTAATTAATTTTAATTTTAATAATAGAATTTTCAAACATTTAAAATTTAAAATTATTAATATATCATCATAATTATTTTTATTATTTATTAAATATTGTACAATATAGTACAATAACATATAAAACATTTATATTATTTAATACAATCTAATACAATACATTGTAAGGGGTCGATCTACATTTGTTGTAGACTAGGCTCTTGTGACTTCTTGTTATGGCCTGGACGAATCGAGATTGTCGACTGCTCTCTTAACATGCAGAAGAAATGAAAAAGAACAAAAAGAAAAGCGGTGGAGCCTTGAATTTAGCCTTATGTTGCTTGGGTTGAGCGTTGATTGAGGGTGAAAGGCTTCAAAGTTGGATTTAGTTTGTAGATAAACGACTTATTGGCTTTAATATTGACTTTCCGGTGACCGGAGAACAATTTAGTAGAGGTTTAGCATGCAAGTGAGCTTTTTGGAATGAGAGAATTCATAATCCTTTCTCTGTGAGTGAAAGGTTCTATTTATAGGATTTCCCATACCCATCTCCATGGTTTGTTCAACCACTGTTACCTTCAATCGTGTCCTGATTTAGCAGGATTTGATAACATCAGCCAAGTCAAACATGTTAACTGGCAGTTATCTCTATAAGATAACTAGTTTTATTTGGTCAGGTGTCTGTTAAGAGAAAGATCAGACCAGTTGAGCCTTGGGTTGACCCTTCACCTTTGGGATTGACTTGATTTCGTTAGTAGAACCAACGTGGGCCTAAACATTGGGCATGAAGCCAGATTTTGGCTACCAAAGTTCGTTCCCCACTATCCAAGCATGAGACATTCTGGTTAGAAAGTGTGATCTGTCAAGTCGAGCGCGTACGATGAGTCGTAGTCTAGGATTCTACTTGTCAAGCCTTAATACTTGCAGATTGACGGAGGGTCGAGCACTCACATGTTTTTAGGGAGTGAAAAAAATCAGCTAATGGGACTGAGTTGGTTCAAGTCCCTAGGGTTGACCTGGTGCTTCATTTTTGGCGCTCTTTCCTTAATAAGTTGAATTTCTAATCAACCTAGCAGTTACCTTAGTTTGGAAACCATAGCGGTTGCGACACGTGGCAATCACGGTTAAAATGAAAGGCTATTAACCTACCTTTTCCACTTCCTCACTATACCATTTTCTTAATTTTGAAGCAAAAATACTTTTCTCACAAATATTTCACTACAAGAATAATTATTATTCATGACACTTAAAAACCATTATGAAAGGATTTTGATGACGGTTTTGTATATGTTGTTAAAGGCAATATGATAAAAAGTTTATCATGGTTTTTTAGTTTATAACGGTTTTTAAAAACCGTCATAAATCAATGATTGTTTTTATCCATGATAAATTCTCAACGATTTACAAACATTATTATTTCATAATGGAGTAAACCAACATTGACAATTGACTTCCAAATACCTATTAGGAGGATATTATATATATATATATAGTCTTTCTATTATTAGTTCGTCCTAACAATAAATATATTAGGACGAAGAATGTGGACCACAGATTATTGAGAAGTTTTGACAAGTGCATACACTTTGAGTCAAAGTATATAAATCTAGTGGCTCACATTCTTTATCCTGATATATTTATTGTTAGGACGAACTGATAACAGAAAATCTGTATATATATATAATGAGTCTCTCATAAGGGATCCCTTATTTTAATTTCGGTAAGGACCACCATGAAATCATATCGATTTGAATGAATTTTGATCTAAATTTTTTTGTGGATGATAAGTTCATTGAAATCTATGCATGAGTAAATATTGAGAATTTCTCAAGTATTTAAACTATTTTTACTGATTTTTTTTTTAATATGAAGGCATTAGAAAAATAGATGAAATATAGGAAATTCAAGAAAAATAGTTTTAGTGCAAGAAATTGAGTGACTTCAAGTGGTACAAAGACATATTCTTGACCAGAGTACTACAGAGAGAAGACAATGCCAAAGAATACTGGCAAGAAAAGTTTATATCAGGGCTACCATCCCTCTTTGCCAACAAAGTCCGAGATATGATGAGGGAACATATGGCTAGTTCAGATTGGTCACAGATTCGACTTAGAAACATGGACTTATGGAGAAATCATTGCAACCATCAATGTTGTTGCCTTACAACTATGCAATGATATCAGACTTAAGAGCCAATTAAAGCAGCAAAAGTTAACTACCAGAAGAAAACTTGACCCGTGGTGTGAACAATTTGGATTTGATAAGCTCTCAAGCTAGAAACATCGGAAGCCTCACAAATCCAAGTATCAACCCTCAAAGAAGAAGAAACATGCCGGTGGAGACAAACCAGGCAGAAAGGAGAAAGCAGAGAAGAAAGGAAAGAAGCCTTTTCGGAGACCCTTTGCAAAAAACCCTAAAACTTGTTTTGGATACGGAAAAAGGGGACATTTTACCAACAAATGTCCTGACCTTAAAAATAAAATAAAATCCTTAAACATTGACGAATAATTCAAAGACAGACTTATCCAGGTGATCTTCGAACATCAGTATACGTCAAGCTCCTGTGAAGAATCATCAAGTTCTGATGAGGAGCTCTTAATCAATGGCCAATCTAGCATAGAAGATTCGACGCAGCAAGAATCAGATCACATTCAAGCCTGCCTATACAACCAAGTCAATGTTTAAGGATTTGATTTTAATTTTAAGGTCAGGACATTTGTTGGCAAAATGTCCCCTTTTTCCGCATCCAAAATAGGTTTTGGGATTTTTTGCAAAGGGCCTCCGAAAAGGCTGATACCAAAACAGAGAACTAACAAATATAACAGAATGCACAAAACAACGTGTAGCAAATAATAAAATATAAAATTAAAATGAATTCCGACTTGAATAATAGAAAATAAAATTATCATAAACTTATTGTAATCAGTACTGGTCTGACAGCAATAAAGATATACAAGAATAAGTCGCACACTTTTATTGATATCAAACTTTTTACAAACTTTTTACAATGGAGAGGAATGTTAAGAGAGGAAGATTACAAAGTAGAAAGAAAACTTAGAAATCAGAACTTGCCTTCTCTGATGAAGGAAAGTCCTTTAAATAGAAAAGATAGATAACCATGGTTATGATGACCATGGTTAATCTGACTCTGGTTTATGAAAAAGATAATAATTCATCATAATTCATCATGGCACGGCTGACTATGGTGGGGGGAGGGGGGGTGCCATCTGAAATTATAAATGGCAGATTCCACAAACTTTTCTCACATGAGGTGAGTAGTGAGTGAAAGGGAATCATTCATGTTGATGATGGAAAAGGAATCATTCCTGTTGATGATGGATAGATACTTCAATTGTCTTCTTTTATCAACTGTCTTCTTCTGTCGACACTTTTTTTTTTTATCTTCTGCCGACACAAAGTTGATAGTGAATGAGTCATAATTATAATTGTTGATAGTGGAATGGGTGGTGATAAATGCTAATAAAGGATCCCATGTTCTCTGAGGATAAGTCTGGTAAACTCTGTGGGGCTAAAGTCCCTGAAATTGTGATAAGTCGTAGCTGAAGGTGTTCCCACTTTGCTGTTGAGAATAGCTGTTGCTTTCGGTGAGGTCATCTTCACTGAGGAAATCATCACAATCCTTTGAATTTGAGTCTTTTTGAGAAATATCAGCCATAGTTTTCCTCATTTCTTTAGCGATAGCTAGGAGTTCTTCAGGAGTTGTTTCTGCTACAATTCTGGCCTGATTTTAGGATTTGGCCATTAAAAACTAAGATTGATCTTTGTTGGTGTTGCAAAGAATGGGATTCTCGTTGAACCATTTTGCAACTCTGTTTTTTCCAGTGTCAGCCATGTTCATACCACTCTACTATTTGATTTTTGTTTGCCTTCCAAAATAAGGAACATCGACATTACCGATAAGTTGCTCTTGAATCTTATAATCAAGCATCAAGATCCAATTAAGAATGAAAATTCTGAAGAAAATTAATAAGTCAGGAATAAAATCTCAATCTTTGGGTTTCTCAATATGTGTGACCTAATATTGATTACCTTCTTTGATGATGGTTGGAAGAAAATCAATATTTGGCCCGTACTTGTCCCACCATTCTAAAAACCAAAACGGTATATCGAGAGGAAAATCTTTATCAAAGTAGATAAACCAGGATAGGGAGTTTCCTAGGTTTTGGCCATAAAAAACATATGTCCAAGCATCAATGTAGTCCCAATAAGAAAACTCAAAGATGTGGAAAGGTCTCGAAAATCTTCTTTTCTTATTTGGGTCATTTCCCCATTGTTTTAGGGTAATGATTTTGCAAAACTTTATTTTTCTAAAAATCAAATTTTTCGTGTCAATTTTGTCAAAAACATCTGAAATATAGATTGAATATGTATCTACAAGAACGAATTCGTAAAAAATATGTCTTTTTAATATGTCATAAGGAATCCTACATAACAGTGGATCAATGATTGCATCCGCAAGTTTTTTAGGTTCCTTGAAATAAGTCTCTAGTAGTAGTGGGGTTTCTACTACAAATTTTTTATCAAAATATGGTTTTTCATGGTAATGATAAGTCGGGTTATTGAGCTTAGGGAATGGTGATGATGTGAATGGAGCATAAGTCTTTTGTTTTTCAATTATCACTACTTGCAGACATGGTAAAGAAAAAATCAGAATAGACTTAGACCTAGGTTTTGACTTACAACTTGTCTGGAGGTCTGCATATATACATGTATATATATATATTATGAGAAGAATTTAGTTTTATTTTTGTTTAATTTATAATAGTAAGGATCTCATTTATTAGGAAAGAAAGTAATTCTAAGAATCAAATTAATTCTCTTGCTTTCTTACCCACAATTAATGCTTAATTCCTTAATTATTTAATTGTATTTATTTTGTGTAATTTATTACTTTCCTATCACTAGAATAACATTAATATATATTTTTTTTCTATATCTACACATTTGGCATAAATTTCATTTACAATATCAATGAAATAATATCGATACTCTTTTATTACTTGGCTTTTATACAATTATAATAAAAAATTATAAGCATGCATCATCATCAAAATATACAAAAATCTATCACCAAAATTAACCCTAAAATACAAACTATTCTACTCAAAAACTATTTTAAAGTATATGTAAATTGTTTTTGTTCATCTTCCTCGAGACTTCCTTTCGAGTATATAGCTGCATAGTTTGAGAAACAACGAGTAAGATTTGAATAATAATTTATTGACAACAAAAGCTCAAACTATATTATAACATCAAATTACAATTAAAACTTATTTTTAACAACAAAGGAATGATAAAACAAAAGGAGACCGAAACGAAAAATTAACGAACCTCTTGTTCATGTTGTTATCAACTTTCTCGTTGAAAATAGAGAACATGATCTTTGGTTTTCCATAAATATTAAACATTCATGTTCAAAACACAAAAAATGTGTTGAAGAAATCATTGTTCGCTATCTGAACCTACAATAAATTCACAGTCGATACATAAGAAAATAAATGTTAAAAAATAAAGAAATACATAAAAAAAATTAAGCACTCACCATGACAAGAGTTCTTATTTTTGTTTTCTTTTTCTGTGAAAAGTGAAGAATATGAATGAGAGATGAGAGAAAAAAAATGGTGGGAGGGAGGAGGATATGGTGAGAAAGTGGAGAGATATATACCTTTTAAAATATGTATGATATTAACCTAAAGAGATGATGTGGACAAACTTATGATATTAACTTGTGTCCATTTATTTCAATGACACATAAAAAGTTATGCCAAATAAAGTATTAAAAAAAAAAAATCAAAATGGCATATTTAAATATGAACAAAAAAATAACAACAATTTTTATTATTATTATTATAATATTTCATCCTTTCAAAAAATTTTAAATTTTAATATTTCAATTTAAGTTATTAATATTTCACTACAAGAAAGAGATTGTATGACTACTAGTACTTTGTTGATTTATTTTATATCATAAAGTATTATGCGATATAAATTTGAGATTAAGAATTTAAAATTAGTGCTTAGTATGATTCTACAAATAAAAGAAACATATTTCTTTTTCATGCTAACAAAATAATGTGATTATTACGCATAAAAAATGTGAAAACTCGATTACGGTTAATTAAATTTGTGATAATTTGATCACGGTTATGAAAACGTGTGACAATTTAATTGATCACGGTTATGAAAATGTGTGATAACTTGATCATGGTTAATAAAAATTGTGATCCAATTATGACATATTTGAAAGACAGTGATACTTTTATGTCGGTTTAAAAGTACGTCATTAACATACTATGGATTAAAAAGATTATTATAACTTGATCACGGCTAAAAAAACCGTGATAAAATTGCATGATAAAAATCTATTTTTCTTGTAGTGTTTCTCTCTCTACAAATTTTTTGTTGAACTAGTTCTCTTCATCAAGTGACTTCATCCCATAATCTTCACAAGGTAGGAGTTTTTTCCTTCGGTTTGGATTTTTTTTTAATTTAATTTTATTTTATTTTTTGCAAGACTTACTTTCATATGTTCATAGGAAACTAGTGAAGTTGATTTTAATTAGGAAAACTGCATGGGTTCTTTGTATTCAATGCTAAAAATTGATTCAATTCATCATTTTGATCTGTTTTAGGAATTGAATAGAGAAACTTGTACGTTAGAGATCTTCAATTTGATTATCGTAGAACCCTAGAATGAGGGTCGCATGATTTAGATTTGCTTAGATATTGTCGAATCAACCCGAAGTTGCATGAATCTTTGGGATTTAATTTTGGAGTTCGAAGTTCCTTACTTGATTTCTACGTTTCTTTGCATTTGTTAGCTTTGGACACGTCATGTCAAGCAAGAAAACAAATTCAGATCCAGAGCTAGAAATAAATTTCTCTTGGACCTCCAACAATTCGAGAGACAAGGTTATGGAGGACGCTGGGTCAGACTCTAAGCTGTGGAGCAGTGAGTTACTGTAGCTACATCCCTAATGCAAACAGATGTAGGCCCATATAGGTTAGGCTTAGTTAAGGCTGGGGCAACATAGATTGTCGTGCGCTTTAGTGATTTTCTAGAGCATGTAGAAGTTGAGGGTCCATCCTATTCGGGTATACCACTAAGCATCCTTGGTGAGGAGAATCCAAAGAGCATGCTTACTGATAAGGAGATGGATCATTTGAGGATAGCGTACACTATTCCTAAATTCGTTAAGCTATGCACTCCAAAACAATACGAGCGAGCGGATTGGGATATCCTTGATTGGACATGTTTCTACAAGTACGTCTTTCGACAAGGGTTTCGATTCCTTATCCCCTCACTAGCTCGTAGGTTTCTAGTCTATTTTGACATTGCCTCTGGTCAGCTTATACCTAATAGTTGGAGGATTCTATTAAGTCTAATTGTCCTCCATGAAAAGAAGGAGCTACAATTTGGGTTAGCTTCGCTTCAACACACCTGTTAATTGAAGAAGCACGTTCATGAGAAAGGTCGATTCGCATTTTGTTTGTGGTCTGGCATGACTCACCTGATCTCCGACCTCACTACCAATGACATGAAGTGGAAAGACATTTTATTCTTCGCAAAGGGACCCTAAGCAGAAGACTTTTTGGGGAAACGAAAGATATTGTTATCCTCGTCTATGAACTCTATCTGGTGAGTGTCAATATTTAGTGTCGATCTCCGTGTTACTTTGTTATTAGTATTGATAAACTTGTTTGTTTTGTAGATAAAGTAAATGGAGAGATTAAGATAGAGTCCAAAGACATTGTCAAGCATACTCAACTGCTCCTAGCTATTCATGAAAAGGAAAGAAGTTGGAAAGTGTTGTTGTCGGGAGGTAATCTCAGACCCAACATTTTGTGGCTCCGTTTGACATGTAACATGCCACGGATACTGTATCCTCTCATGAAAGTCCTTATGTCATATGTTTGGGTTATAAGAGCATTAGAAATTCAATGTGGTATAAAATTCTCCAAAGAGAGTGAAGAAGAGGAAAACTGATGTTGCCGACCCCAAAGGGAAGGCTGTTGAAGCCAGATCGAATAGGCCTGATCCAAACTTAGTGCTTTTCGACCTTCAAGGATCCGACAATCTTTTTAGAGAAGGTGGACGACCTGTTGTTCTCGACTGATGAGGAGCACCTCAAAGGGATAAAGGCGGATGAGGTGATTGACACTGGTCTACTTGCCACCTTTCAAGTAAGTCGTTTTAGTCAAAATAAAAAATTTATTATTCAAACTATGTCAAGCGTTCATGGAGTAACTTTTTTTTTTTTTCTTGTTTTGCAGGCTATGCCAGTGCAATTACAAGTGAAGAAGAGGTTTATGGCCAATCAAGAGAGGAGTGTGAAGCTATAGAAGAGCAATAGGTCTCTCAAGAAAGATCTCGACAAGCTTGAAAAGGCCAAGAAAGCAGTCAAGGAAAAGCTTTTAAAGGAATCAGACAGAGCTACTGCTAGGATTATGCTCAATAACAAGAGTGTAATTATGTTTTTGATAATATTGTCATATTAATAAAGTGATTTCTAGTTTAACAAATCTTATAGCATTTATAGTTTAATTATTATAATTGTCAAAAGTAAATAATTAAAAGGTCAAAGACTATGAGAAATGAAGAATAGTTCGTACGACTGGATATGTATGAGGTAGACACAATTCTTTAGTTATTCTTGAACAATATTCACAACTTAAGATAAAGGTTGGGCGTTTTTACCTTGTTAAAGTTGTAGATTCTTTTGCTAGCATTTGAGTGAGATCAAATGTGTTATGATGAGTCTAAAATCATTAAAGTGTAGTGTCTGTGGGCAAAGGAATCTAGTGCACTAGGTGCATTGAATATGATCAAAGTGAAATACTTTATCCAAAACCGTAAATGGATAAAAGTTTTCACTTAAGGACAATCGAAGAGTTTATCTCAATCTTGAGATGAATGATGGACTTATGGTTACACGTGTTATCATTTGAGCTATCAATGAGTATAATTATATAGTATAGTCTATCCTCGATGGTTTGGTGGTATTCATTTGTTAATCGATAGAAGACTTTATTTATAGATATGAACGTCGTGGCTCCATTTATTAAATATGAGTAGAATATCATCATATGAATATTTTAAGGTATTGGATATTAAATCTTAACGTTAAGTTTTTGATAGTGTCTATTGAAACATGGCTTCTGGACAAGTTAGAATATCTAAGTTTAAAATATGGTCATATGAGTAAATATGGTAACTGCTATAAAGATATGACACACTTGTTATAGTGCAAGTGGAAGATTGTTAGGATTATGTTCAATAGCAAGAGTGTAATAATGTTTTTGACAATCTTTTCATATTAATAAAGTGATTTCTGGTTTAACAAATCTTATAGCATTTATAGTTTAATTATTATAATTGTCAAACGAAAATAATCATAAGGTTAAAGACTATGAGAAATAAAGAATTGTTCGTACGTCTGGATATGTATGAGGTAGACACAATTCTTTAGTTAGTCTTGAACAATATTCACAACTTAAGATAAAGGTTGGGCGCCTTTACCCTGTTAAAGTTGAAGATTCTTTTTCTAGCATTTGAGTGGGATCAAATGTGTTGTGATAAGTCTAAAATCATCAAAGTGTAGTGTTTTTGGGCAAAAGAATCTAGTGCACTAGGTTTATTGAATAGGATCATAGCGAAATACTTTATCCATAACCGTCAGTGGATAAAAGTTTTCACTTAAGGACAATCGGAGAGTCTATCTCAATCCTGAGATGAATGATGGACTTATGGTTAAAAGTGTTATCATTTGAGCTATCAATAAATATGATTATATAGAAAGTCTATCCTCGATGGTTTGGTGGTATTCATTTATTAATCAATAGAGGACTTCATTTATAGATATGGACATCGTGGCTTCATTTATTAAATGTGAGTAGAATATCATCATATGGATATTTTGAGGTATTGGATATTAAATCTTAACGTTAAGTTTTTGATAGTGTCTATTGAAACATGGCTTCTGGACAAGTTAGAATATCCAAGTTTAAAATATGGTAACCAGGAAAGCTATAGATGGTCTATGAGCTCTTAACGATTACTGATATTTTTCACGAGGATACACTATCTCCAATAAGGTTGTTTATGGTATGAATGAGAAACATTTACTTATTCTATCTTTATTTAAAAGGTCAATATTAATTCTTTAATGGAATGAGCTAAAATTAATATATCGAACCTTAGTGAATCATTTGTTGATTGTAATTGGGTTATGTCTATTGAAGCTTAAATTTAGATAGCCTGCCATGATCCTCAATCTACACGAACTTACATGGATCACTTGATATATTCTACCGGACTAATTTCTGGGTCCATCTAGAATTGTTTTTGGATTTCGAAATTCAAAAGTTTTGGAGAGGTGCGGCCATGTGTGATCAAGACACGCATTAACTCTTCAAATGCCTGGAATGGGCTGCAAAGGATGTGGAAATTCTTGGGCGGTCCTAATGGGGTGCGATTAACATTCCACTAATACATTAAGAATATGATTTGCACATTTTAAATAAATGTGCTATTAAATTATATTAATCTATTAATTTAAGGCATGTGAACTTGTTTCTTTTTAGTAAGAATGGGTCTGATTCACATGTGAACTTTTTATTAAAGTCCAATGGATTTAATAAAATGGAAAAATAATATCTTGCACACCTTATATATTTGGGCGGCAAGGCTAAGAATATTAGTTTAGTATATTGTTTTATTTTATTATTTAATAAAATGGAAAAACAATATATTGCACATGCTTATATACCTGGGCGGCAAGGCTAAGAATATTAGCCTAGTGTATTGTTTTATTTAATTGTTTAATTAAATGGAAGTTAATTAATTAATTAATTAATTAATTAATTAATTAATTATTTAATTAAAAGTCAAAAAAAATTTCTAACTAGGAGAATGTCTCTTAGTGTCATACTATTGTTGGTAGTATGATAAGTATCAAACACTTTATTTAATAAGTAGATAAATAAAAAAGAATTTATTTATCTAGTCAAATTATGAAGTTTTTGATAAGTCACAATTTAGTTTATATTCAATAGTTTATTATTGGATATAACACTTATGAGTGTGATTAGGGTTGAACTCTAAAGGTTGATAGGAGTTTGGTGAAACATGAATCATACTTGTCTGAGGATTTCAGCCACCAATATAAATCCATCAAGAGGAGTTCGGCCAACCCTAGTTCTTTGAGAGAGATTTTTTTTCTTTTGCTTGAAAAAAAAAACATCCAACTCAAGAAAGGTGTGTGAGAATTCGGCCAAAAGGAAAAAGTAGAGTGAGAACGTTTTGTTTTCGATAGTGCACTAGTAGCTTTTATATCAAAAGGTTTTGTGCATAACTTCGAATCAGGTTAATGCGAGTTTAAATCAAAAGATTGAGAACTCACAAGTGACCAAACGTTCTTCGTTTTTCTCTAAGAAGGTTTTGTGACTAATAAAAGGAAAAGTTTTTTGTTTTCCATCCTCAGGTATACAATTCAAAGAAAGGGAGCCCTCACTCTTAAGTGATTCACGTTCGTGATTGAACTGGAAGATCTTGTGGTTTGGACGCAACATCAATCGTCACGCAAATATAAAGGTACGATACTTTTATTATATATTAATTAATCAAAGGGTTAAAGTTTTTCTTTAAAAGGAAATTTTTTGAAATATACCAATCAAATTTTTCGCTTCCGCTGCGTGTTTTTCCCTACAATTGGTATCAGAGCCTTGGTTGTACCCTTGATTAATTGATGTATATATACGTGGATCTATTTCTTTTTATTGTAAATATGCATGTTTTAGAAAGAGATGACACTCTAGGTATTCACATATATAATTACATTGGAATGTATGGATATATATATGTTATTATAATATAATTTGTTATTGCTCTATTTTGGTCCTAGAATTTCAATGTAATTTTGTTTTGGAATTGTAACATAAAGGGTGGCCTTTTATCGCCATAATTACCTTCTTAGTATTTGCTAAGTTTTTTTTTTTTTTTTTTTGCTATTGTATTAATAATAATAATAATAATAAAACTATATATTCAAGTTTCGAAGAATCGAAGAGTTGAAGAATTGGAAGCAGAAAAAGGAAGCAACCAGTACTAATCTTGACACCATGCGTACCAAAGCAACAAGCGTGCGCACAAACAAGCGTGCAGTTGTGTTTGTTGTGGTGTGGCAGTGCACGGTTGCCCATGGGGGCTGGGTGCATGCGCACGCCCATGGGTGGCAGCCGTGGTGCTGCGCACGGGACTACCTTGCAAAGGCCTTAGGCGCGCGAGTGCCCGGTCACGAGACTTTTAGATGGACAACTGTTTGATGACTTGTTCACCAAGTTAGGATTATTTTTTTTTATTTCAAAACAAATGTAATTTACTTGCTTTTCTAGGATGGACCAAAATTGTGTCTATTTATTATTTCCGTAAATATTGCAATGTTTGTCATTGTTTGATAACATGTCATATAGAATAGAAGTGCTACTCATATATCTCTTTTGGTATGAACATGCATTGAATGATTTAGGTATTTAATTAGCATATAGATAACTTGGTAAATCATTCTATGAAATTTAATCACATGCCTTAAACAATTGAGTGGGAGAAGGTGTTTGAAACACCTATGGCCTCCAAGGTTAGTTGAGCTTTATGTTTCGTGTGATATCCCCAAAAAGGGTATCTATGAATAAAATTTAGCAAGATACTTCCTTACAATGATAGACTAGACAATTGACTCAAACGATATCTACTCTCAAATGAGAGATTTTCATGAGGGAAAATATTGAAGGTCGATATTTTGGTAACACACTCAATGTGGTTTTATTGATATCCTCCTAAGAGTTCTTGTCAATAAAATCGCAAGGCTAAAATTGAAAATGTTGGTTGTTATATTAACAATTAGGTGGGACCTAGTCCAACTAGTAGATGGTGCAAACTCCCAAATGAGGCGTGACATTTATGGGTGTTGGATCACCGTTGAATTTTACGATTATATTATTAATTTAATTCAAGATAAATATTCGAAAGTGCTTTATCATTATTATTTACTTATATATATATTTTTGTTTTATTCAGAAATCATGACCCCATCCCTAATTAACATTCTAAAAAATAATACTTTAACTGGTGATAATTATGTCACATAGAAAAGGAAATTTGGGTTGTTGCTGCAAGCTAAAAAACATAAGTTTGTTCTGTCTACTCCTAAATCACTTGCTCTTACTTATGAATCTACTGAGGTGCAAAGAGATGAGTATAAGCAGTGGAAGTCCTCAGATGAAATGGTTAAATGTTACATTATGGCCACCATCTCCGATGTGTTGCAACAGCAACATGAAGGAATGGGGACTGCTGCTAATATAATGTTGTCTCTGGAAGGGATGTTTGCTATGAGCTCCAGGGGGACTAAGAGAGAGATAGTGACTGCTTTCAAGAATCTTAGGATGAAACTTGGACAAGTTGTGAAAGATCATATGATGAAAGTCATAGCTATCTCAACATTGCTGAACTCAATGGTGCTAAGATAGATGGTGAGACGAAAATTGACATGATAGTCAATTCACTGTCAGATTCCTTTGATCAGTTCAAGTAGGATTACACCTTGAATAAGAAGGAATACACCTTGCAGGCCTGATGCAAGATGTTCAAAGTGCTAAGAAAATCCTTGTGAAAGGCAAAGGTCAAGAGATTCATATGGTTGGCAAAGTTGCTACTGTTAAGACCCATAATAAGGTCAAGAAGCAACAACAGAAGAAAAAGCAACTTGGGCCTACAAAGAAGAAGACCAAGAAAGTAACCAAGATCAAAGGAAGTGTTTCCTTTGCGGTGAAAATGGACATTGGAAAAGGAATTGCACAAAGTCTCAGAAAAAGAAGGAAGAAGGTAATATTAATTATCTTGAAACAATTTTTCTGGCAGATTCTACAGATTCTTGGATCATAGACTTTGGAGCCACTATTCATTTTTGTTATTCCTTACTATGGTTCTAGGAAAGGAAAAGGCTGAATAAGAATGAAATCAACTTGTGTTTGGGCAACGGAGCATTGATTTCTTCTTGTGTAGTGGGAGATATTAGAGTTAATCTAGATTCTAGAAGGCATTTAAATTTGATAGACGTTTATTATATACCTCAATTCAAGAGGAATTTTATTTAATTTTCTTGTTTAAATAAATTTGGATATTCGGTTACTTTTAATAAAGATTTTATTATTAGTAAGAATGACAAATTTGTTTGCAAAAGTACATTGAAAAACGGTTTATTCTATTTACATAGAAATATCTCTCACTTGTTAGACACAAAGTCAACCGAACCTAATCATAAAAGAGTGAAATTATCAAAAGATGAAATCTACCTATGGCATTTGCATCTAGGTCATTTTAACCTTAATAGGATTAAAAGATTTAATAATCTACTAAAACCACATAACAAGTTCAAAACAATCCACATAAGAGTTCATAAACAATCCATTATCAAGTCTAGGATAACACAATAAATCCATAACACAAATAAAAACAACTAGAAATTCTTCAAAAAATAGGGGGAATTGCATAAACATCTCTCGAGGTTTGATAAAATTACACAAATATGACAATTTTGGTCATATACACACAAACTTCCCTCAATATTTGAAAATTGTTGCACAAACATCCCCTACCATTAGATAGATCTGTTAGTTAATGGTCAAAAGTCTAAAATACCCTTTATTTTTATGTTTAAATAAATTAAAAAAAATAAGATAAAAAGTATCAAAAAAATATTTTAGAAAACATGAATGTATATTAAATCTAAAACCTAGAAAAAAAAATTATCTTTACAAATAAAAAAAATAGTTTTTAAACAATTTAATAATAATTAAATTTTAAATAAATTAAATTTTAAATTTATTTAAAATTATGGGGGATTGCACAAACTAATTTTTTTTTTAAGATGAATTTTTTTTCTAGGTTTCAGATTTAAAACACATTCATGTTTTCTAAAATTTTTTTTTAATATTTTTAAATCTTATTTTTAAATTTTTTAGTTTATTTAAAATAAAAATTAATGACACGTTTACTAATCTGGAATGGATAGAATCGGAATCAAGTTCCATCGGAAAGGGAATGGAGAGGAATCGGAATCAAGTTACTAAATTCCATTCAATTGTTTACTAACAATTTAAGAATTAGAAACAAAATCAAATTTATTCCATTTCTAGTATTTACTTAATTAAAGAATCGAAATGATATAAAATTGATTACAAAAATACCCTTATTTTTTATTATGAAAAAAAATATTTTTCATATTGCTCATAGCACTATAACTATAATAATTAACATCTTTATATTCTAAAATTTGAACTAATTAGTCAATAACAATTAAAATTTGAGAAGTAATTCAGATTTGAAAACATAATTAATTTAACGTTGAATTAATTTTTCACATTTTTGTGCATTTTTTCCATTTTATGAAAGGGACACGACTTAAATTCACAATCTTTTAGATGTGGATATGAGTAGCTACCACTGAGCCAACCTGAACTCAATTCTTTTATGGTTGGTTTTGTGTAAATATATTTACTCATAAGAAATCAAATAATGATATCAAAATATTCATATTAAAATGATAGTCAAACACACCCATGTAACTATGTTGCAAAAAAATGCAAATAAAATAGTGATTTTGAATAGAAAAAGAATGTATAAGAACAAGCTGAAGCAGATAGAGATGGAGTGTGGGTACTTGAAGAGTTGGTTCGGTTCACTAACGGAACAAAACAGGAGGCTGAGTGAAGTGGAGGAGCTCCGGGCCATGAAGGTGGGCCAACCTACCTTCCTCTCAACCCACTCTTCCTAGCCACTTACCACATCCACTCTCACCATTATATTCACAGAATCTGCATTTAAAAAATTATAATAATTCATAACTGCAGTAAGATTTGGAGAAAAATGTTGAACATAAGAGAGAATGTCACGGAACAATCCGGGGAAGAAAGCTATAAAGTGGAAAGACAATTTTTTAATAATTATTATAATTAAGGATATTTTAATAAAAACACATGGATTCCATTTTTCAATCAGGAAAGGGAACTTGATTCTTAGGGTGAGTGTGAGGAATCAAATTCCCTTTCCATCAGTAACTTAATTACTGATTTGAGCGTGAGGTCTATGGAACTTAATTCCATACAAAATTAGTAAACACTGGAATTCTCAAATCAATAATTTAATTCCTTTTTTTGAGTATGATTACTGATTAGAAAACATGCTATAAGAGTATTTTAGACTTTTTACATGTTTGACCATTGACTAACGGATCCATCTAACGGTAGGGGATGTTTGTGCAACATTTTTCAAATATTGATGGAAGTTTGTGTATATATGGCCAAAACTATCATATCCGTGCAATTTTATCAAATCTTGGGGGATGTTTGTGCAATTCCTTCTCAAAAAAAAATAATGTAAAACAGCTCTTGAATCCTTAATTACTCCAAACCCACTCTGAAGTTCCAAATCAATCTGTACATAACTTGAAATAATAAGAAACATGTTTTCATTGAATTAAATTGATTCATCAAACAATAAATCAATGAAAAAAAAAAACATAATATCAAAAAAATTATTAATATTGGCAAACTCGAATCGGTTGTTCACTACTCTTACGCATCAAATCATGTTGTCATTGACGACAATGCTTTTGAGAAATTCTCAATTTCTATATAAAGATAAGAGTAAAGGTTAGTATTTTGAAATAAAACATGAAAATAGTAAAAGATAAGCAAGTTATCATTCATTTTCTGTCATGACATAAAAATAACACATAATTAGACTAAGAAAAGAATATATCCAATTGGTTTTGAAAATAATTTTGGCAACTAGTAAAAGTAAACTAATATTACATTAAAACTGGTAAAAGTAAACTAAAAAAAAATGCTTGAATTCACACCTACAACTCTATAAGGCTACAAACACCGTAATAGAATTCAAAACTGATTCAAACAAAAACAAGATAGTACTTACTTTGTTTAGGCCAATTCAGAAGACAGAAACAAATCAAGGTTTGTTACACTGCGTCACTGCTATGTTTTGATCAATGTCTTTTAGCTGTTCCAACAAAAAAAAAATATTAAATCAGAAATTCATGTCAAAAATGAGCTTAAACTAAAGGGGATTGATAAACAGTATATATAAACTAAAGGGGTTAAGTTTTATAGAAGGCCAACAAAGCCAAGGAAAACATACAACAACAAGAAATGGTCAAAGACCAGAAACAAGCAAACCCACGTAAAGACACGTGAGAAAGAGCAAAAATCAAGCATCAGACAAGAAACCTGCTACTGCCTGCAAAGCAAAACCCCACAACCACCAAAATGCAACAAAAACACAACACCAAGAAAACCCCGGATAAGACGCCGAAGACACAACACCAAGAACAACAAATTATAGTTTTGAATTTATAACGCAGAAGATACAACACCATGCATCAGATGAATTTATAGCTTTGACAGTAACCAAAGACTACCAAGAACAACAAATTAGAAAGATTCAAAAGATCATAATCTGATATAAAATTAATTTTTTAAAAGAAACATAAAACTTCATTTTAACTTACGGTCGGTGGAGGGAGAGAAGAGAATCACAACATTGTTGAGACTTGAGAGAGTTTGGGATCGTCAAAGCCGCGAGATTTGATGGAGTGAAGACCAGACCGTGAGAGACTTGAGAGAGCAATGGCGAACGAGACAAGACCAGGGCTCGGTGATCCAAGAAGCAGAGAAATGGAGAAATGGTGGCTCACCAGAATGTCGGATGAGAGCAACAAACGGCGGATGAAAGAGGCGGAGTTGAGAGATTTAGGTTAGAGCTGAGAGAGTCTGTAGAGAGAGAGTAAACGAAAAAAAAAAATTAGGGATTTTTTTGGGAAATTATCATTCTCCCCCCTGTAGTTTGCCGTATTCTCCAATCTCCCCCCTCTAGTTTCAACATTAGCTAGATTCCCCCCTGTAAAATCAATTTATCTCCATTCTCCCCCCTCCCGTCACTTTTTCTGTTAAATGATAAAGTCTGACACTTTTTATATGGAAAAAGACTGTTTTACCCTTAATTAAAGGAGGGATATTGTGAAAATACAATTATACCCTAAAGAGTATACTATTAACACACAAAAGGTAATACTGCATATTCCATATTCCACATTCCAAAGAAAAAACAAAATATTATATACTGCATATTAAAAAAAAATCCAACACATTCCATATTCTAAGCAACAAAATATCCATCACAATCCATATTATCTAGCAAAATCAATCCATTGGTTCAACCAAAAAGTTAAACATGTTAAACATTTCTGTTCAGCAGAAGGATAACACATGTTCTATCATCAAAATTAGCATTTTTCATACTACAATATTAAATTAAACCAACAACAAAAAAGTGTTTGAAAATCAAACAAAGCTACATCTAGCTTATCATACTAAATGGGTTGTGACTTCTGATTCGGGTTGGGTTTGGCTAGGATGTTGGGTCTGACTTGGAGGTTGGGGAGAGGAGACACTGCCTTGTGATTGGGTCTTCCTTTGAAGTTGTGCACATCTCTGTACAAAGAACCATAAGACAAATACAAATGTCCATAAAATAGAAACATCCAAGAATTATATTTAAAAAAAAACCCTTAAAACTACATTTGAATTTAATAGTACCTTCTTATTAGATTGGTTAGCTTTTGTGCATGTTCTTTTGTTATGCCCAACTTGCTTACAAGCTTGGCACACGACACTGCCAGACCTTGTCTCTCTAGGTTTCTCACTTGGTTCCCTTTTCCTTTGAAGTTTTGGCCTACCAGGTTGTCTTTTAATAGGTGGTGGAATAACTGAAGCTGAAGCAACTTGAGGCCACCGGGATTGGTCTGGAATAGGATGAACCCTCCGGCGGTAGTGGGATGTAGGGTTTGTCTTCTACTTCAAAAACAATCCTTGTATATCCATTTTCACTAAACATTCTAAACAATTCTACTAAATCATTATCTGTTTTCACTTCTACTTTCTCACTACACCAAGGCAACAACACAAACACAAAATAATCTCCACTAGGAACTTGATCTACACCGGTGTTTTTTTCATTCATGACATGCAATACTGTGATAATACTAATATGGTCTACATCCCAAGTACCTACATCATGCACAGTAGTCCCATAATGAATAACGACCTCTAACACCTCCATTCCACACTCTGGAACAAAATCACTGGTATAACATAAATGAAACAAAATCAATGGTATAACATAAATGAAACAAAATCAATGGTAACAAAACATATACAAAGCATGTGACAGAGACAAAATTATAAATGAAATTTTACAAGAAAAAAATAAATAAAACAAGCATAACAACTGTCAGATACAAATTAAAGCAAACCCTAAACCTATTTCATCAAAAAAAATATTCAAAACTCTAATTTGTATACATTTTCACAATGTTTTATGCATAAAAACGATCTACCATCTTTATTAAACATTTATCAAGTTCAAACAAAAAACCCCCAAATTTGCTTTTACAAAAACCCTAAACTACGAAATTGAAGGAAAACAAACAATCAGTATGAAACCCATGCAATAACCATTATATACAGACCCAAAAAAATAAAAAAAAACAAACAAACCTTCTTCAAAACGTCTGCTACAAATCGCACGTGTAGCTTTCTCTCTAGAACTTTTAGTGGTAGTGATTGATGAACAAAATAAAGTACTTCAACCATTCAAAATTTAGTCATGAATTGATTGTTTGCAATATTGGGTACTGGTAGTGTTTTGTTTTGTGCACAAAGAAGATAAAGAATGGGAATACATGAGAGGAAAATAAGAAGAGAATGACTGGTATCGTGGTAAAGCATGAGAGGAAAGTTTAAAGTGGAAAAGAAGAAGACAAATCAAATGGGCCATCTCATAGATGTCATCATTTTTTATTGGAAAGTACTTCTCAATTGTTTTATTCACAATATTATATAATTTAATATCTCAATTTACTCTTATGCCCTTTAGATATGATGCACATTCCCAAATAACATGTTATTTTACTATCTTGACCTTCATCATTAACGGCATTAGTTTCATTTAACAGAAAAAGTGACAGGAGGGGGGAGAATGGAGATAAATTGATTTTACAGGGGGGAATCTAGCTAATGTTGAAACTAGAGGGGGGAGACTGGAGAATATGGCAAACTACAGGGGGGAGAATGATAATTTCCCGATTTTTTTTTCTCATACCCGGTTCTCGGTTCAACCACCGAACCGAAAAGTCCGGTTTTTGAAAATTTAAACCGAACTGAACCGGTTCACAAAGAAAAATCGAAAAAAAAAAACGGTTTGACCAGTTTGGTTCAGTTTAATGGATTTTTGCCCACCCCTGACAAGAACTATTATAATAGTATTGTCGAGGCCTGCTGAGATTAACCAGATATCTACTCCCATAATGGGAGATAACTACTTCCATAATTTGGGAAGAAAACTCTTCACATATGCTTATAAAATATGCATAGTGGACGTGGAATTTGAACCCCTCATTACTTAGGTGGAAGGGATGTGCACTACCAATTTTACTAAGAGGTGATGTGCATAAAGTTATAAGATACAGCAGTCGTGACTCGTGAGAAGTTATAGATGAAGTGGGTTATTGGATTATTTTTTTATTATTATTATTTTTTGGGTGATTATCATTTGGGTCCCTAACTTTTTCTGAAACATCCATTTTTTAAACAAGTTTGCTTTTTTATCAAAACTTTCCCTGACTTTTGAAAAGTATATCAAATAGATCCTTTTGACTTTTTTTTTAACGGTCAAACATCACAGAATTGGTATAATGTCTATTTTACCCCTGTATGCCTTATTAATGGCTGAAAAGACTGTTTTACCCTCTAACATTTAAAATTTAAATAATTTATCTTTAATTTTAAATTAAAGATATAATAATACTGAGAAATTAATAAAATAAAAAATAAATTATCTCCTTCATCATCCCACATCCATCATCATCCCACATCCATCTTCATCATCTACCATCAACTTCACTAACAACATTCATCACCAAAATTCATCAAAATTCATCACCAACTTCACCAGCACCAAATCTAGATTCATCACCGTTGATTCATCCCCACCAGAACATCAAAACCTAATCAGTCAAAATCTCAGTTCATCTAGAAAAATAAAACTCCACTCATAACTCATCTTCTACATTCAAACCCAAACCTAAGCCACCACAACTCAAACACCCAAACCCAGGTACCATCACCTCTCAAACACCCAAACCCTAGCCACCACCACCGTCGCCGCCAAAACCACACCGACCTCCACACTTTACGGCGGATGGAGGAGGAAGGGAGATGGTCTCCGATCCCACTGATCTCTCTTTCTACCCCACTCATCTCATCTCATCTCTCTCTAGATCGATCGATCGATCTTACCACCACCACCACCACCACCACCACCATCATCAACCACCCCGAAGCCGAGAAGAAGAAGAAGAAGAAGAGAGAGATCAGGTCGTCGTCATCGTCGTCATCGTCGCGCTTCCGGTCGGCGTCGCCACTGCTTCCGGTCATCGCCGCTTGTGGTCATCGCCGCCGTCGTCGCTTGGGTGTTGGGAGGTTTTGATGTTGATGATGAACGAGTGAGAGAGAGAACTGGGATTGGAGTTTGATGATGAACGAGTGAGAGAGAGAACTGGGATTGGAGATTTGTTTTTTTTTTTTTTTTTTTTAAAGATTATTAAATCTGTTATTAGTTTTATTTTTAAATTTAATTTTGTTATATTAATAAAATTTTTTAATAGTTTATTTTAAAATTATTGTATTTATTTTATTTTTATTTTTGTGACACATGGCATGTTTTGGTTCAAAGACAAAAATACCCCTGTAAATGTTAAGTTTGACTGATAGTTGATTAACGGATGGATTGATTTGATATACTTTTCAAAAGTCAGGGAAAGTTTTGATAAAAAAGCAAACTTGTTTAAAAAATGGATGTTTCAGAAAAAGTTAGGGACCCAAATGATAATCCCCCTATTTTTTTTTATTCTCTTACTCTCTCCAAACAATTAACTCTATTCAAAATTATCCTATATTTAAAAAATCGTCAGAAATTCACATTTTCGAAGTTTGAGGTCGTATCAATGACCAACATGAGTTTGTAATCCTTTAAAAAAAAAAAGTGAGTTTATAAAAATAAATAGTATTTGTTTCAAAAAAGAAATAGTATTATAGAACAACTGTAAATTGCAGGATGAATAGTATTTTTGTATTTTTGTATTTTTTTTTAAATTTGGAAGCATTACATAATTACATAAATTTATGATTTTTTTCGGGGAAAGGGAGGACTTAAACCTTTAATCTCATTGTGCAGGTTTAAGAGATTTTACCACCAGATCAATCTCATTTTATCATGAATAGTATTTTAGTTGAATGAAGAGATAGGACTCAAATTATAAAGTAAAAAGATTGAGTGAATAAAAGAGATATATATCAAAAAGATTTGAACCCGATTCAATTTGAGAATTTTTTTTAATGAAATATTAACTTGAGAATTTCTATTGATAAATCGACAAAGTTAGATAATGAAAAATTCCATCAACAAAACCATTATTTATATTACATAACGATGAAAGATACAATAACAAAGTCGCTTTGGCCGAGTGGTTAAGGCGTGTGCCTGCTAAGTACATGGGGTTTCCCCGCGAGAGTTCGAATCTCTCAGGCGACGACAATATTTTGCTTATTTTTATTTTTATTTTTTTTTAAATTAATTGAAGCTTGAACATGTCTTCCTGATCTCTCCATCGGTACCAGTCTTGACTTCAATGGCACTCATCTTGATCATAGCTTCTGGAAACTCATAATCAAATCTCAAACCCAGAAACCCTATTATGTCCCCAGCATACTTTTGCACCACATAACGCGTCGCAGAATCCTCCCAAAGCCTTTGATCGGATTCAAGAACTCCTTTACCGTCACGCAAATTCTTGAAGAAGCTCACATCAAATTCGGTCTGGCTATCTGTATCCAACGCCACATGTTTAGAGGGGTCTCCATTATTGGGACAAAGGCTCTGAAGTTGAGCCAAGAACGATTGGTTTATAGAAGGGTCTGGATTCCCTGTTGTTGTGAAGTTGTATAAACGATAACTAACGAATGCACAGTCTGTTTGCCCAATTGAATGTGCCCCTGCAATATTTTGCATATATGACATAAAATAATTGATTTTTGGAATTGTGGAAGAGAGAGAGGGAGAAGTATGTAAATTACCAACTAGAGTTACAAGATCTTTATCGTCAAGGCCTTTTGCAGCAAACTTTTGTCTCTGGACATCGATGGAATCAAGAGGAGAAGGTAAATTTGAGGCTTCTGATGATGAGGAAACCCTGCCATCTCTTCTACCAGTTGGAACATCCCAACTTGGACCATAACTCTTATCATTTGCAAACAATACCCAAAAATTAGTCTAAAAACCAACCCAAATGGTTTGTTCATTCCATAATTTGTGTTATAAGAAGAATTCACTTGCCACTAGGGATGGGTGTTTCCCCATGAGGCCCCATCCCTCACGGTCCCCCATGGGGTTTTGGGGGCAAATTTTACCCCAAATGGATTTTGAGGGTGAGGGTGAGGGTGGGGGTGGTGGTGGGGGCAAGTTTTGCCCCCAAACATATTTTGGGAGAGGTGGTGGGGGTACCTCCCCCCAAAACCCAAAACCCCATTGGACCCTCAAAATAATATATTTTTATTTTTATTTTTATTTTTGTTTTTATTTATATATAAAAAGTTTAACAATTAAAAAAATTATAAATTATAATATTAAATTATTAAAATTATGTTTTTATTACTTTTCGGATTGAAAATTTGAAATTTAGAATTGAAAAGGAAATGGAATGGGGGAAATGGGTTTTGGGGGTGGGGGTGGGGGTAACCTCCCCCGCCCCATTAGGCCCCCACGCCCATCCCTACTTGCCACGTCATTTGAGTTAAATTTTGGGTTAATAATGATTTGAATTGTATAGTATTACTCGAAAACACTAATGGTGGAGACAACCCAAAAAAATGAATGAAAAGAAGAAGATACCAAGTCGACAGCATCACGAGCAGCAAGTGCTAAGATATCAGCACAGGAGACGACAGCAGGGCACAAGGCCTCTAGTTGTGTTTTAGCATCATCTATTACTTCAAATCCTCTCAATCCTGAGTTTTGCACTGCATTCCTCTCAGCAGAAGATCCACTTATCAGCACTGAACCATCACACCCCTGCATATATATACAAAACAAGCCAATTAAGTATTAACTTTATAGGAATATAGGAACATGCATATATATAAATATATATATATATATATTAGGAGGAGAGGAGAACATATATGAAAGCTAGGCAAACCTGAACAAAGCAGTCATGGAAATGAAGCCTGAGCAAGGCAGCAGCTATGGTGGAATCTATGTTGAAGTATGATTCAACTGTAGACCTCACCACCTCCTCAGCTTCTGGGCATGAATATGAATAAAATCCAGTTGTCAACTGGCTTTCTACTGACAAAACCATTACCAATATCACCACAAAACACAAGTGCCATATACTTTCCATTTTCCTAATTTATTAGGTATATTATATATACAGTCTTCTCTTCTTCTCTCCTCCTTACAGCCTACAAACATTTCTACCCCTACTGGCTACTGATCAGGTAATTAACTATATATATACACGCATATGTGGCTTAATTAATTTTTTTTAATTTTAATTAATTAAGTCTACTCGATCACAAACCTCTTCAACTAGCTAGTGGAGACGCGTGGGACCAATTGTCTAGAGCTTTCTATAATCTTGTTTGTTTCTAAGAGAGTTGGAGTAATTGGGTTTCACTGTGCATATATACTTTATATATTCGTTAATGCGTTCTTGATTACTGTTTCCCACCCTAATTTTTCATTGTGTTCACATTAATTTACATCTGTAATATGTGTTTGCATAGATCACCATGCTTGTTTATTGTATACTGCAACTGTGGCACTACTTAATTTACATGGACTGTATTTTTTTAAATCATGTAGCACAGTTACAAGATGATAATAATTGCACTTGCATCTCAAAAATGAACAAGTCAAAATGGATTCAAAAATTACAATGAAATTAATTTTCTGTCAATTCGCGCCACCCCATGATTATGAGTTATCTTAAGTGGGTCGTACTTTAGCTGATTAGTTTTTTGTGACAATATACGAATAAAAATTAAACTAATGTTTCTCTTGTTCTCTCCTCCTTATTACTTAATAGTGGGGATTTTTTCTTCTTTACCACCTTGACACCTTCCATATAAAATGTAAACAAATATAATTATTTAACAAAAGAAAATCTCGAAAAAGGCCACAGTTCCGGTTTAGTTTCGAGGCCAAGGTTCGGTTCAATTCTACGGTTTGAACCAAACTGGCATCATGTCTATCTGATTGAGGATCAAAAACTAACTTAAAATATAAATAAATAAATAAATAAAGGACCTGTACAGTGTTAAAATGTCCCTAGGAAAGAGATAACATAGTTAATTATATGAATATTAAAAACCAGTTGTCACGTTGTTTGGGATAATTACATAAATTGCTCTTTTTTTTTTTTAGAAAAATATAATATTGATGTATTTGTTCATCTTTACGAGAGAGCAAGATGTAGATAAAATCTCACGTGTAATGACTAATGACTAATGATAAGGGATTTCTTCTTCTTTACGGCCTTCCATATAAAATGTAAACAAATCTAATTATTTAACAAAAGAAAATCTCGAAAAAGGGAGTGCAAATTCACAAGCAAACACTAATCATTGCTTCATATAAAATGTAAATAAATCTAATTATTTAACAAAAGAAAATCTCGAAAAAGGGTGTGCAAATTCATAAGCAAACACTAATCATTGCTTTAATTCATCTTTTGAAACCTTTAAGAAACTAATTTTAAGCTTAAAATTAAATTCTATCCTCCTTGTTTTATTATGTATATGAATTTTGAAAATATTTGTAATTAGCGTGTTTCAAAATAAAAGGGAAATGAAAAATGCATATGAATTTTTAATTTTTTAAGTTATATGAATACAATTTAAATAGTAATCGAGTTCGTCAGTGTTTGTATCTGCACAAGTGATGTACGTTGTCTTTCCCAGTTTCCCATCCCTGCAGGAGTGCAGGTGCCATAAATTTATGGATTTATAACTTTCTCAGATTATTCAGTCGTATTAATTAATAAGCTATCCTGTTTTTTTATACAAAACGTACATACCCTTTAATTCCATATCCCTAGCTGCAAGCAAAAAATCGTTTCTTAATTCTCATCTTCAGTTTTGTAGACTATGAAGAAGAGAACAGTTTTAATTTGGGTTTCCAAGTTGCAACTTACTCTCTGTGGCTGGAAAACTTAAGTGGGTATTCAGTATCAATGATCTTATCTACTTTATTAGCTTGAATGTGTGATTTATGCTTGGTATGAGAGAAAATCAATCATGAATACGCTTCCATGAAGTCAATTTACCATCATAGTAATTTGACTTAAATGATCCAGTTCGGTTTGATATTTTTTATGTTATTTGTCAAGTTTTTAATTAATTAAATAAATATGGAAACTTTGTGTGTCGGCCATCGGGCCTACTCCAAAATGTCGTCAAAAAACTAGAGATAGGCAAATATAGCTATTATATGAAGTTGATGTCCAGAAATATTTAAAGCATACGTTGAGATCGATCTTAGTATTGACTCAGAATTCAATACTGAAGTTTTTTTTGGGTAAACTTTCAAAGCACAAAAACGAGTCTGAGCAAGATGCAGCTAAAGAAATAGTTGATTATCTACAAAAACATTACAAATTTGAAGTTTGTGATGTCAACCGCTCGATCTACTAATACTATAAGTGATATTATCATAGAATCAATGAAGGATACAATGAAGCAGTTAAAGAGAATAAAGCTTTGAAAACCAAAATTAAAAAATACAAAACTATTTTAAAACGAAAATCTAATGATGATTGTTTATCATCTACTATTGATAATTTGTTACATTATTATTATTATGTAGTAAATTATAAGATTTATTGTGTCTGTACCTTGACATTACAATATAGATTTCTCTTTAAAATATTTTGTAAGAGTATTTATACCTATAAGGCTATAATGTTAACCATATAGCTTGAACTTTTTTTTGATTATATAAATATGTTTTTATACTGTGCTTTATGTTTATAACGTGGAGGATTTAAAGGGGACTTATCTACAAATGCTTTACAACTGAGTATCATGAGGAAATACTATAATCATATATAGTATACTAATAATAGCATATTTTTTTTTCCTACTTTTATGTGGTAGTTACACGTAACAATCATAAATGTTATTAGTTTTTTTTATTATTATTTAATTGTATATTTAATATAATTGAGTAATGCTAGGCTTCCTAAATTTCTTACCAATTGGTGTTCACCAGTGTCTTGTCAACATCTTATAAATCATAAGATTATATGGTGAATGATGAGATGTTGACACGTCATTTGAGAACACCATTTAGTAAGAAATTTGGAAAGTCTAGTATTACTCAATATAATTATAATAGTCTCTTTTCATACTTTTGAATTCTGATGTTGAACTGTGGGAGCGATACGTGACAAATGTAAATATTATTGTTTATTTATTTTTAATATATAATAATAAAGTAACTTTAATAGACAGGTCTTAGTAAGAATTTCAAATTCAATTGAAACATTAGAAGTATTAAGACCATCTCCAATTCATATGTTAATACCAAATTTAGCACAAAAAATAGTAAAATGTTATATTTGACACATCCTTTTAATTGTACTCCAATACAAAATTCTATTTGATATGCTATTTTTTTTTTATTATTTAAAATTATAAAAGTTAACAAATACAACCGATGTATTCAATGAATACATTGAATATTTTCTTAGAATTGTTTCAATCTTAATTTTCCTTAAAATTAAAAAAGTCAACAAATGCGCTTGCATTTATTGCTGTGCCAAATGTGCCAAATTTGGCACAAAGTATAGCATATGCCAAATTTGGCTCAACTTTTAGCGCTGCATTATAGTATACTTTTTTTACTTTGTACTAAATTATAGTATTAACACAATGATTTAGCATTGCATTGGAGATACTCTAACAATTTTTTATTGTTATATTGTAAATAAGTTTGTATTTATATATAATATATATATATATATATGCATATATATTATATTTAAGATTCAATACTATAAACTAATGCGCGTGCCTCTCCCACTAATATTATATGATATGAGATGACATTTTTTTTTTTTTAATATATTTTTTTACAATATATATTAATTCGGGATCATGTATTTTTTTTGAATGCTTTCGTCATTAGTAGGATTCGAGCCACTGATCCGAGAGTTATTTACCCAACCTCAAGCTTGTCCATCATATTTGATAAGCTTTAATAGTCACCAAGTTAAATATAATCCATGCAATATGTTTGAGGCAATTAAACAAAATTGTAATTTTAATTTGTTAAAGAATTTGTCAGAAAATTAATAAAATGAAACATGTTAAAGAAAAAGTAAAATTTGTCAGACTTAAGCTATATTTAAAAAAAAAAAAAAAAATTAATCACATTCATATAGATTTTATAGATTTGATTGTTACTAATAAACTTTCAATAATTTATTTTAAAGAGTGTCTAGAAAATTACTAAAACCCTGAAACGTATGTAATCTTCTTCAACATCATCTATCTCTCCTATCTTTCTTCTTGTTGGGCCTATTTTGTTTTTGGTCCAGTCCATGAGTAGCCCACATCTATATCGGGTTTACTTTACATATTATAAAAGTGATATTATTAATATCTCCTCTGTAGTTTGACCTATACCATATTTTTCCCATCTAGTTCCATCAGGAGCGTAGCTAGAAAAAAATTTGGGGGTGAGATAATCTAAATTTTATTTTCTTACTTAAAAGTCATAATATTTTGAACTATAACAACCAAACAAATTTTTTCTTTGTAATAGTCAAATCAATACGATATGAGAAAAGTTTCATTAAAAAGTATCAATGATATACCAAGTTAAGGGGACATAACAAATCTTACCCTTAAATACATACCAAATGCAAGAAAAACACACACAAAAAGTATATTAACAAAAAAAAATTGCATTACATCTACAACAAGATATTGTCGAAGTGGTGCACTAAGAGGCTTCGAGGCACAAACAATATCAATTATTGATACGGAATCATAGTATCAACAAGTTTCCTCTTAATGTAGATAACCATATAATTTTTGGCTGTGGTTTTTATTTTTTTTTTAATTTTGGCTTTGGTAATTTAACATTTGTTTATGGACTAATTGCTTAGTTGGGCATTTTATTTTTTATTTTTTTTAATGTTAAATTTAAGTTATAGGGCTCATAATATTTAACTTGATTTATTGGGTTTAGATTTAAGTAGAACATTAAAGTTTCTTAATGGGTTGACAGCATCTACATTGAATGTGGGCTTTAAATTTATTTATATTTATATTTATTTATTTATTTTTTAAGACTAACTCAAACTTGTTAATTTTTTTCAAAAATGTTGGGTGGGCTGTACCCAAGCTTCTAAAGGGCTCCGCCCCAAGTTCCATTATTGGCATTGTTTCCCTAGCTATTATCCCCTGCCGTTAACTTCAAATTAATGGAACTACAGGGGGAAAACGAGGAATAGATCAAACTACATGGGGGATTTTGAAAATATTCCTTGTATAAATTGTGTTCTGTGCGTGGTGTGTGAATTATGATATAAGCTTAAGAAAGACGTAGTAACAAAGAGGTAGGTTGTTGTTGTGTGAGCAAACTCAAGTGAGGCTTGATAGTTTGGTGCTTAGACTTGGAAGTCACGGCTTGGTCTTGGTATAGTGCAGAAGATGGGTTTTTAAGAGGAACTCCAATGTTTCATACCAAAATTTAGAGAGAACCAAAACTAACCATGGAAAATATTAAACTTTTGTTACTGACCACTTTTGAAACTTTAATTGTTAATAACCACTTTTTAAACAAAAAATTCAGTGTATGTCCGTAAATTACAAGAGTACCCCTGAAATTAGTTTTTTTTTTAAAAAAAAAAAACCTCAAACATGAAATCATGGCTAAAAACTTGAATGTTGAAACTTAAAATCATGCCTAAAATGAAATTTGAAACTTGAAATCATGCCTAAAATGAAATATGTGAAACTTGATTTCCTTTCTTCCCCAATTTTCTTTCTCTCTCCTCTAGTCTCTCTCCCCGATCTGCATCTCTATCCTCGATCTGCGTCTTTCTCTTCCCGATCTGCCTCTCATCGGCGTGCTTGAGGGTCACCGAGCGACGGCGAGCGTCGAGCGACAGCAACAGCACCGTGCGCTATTGGTTTCGTGAAGCAACAACGCTCGCGATGCCAACAGTGCACGGTGCTGTCACTCGTTGCTCACCGACCCTCAATCATGCCGGCGAGAGGCAGATCGGAGAGAGTGAGAGGCAAATCGGGGAGAGAGACCAGAGGAGAGAGAAAGAGAAAAGAGAAAAGAGAAGAGAGAGAGAGAGAGAGAGAGAGAGAGAGAGAGAGAGAGAGAGAGAGAGAGAGAGAGAGAGCTGATTTGGGGTATGAGGGATTTCCAGTAATTTCTCAAAAACATGGTTATTAACAATTAAAATTTCATTTATGGTTAAAAACGAATTTCTCATAATATATGTGGTTATTTTTAGCAATTTCCACCAAAATTTATACCAATTTAATTTTAAAAATATATCTTTAAGAGGGGTACGGATATTGACACCCGTAAATATGATAAGCGCACCCATATTTATAAGTACACCAATGTCTAAAATTTAAAATTAAAACATTACTATAAACACCCATCTTAATGCCAATAGTACAATTATTTAAATGAATGTTTTCATTTTAATGCAGTTTATTTATAAACTCTCATAAGTTATTAACACACCCAATTTTATAAATGATAAATTTTTAAGTTCTTCGGACTCAAAAACACGGTCTTGGGAATTCTTGAATTCTTAAATTTCGAGAATCTTTACTTCATAGAGTTCATAACAAGAATAAATAAATAAAGAAATATGTACCTTTATATGCTCCCCAGAACCTTGTATATGACCAGGATAGCCTTTCATTCTGCGATACCTTGTATAGTACTTTAATATGTTTAGATGCATATATTGTCAATTTCAAGTGGCACGTTGTCAATAATTAATAATGTATGGTGAGAAAATTCTTGGTTACAATCCTATAGACTGTTGAGGAGAAAACATATGCAGTTTACAGGGACCATGATATTGGTTTTGTTTTCAGATATGACTTTATCGAAATTCTTTGATGGTGTATGTGTTTGTGTGGTGTGGATTTCTACATTTTTACTGGGTTGTAACATAAAAACTTTTTAATTATGATCTCGCAGAGAATATTGCTTTTGCAAAGCATTGGGTTGGAAATGTAGATAAAGACGTAAAAAGTGACTACAATATCAACAAATTACAGAAAACTCTATTGGAATAGTGTGGTGGCTATCATTTCACAATCAAGGTTGGAAGAGTTAGAAGAGAGATTGAAATGGAGGTATTTGCCAGATGCTGCGGTCTATGTCAAATAATGGATTTATCTGAAATCAACATAGTATTTTAATGGGTGTATATAGTAATTTGTTTATTTTTAATTAAACTAATTTGCCCTTATTGGTAAATTCATATTGGGATATTTTTGTAATTAAATTTTTTATATTAAAATATAGGTGTGCTTATCATATTTATGGGTGTCAATATCAGCTCCCCTTTAAGAGATATGCTTACACTGAGGGCTCGTTTGGCACACCGTATTGGATTGTATTGAACTGTATTGAACTGTATTGTATTGTATTGCACTGTATTATCATTAATACAAACCTGTGTTTAGTGATGCACTGTTGTGTTTAGTGATGCACTGTATTATATTGTATTAAGTTATTCCTATAACTTTATTGAAATTTTTTTATATTAAAAAATATAATATATTTTTAAAAAAATAGTTAATAATTGATTTTAAATATCCTTACCATGAATAAATCAATAAATATTTTTATATAAAAAAATCAATAAATATTTAGTTTAATTGAATTTTTTTTAATAAATAATATAAATAAAACAAATATTTCCTATAATTTTGATTTTATAAAAAAATATTAACAACATAACACATATTTCAACAATATTCCATATTTGTTGAAAAAAAAAATGAAAAAAAAAATTGTTTTTTCTAATACAATAAAACCTAGTACCACCAAATATAATATATTAACTAATACGGTGTTTGTTGTACTAAACAATTAAAATGCACTAAAATAACAAAATATAGTGTTTGGTGCAAACACCGTATTTTATTATTTTAATACATTTTAATTGCTTAATACAATATTATACGGCGAAACAAGCGGGGCCTGAAAAAAAAAATTCACGTTCAATACCAGATTTTACATCAAAAGAGTATTTTTAAAGAATATTCTCTCAATAAATCTTTAAATTATTATAAAAGTTTAATATTAGTTAACTGTATAATTAATAAGTAAATTAAATAAATTAAATATGTATATCAATAGTTGTGTCATTTTACAGATCTCGGCGAGCTCTTTCCAACAATATATTTTTTAAAAATACATATCGTTATAATCAAGTATGAGAGGGTTAAATTAATAATTTTATAAAATTAAAATACAGTGATGCGACATTTTTAAAAAAGTTTTGATATAGACCAAATTGGTGTGTTTTAGCGTAGCAACACATCAAATTTATTTTTAAGGAGTTGTGATTTGGTGACTTTTGTTTTTTTGGGAGTTGGGATTAGACTTGGCACCGGTTCTGGTTCTGAGTGAAGGGGAATCGGAATTGGAACCAGTCTTTGAAGGTTCCGATTTCGGTTTCGACGATTCTAAACAGTTTTTATTTTGGTAAAAAAAAAAAAAAAGATCAATCATCAATCCAAGGTCACTGAGATCACATTCATGTGAATCTTTGATCTCTGATTCTTGTTTCTCTTTCACAAATCTGAAATCAACCACAAACCACCCCCAAATAAACCCCAAACCATCACCAAATCAACTTTCTTGAATCGAAGAAGAAGAAGATTAGAAGAAGAAGAAAAAGAGATCGAAGAAGAAGAAGAAGAAGAGATCGAAGAAGAAGAATCAAAGAAGAAGAAGAAGTGATCGAAGAAGAAGAAGAATGCTTCAAAAAAAAAAAAAAAAGAATCGAAGAAGAAGAAGAAGTGATCGAACAAAGAGAGAGATATATCACAAATTAGGGATTTAGGGATTTAGGATTTATAAAAAAAAAAATAAAAAAAAAAATTATGTTGGAACTGTTGGTTCCAGTCTGGTTCGAACCGGGCGGTTCCTTCAAAATTGGAACCGGAATCGAAACCGCTCTCCTTTGGTTTGATTCGTTGGTTCGAACCGAATCGGCATCAGGTCTAGTTGGGATTTGTTGACTTCGTTGGACTTGGTTTTACACCAAATTGGTGTATTGGTTGGAGTTGCTCTGAGAGCATCTCCAATTGAGAACACCAAATTTTACATTAAATTGCTGTAAAAATAATAATAATAATAATAATAATAATAATAATAAAAACTTTTGGAAATATTTATATATCAAATTTTTTCCCACTCCAATGATCTACACCAAAATAACATCTTTAAAGAATATTCTCCTAATAAATATTCAAATTATTATAAAAATACATTACTTAAATGTATAATTAATAAGTAAATTAAATAAATTATATATGTATAATTAATTGGTGTCATTTTGAGATATTTCCAATAGTATAATTTTTTGGAATACATATTGTTATAATTATTGGAGGTTATTTAACAAAATAAAAATAAAAATTAAGGTATAGGTGAATAGTGCAACACCAATTTTTGTACTATTCACCAACACCAATTTTTATTTTCTCGGAAATTGGACTTTGGTATTGCATTAGATCACAACTTTACACTAAAATGGTGCTCCATTGGAGATGCTCTGAGTGAGATAAATTAGTGTGTTGGTATTGTCATCAATTTAAAGCTAAGTGTGAGTTACTTGACTTTTGTGATTTAAAGTCGGTGGGTTTATGTCTTAAGTGAATATTGAGGCAATTGAGGTGTGAAGTGTGACCAAGACATTGGTAAGCTTTATTGAAGCTTTTATAGGTGATTTTGTTATCGTTTTGGGATCTGTTTGAAACAGTGATTTCCTTAAATTTTGGTTTTCTCAATTGTTGATTTTATTTGTGGATATTATTTTCTAAGGCTCTACTCAAAACTAGAAAGCGTTGTTTCTAGACTTTTTTTAGTAGAATTTGTTTGTTCTTGGGGCTACTCTAATTATAGTGAAAGTTATATTTGTGGGGTTTTACCCACAAAGATAAGGTATATTGGCCGAACCATGTAATTCTTAGGGATAGTGTTATTAAATCCAAACAAGTGGTATCAAATCAATTTTTTACAACACTTTTCTCTCTAATTTCTCACCTTTCTCTCCCTTTGAAATTTACAAATTTCAACTGATGTACTAACTAAAGAGTAAAGACCATATGAAATCACAACATCATTAGCATTCAAGAAGTTCTTAGAGATTCTCATTTATCTGTTGACATATCTCAAGATTTTTAGTTAAGAGCATAAAACTCTCTCTCAAATTCTTTTATAATCATTGTAATATGATGCATTTCATGGAATTTTGTTGTATGAAAAAATATTTTATGGTTTGAGCACATGAAATTGAAATTTCATAGTTCGTTATTTTTCAAAAGATTTCACAAAAAGGAATCATGATCGTTTATTACTTGAAATCATGACCCTTCATTACATGAATTATAAACTTACATTGGTTGCCGATATAAAAAAACCCTGTAGATATAATTTCATTCAAAGCCTAATGGCAAAAGCCCTCTAGCACGGAACATGTTACGCTAAGTATGAGACAATCTAATATATATTTTTTAACTTTTACAATATTTCAAAATTAGGGAAGGGGTATAACTCGAATCACAAAATTTTGGATGAACTGCGAGGGGCTAACCACTAAGCCAGCCTTATCTCTTCAAGTAGTCTGATATTGAAAATTTTAAAGAAAGCTATTCTAGGCACAAAAGAAGAACAAAAAAGATGAACAATAGAGCTCTAAAAGTTTGAGAGCTTTTTAGATTTCATTTTCTTTATTTCTGGATAATTGATTCGCACACATAATGTTTGTTTATATACAAAACTAAGGATTCTCAGATCTGATTTTAACAACCTCCATGTCTGATTCTAACAACCTTTGTGATTCACGGAGAGAGATTCTGATGTGGCTGATCTAATGGACCACGTTAGAGCTGATGTATTGCTGACCTCAGCTGAGTCAAGTTGGTTAGAATGGGCGCCAATCTCTCTATTTGTTTTGGTGCCAACTTTCTACTAGAAGGGGTGAGAATAATCAGTTGTAACAAGGTGTCTGTTGTCAACTGTGGACTTGATATAAGTTATAGTTGATTGCTTCTGATATAGTTCAACACCCCCCTCAAATGAAGCTTGGATTTGTCCAAGATGAGTTTGTCCTTTAAGAGATTGAATCTACTGATTCCCAGTGCTTTTGTGAGAACATCCGCATGCTGATTCTCAATTGGGATGTACTTGACATCCAGCTCTTTAGCTTCAATTTTGTCTCGAATGAAGTGAAGATCCAGCTTAATGTGTTTAGTTCTTGAATGGAACACCGGATTCTTTGCCAACGAACCAGAGCCAGTGTTATCACACTAAAGAATTGAAGGTGACGAAAGAGACACTCAAATCTCACACAGCAGAGCTTTTATCCAAACAGCCTCAGCAACAACTTGAGCCAAAGCCCTATACTCTTCCTCACAACTTGATCGAACAACTACTTTATGCTTTTGTGAGCTCCAAGACACAACAGAGAGACATTTGTTGAGGGAATTGTGTGACAGTATTTGAGGTGTTATGTAAGGGAGAGTTAGGTAGATGAACCATGAGAGATATCACAGGCTGAGATGATAAAACATGATGCCCAATGGAATGTAATTTTGATTACGCTTGATTTTGGACAATATTGAAACAAGTAAACTAGGCTTAGTGGAAACATCCTTTCTAATGTTACTATTACTTGTAAACAGAGACTTGTAGGGAAAATCTTTTTCATTAAAAGTGTATACTCAATAACTAGGGTGTAAACATTTGAAACCTTTATGTCAGTCACTATAACCAACAAAAATACACTTATCTGAATGAAAATTAAATTTGTTCCTATTGTATGGCTTAAGAAGAGGAAAACAGGCAATGCCAAACACTTTCAAAGAGTGGTAATCGAGAGATATGTTGTAAAATTTTTGGAGTGGAGAAATGTGACCAAGAATAGGAGTGGTCAGCCTATTTATAATGTGAACATCAGTGTGGAAGGCATCCCACCAAAAAGAAAGGGGAAGTTGAGCTTGAGCAAGCAAGGTGAGGCCAATCTCTACGATGTGCCTATGTTTATGCTCAGCCGTGCTATTTTGCTGATGTAGGTGAGGATTTGAATGCCCTCCCCAACCCTAAATCCCTTTGAACATATTTGATCTTACTATTAAAAGCAACTTCAACATGTTTTTAAAACTTAACAAACACTTTTCCATTACTTGAGACTTGGATTCAAGTGGATAAATCTAGGTAAACCTAGAGAATGCATCAATAAAATGAACATAATACTTGTAACCAGGTTGAGACACATGAGGAGAAGGCCCCTAAACATCAGTAAAGATAAGCTCAATGGTGCTTTGTAAACAGTTTTGGAGGAAGGAAATGGCAACTGATGAAGCTTGCCACATTGACATGCATTGCAAGAATCTAAAGAAGTAGATGCAGTGCAAAATAGATTTAATCATATTAAGATTTGTTTTAGGACCCAAGTTTATTATTCCATAAAAACAAAAAAGAGTGTTTGTCATTAGACTTGAACACATTACAAGATCTTATTCTATTTACATTGTAACAAGTAGCTATTGACACTTGATCTGCACATTTATTCGAAGTAGCAGTAATGTCATCACACTTAACACTATCAACTACATCAACCTTTTTGTAAGACTCTTTACAGAAACATACCAAATTTCAATGACACTTTTTACACACATTATTGACTCTTGACATAAATAATGCATGAACTTTGGCAGTTGTGGACTTGTCCCTAATTGATGAAGGTTCCAGCTGTAGAGGCCATTTTTCAAACCTCCTTGCAGCAGAACCTTCTTCGAACTCTTGTCCTTAATCAAGCAAAATTTATAATTAAATTCCACTATAACATCATTGTCTTTAATGAATTAAGATATACTTAACAAATTTTTAGTGATTGGAGGTGCCGCTGTCCACGTACCAGATGGATCTATTATAGTGGCTAACGAGGCAATAAACACATTAGCATTTAAGAAGTTGCCATAATTCTGTATGGGCATCTGATTCTGATTACTTGATGCATTGACATTGCACTGACTCAGATGGGCTTGAAAACCAGAATTGTTGCCTTGATTTTGCTGATTTCCTACTTGTTGCATACTTTGCTGCATATTTTGCATACTTAGACCTTGAAAGGCTTGATCAAAACACTTGTAACAAAAAGATACAACATGTCCAGTTTTGCCACATAATTGACATATAAATCTTGAGCCAGGTCTGCCTCCATATCTCCCTTTGCCTTTGCATCTTGATTGACCATCTCTGTAATTGTTTCCTCTAAAATTTCCATTAAAAGCATATTGAGCAGACGCATTACTCATGTCAAGAGACACAACAACACTATGTTTTGTTAGTATACTCTCATAACTCATCAGCTGATATTGTAACTCTTAAAAATTGATCTCTCATTGCCTACTGGTCATACTCACGACTACATCATCATATTCTAAGCCTAAACCTCCCAATATCTATGAAATCAACTTAGCCTCTGTCGATGGTTGACTGGCTACAGAAAGATTCTCACTCAATGTTTTCATCTTTAAGACAAAATCACTGATAGACATGTTACCTTTCTTGGTGATCTGTATCTCATTTCTCAGTTATAGAATCCTAGCTCTGGATTGTTGAGCAAAAAGACTCTCAAGAGTCTTCCACACTTCATGAGAGGTAACACAATGAGTTATACCAAACACGGCCTTGCTTAAAATCGAGAAGAGCCAGCATACAATTAATTGATCTGCCTTCTTCCAATTGATAAAATCATCACTTATAATCCTATCTGCTTCACTTGATTGACCTGATTGCACATACTTTGGTGGACAGATACCAGATTCAAACACAAAACTTTATAGATCAAAAGCTCTAATAGTACGTAAAACTTGTGATTTCCAAAAAAAAAAAAAAAGTTATTTTGATCTAGTTTTATAGGAAGCTTGAAATTGAGATTCGAATAAAGCGATGAAACCTTTGATTTTAACTTCTGAGAACTAGACCGTTTTCTCCTGCTTGTTGAACTCGAACCTCCATCTGAATATGAGCTTGAAGACATTATAACTGCTAGTCTTAATGCTTTGATACCATGAAAGTTTTAAAGAAAGCTATTCTAGGCACAAAAGAAGAACGAAGAAGATGAACAATAGAGCTCTAAAAGTTTGAGAGCTTTTTCAAATTTCATTTTCTTTATTTCTGGATAAATTGATTTACACACATAACATGTGTTTATATACAATGCTAATGATTCTCAAATCTGATTCTAGCAACCTCCAAGTTTGATTTTAACAACCTCCGTGATTCACAGAGAGAAACTATGATGTGGCTGATCTAATGGACCACATTAGAGCGGACCACATTAGAGCTGATGTATTAATGACCTCAGCCGAGTCAAGTTGGCTAGAATGGGCGCCAATCGCTCTATTTGTTTTGGCACCAACTTTCTACTAGAAGGGGTAAGAATAATCAATTATGACAGGGTGTCTGTTGTCAACTATATGCTAGATATAAGTTATAACTAATTGCTTCTGATATGATTCAACAGATATTTACACACACACACAACAATTTTTTTTTCCCAATGAGCTTGTAGCTCATACATTAACAAACAAAAATGTTAACGCTTTGACTTTCAAACATATAGGTCGAATACTTGACCTCAAGTCATATCTTCACTAAAGACTGAAACAAGCAACACCACACACTTGATTGAACCAATTGTGGTGGGAAAGTCACAAGAGTAAAAAATGTTTGGTTGATGGAATTTGAGTAGGAAAGGAAAAGACAATCCTTTTCCATTGTTTGTTTTCCCTTAATTAACCATGGAATCATGATTGTTTGGAAACTATTTTTAAATTTTAATTATTTATTATTTGAATATTAGAATAATATTTTAATATAAAAATATTTTAAAACATCAAACATGCATTTTAATAAAAAATCAAGGATTTTATAATGGATTCCACATTGCAACCAAACAAAGGAATCTATCTAGGAAAGGAATTCCTTTCCTTCAAGGATTCCATTCTAGATGGATTCCTTTCCAACGTGCTTTCCTTTCCGCCAACCAAACAATGCCTTAATGAACTATACTACACACTTAATTGAACATGGACAACATATTCTTATAACATTTCTTCACATCATCTTTAATTTGATGTTTCATTGTTCTTTCAATTCAAATATGTAGTCCCTCTTCCATTTTTAGTTCCAATGATAGGTCACCAAATCTTTTCTTTTCAATGACTAAAGCTGAAGTCAATTGGTTGCTCAATTTTGTTATCGATGACCCTCAATTTTTCTTTATAGACTTTTAAGGTCTGAGGAAGTCTTGATATGGCCATTCACAAAAATTAATGGGGAATGCTATCTACATTTCCCATTTGTCTTTCACACTCATCACTTGACACATATACACTCTGTAATTTAATAAAAAAAACTCTCACTTTTTACTGCAAAGCTTGTTTAAGTTTTTGCCCCTTATTAGCACCAAACGACTTTCCTAATGGTTGCTTCTATCTCTCACATTTTTTTTTGTTTTTTTCTCTCACTTCACCCAATACTGAAGTACACAAACAAAAAACAAGAAGCTCTTCATCTTAACTCTTCTTCTTCGCTCATTATTTGCCTTTTTCCACAACCAATTGCATTACCGACTTCAAATTGCAATATAAATTGGTAGCCCGGGATTCTTTCTATCTCGCTATCTCTCATTCTTTTGTTTGAATTTTTTGATTGGTGGATTCCAACCTTTTTTATATTTTGTTTGAGTTTAGGGCTTTTCATATTATTTAGGCTTTTTATATATTTATGTGAAAATATATATGTCTTTTTTTTTTGTAATCTTTGATGTTGTAGGTCTCTTTCTTTGTTGAGTTGTTCCGTTGATATGGATCCTCATATTGACTTAAATCAAGAATTGTTTGATTGTGGCAACAATAATGGTTGTGGAGAAGAACATGTTGATTGTGAAAAAAAATGATGTTGGGGGTGAAGAACATGTTGATAGAGGAAATAACGATGGTGGAATTTGAGTCAGATGCTGATGCATATTCATATTATTTACAGTGTGCTAAACAAATGGGGTTCGGTGCTTTAAAGACACAATGTCCTCAATCCAAGGTAACTATGGAATGGGTTGAGGCTAAGTATACTTGTACAAGGGAAGGGACAAAGCGAAAAATAATGCTCTTAATCCTTGCCTTTGCTTGAAATCAAATTTTTAGGCATTGTTGCATGTGAAAAGAAGGGAAGACAGAAAATGGTTTGTTCACAATTTTGTAAAAGAGCATAACCATGAACTTTTCCCTGAAAATGCACATTACTTTCCTTGTCATAAAAGAATTGCAGCAGGTATCAAACATAATATTGCTTCTTTACATGCAGTTGGAGTGAAGACAAGTAAAATATTTGCTGCATTGGCCAAAAAGTATGGAGGGTATGAGAATATTGGTTTTATAGAAAAAGAAATGAGAAATTTGTTTGATAAGGCGTGTCGATTAGCATTAGAACTAGGGGATACTAATGCAATGATTGAGCTTTTCACAAGTATGCAGGAAGTGGATCCAAATTTCTTCTATGCAATGAAATTAGATGAAGAGCATCGCTTGAAAATGTGTTTAAGGTTGATTCCAAAGGTTGAGAAGACTATAAGATTTTTAGAGATGTTGTTTCATTTGATACAACATACATAACAAACAATTATATTATGCCTTTTGCTCCTTTTATTAGAGTAAATAATCATAATCAGTCAGCAATACTGGGATGTGCACTGCTTGCAAATGAAACTACTTTTTCTTTTATTTGGTTAATGGAGACACAAAATCGAGCAATAGATACTCACTGATCAAGACCAAGCCATGAAAGTTGCCATTGTAGAGGTGTTTCTTGATGCAAAACATCGGTTTTGTTTGTAGCATATATTAAGGAAGGTCCCTAAAAAAATTGGTCATGTGTTGAGAAAACATGACAATTTTATGAAAGTGTTTAATGATTGCCTTTATCATTCATGGATGGAGTCAGACTTTGAGCAAAATTGACATAATATAGTTGAAACTTTTGAGCTTTATGGGGAGGATTTTCGTGATTTGTTTAGAGATCGAAAGTATTAGGCCCCTATTTATATGAGAGATACATTTTTTGCTGGAATGTCTACAACATCCAGGTCAGAAAGTATTAATTTTTTCTTTGATAAATATGTGAATAAGATGACGTCCTTGAAAAAGTTTGTTGAGCAATACAAGGTGGCTGCACAAAATAGAGCTGAAGCGGAAAAGCATGCAGATTTCAATTTGTACAATAAGCCTACTTTAAGATCACCGTCACCTTTTGAGAAGCAAATGTCCAAGATCTACATATTTGATATATTGAAGAAATTTCAAGTAGAGATTACAGGAGTGACAGGATGTCATCTTGTAGAAGAAAATGAATATGAACTTGACTTATAGAGTTCATGATTATGAAAAAAAAAAGACTTTGCAGTAGTCTTTGAAAGAAGAAATAAAACGGTTTCCTGTTTGTGCAGTCTATTTGAATATAACGACTTTCTTTGTAGGCATGCAATCCATGTATTGCAGTCTTGTGGTATTTTTCAAATATGAAGGCATTACATATTGAAACGGTGGTCGAAAGATGCAAAGGATGGGCACACAACTACACATATCTTAAAGAGGCAGACTCTAAGAAGCAACGATTTGAAGACTTATTTGAAAAAGCCAGCAAGCTAGTTGAGGAGGGATCGGTATCTGATCAAAGCTATAAAATAGCAAATCGAGCATTAGAGGAAGCTTTGAAATAATGTACAAGCATGAATCTTTCCTTTACTGGTGTCAAGGAACCCAATTATGCATCACATGAGTTTCATAATGTTCATAAGAAGAATGTCAACAGTAATATGTTGTCTAATGTGCTTGATCCAAAGGTCTTAACTACAAAAGGAGCTTCTAATAAAGAATAAAAAGTGGAATTGAGAAATCCAAAAAAAGGAAATGTAACAAGAAACAAAACTAGGTATGCTCATGTTTTTATGTTTGGTATATTGACTTCTTATGATTCTTGATCAGAATTTATTAATTTTATGTAACATGTATTTTGGAAAACGACAAACTAGAAAGGCTATTAGCTGAAATAGCATATGCAAAGATAAAAACCCCTATAGAGAATTAAAATTAAGAAAAAGTTTGCCCTTTTAAATCAAAAATGATATATTTTTCTTTTTCCAAATTAAAAGTGATATAGTTTCACAACATATATTGTAGGAACAAACAAATTTTGGATTGGCTACTCAGACAAAGGACTCCTTGCAAATGGTAGTTTTATCCTCCTTCAAAATATCTATTTTAATAATATACTTCTATTTATTCACAACTCTAAGGATTTGTACTCTTTTCCCCCTATTATTTGTTATAGCAATATGCTTTAGATCAAACTGTCAATAACTCTCACAACGGTCAAGGATGTATGCAAGATATTGTCTCTAGTCAACTTATGGAAGATGAGAATTTTTTAAGATTCTTTTAGAAATTGGTAAGTTGATTATAAGACCTATCTGCATTGCTATATACAAGTTTATGACTAATAAATTGCATACTAAGTATTTCTATTTATTTTTTCTAGAAAGTTGTTGAATTTGCGTCATATAAAGAGAAAATTTTGTTGATTTGGAGTTTGGACATAGGAGAACAAATGCAGTTAATTGAAAGGTACTGGAACAAAGAAGTGAACTAAAACAATCTTTCAGATTGAGTGGCCAAGTGGTGGATGCTACATAAATAGAGTTGATGTTGTGTTTTGTGAAACTTATTACTTAATTATGAAAGATGACAATGTTATAAGATTTTTTGGATGGAATTATGATTGCATACTATTCTATAGAAATTAGACATCTTATGTTTGGTTTTACCATCTTAGATTTGGAGTAGTTCTTGGAATTTCCTTGAATGCAATATGTAGACAACACTTGAATAAAAAAAAAAAAAAAAAAAACCTTTTTTTTTTCTTTCTTTTAGGAAATTTATTGGATTTGCACCATAAAAACTGTGAACAAAAAAAGTATATTACAGAGCATTAGAAAAAATATCATGTTTCCGTAATACACATGTAGGACTTCCGTTTTTTGATTGTGGAGTACTTCTAGAAAAACTTTTCTAGGTTTGGTCCTATAGGTGGGATTTTCTGAATTGAAAGAAACATAAAGAGGAGACTTGAACAAAAAAAGAGGGAGGAGAGCAATATTTCTCTAGTAGGCACACAATATAGGCATACTAATACACATCATCACACTTTTACCATGTGTATTATTATGATTGAAGTTATGTTGCTTACATGGGAAAACCTAGTTAATTGAAAAACAGTTTGATGGGTACCAAATTTAGTATTACGTTAGCGGATATGTAAACATCAGGTATGGTCCGTATGGAAGAACATATATATTGTTGAGATGTCCATGAATAATAATAAGAGAAGAAGAAGAAGAAAGAATAATAGAAGAGATATGTTGTCAACTTGTTCAAATAAATTTGAGAAGATAGTGTAAAGTTGTTAATTAATTAAAGGGTTAATAGCACCAATGCCCCATGAACTTATAGCGCGGTAGCAAAGTGCCTCTTAAACTTTTTTTTTTTTTTTTTTTTTTTGGCACTAAACCCCTTGAACTTTCATTTTTTGGCAAAAGCTGGCGGAATAGTAACAGAACTTCATTTTCTTCCATTTCTTTATCACGTGCCACTCACATAGCTTGACTTGAAAGCTTCTAGAAGCTTTTCATAAACAAAGGTAAAAATGGTATTTAATAATGTAAAATTTTTTAAAAATTAAAAAAAAATTAAAAAAATTAATATTACAAATAATTTAAAAAAAAAACAGAAATTAAACTTTAAAAACAGAAATTAAAAATTAAAAAATAAAAAATAAATTAAAACAAAAAATTAAAAGAATCTGTCAGTCATCATCTTCTTCCCCACCATCTATTTCCAACATCTAACCCAACCCAGATATCTGGTAACAAAGGAGTTTTGTTCCACCCACCATAAGATCTATCGCACGCCTTGCGATATTATTTTCTTACAGATTTTAGGTTTATCTTGATTTCATTGAAACACAACTCACAAGTCATCACAAGACATTGATTAAAGATAAAGACGAGAGAGAGAGAGAGAGAGAGAGAGAGAGAGAGAGAGTTGAAAAGGTGTGCTTTTGATTTGTCTATGGACTATGATTTTGTTGTTTGATTTTGGGTTTTGAATTTTGATTGGTTTTGTTGTGTGGAGTTGGTGTTTGCAGGGGCTTGATGATTGTCACTTTTGCAAATCAATTTATCCCACTTTTAATAAATGCAGCTGGAATTGCGGTACCTCTCTCACTATGTCTTTTTGTCTAAATTACTTCAATTCTTGCCTGCTAAGCTTGATTTTTTTTGGAAATAAGAGAACCCTTTATTGCATTTGTCTTATATGCTTCGGTTCTTGCTTCCATTTCTTATTTTTTGAGAAACTTGTTGATTCATTGTTGAAAATTCCAAAATTGCATTGTAGTCATCGTTGTGATATATGCTTCTGGAATACAAATGAAGATCCTAGGAATTATTTTGGGTACAAGTTTATTCAAGTTGAAAATTTACAGCAAACCGGACACATTTTGAACACAACCAAGTACAAATTCCGAGGTCATTATATGCGATAGATCTTATGGTGGGTGGAACAAAACTCCTTTGTGGTTTGTGATGGAGCTGGTTGTATATGGTGACGTTGTGATGAGGGTGTTGGTGATAATGATATGTTGTAGATTTGGATGAAGATGGGTCATGGGTGAGGTGTTGTAGATTTTGTGAGTATGATGATGGGTGGGCTATTGTACTGTTACCAGATATCTGGGTTGGTTTAGATGTTGGAAATAGACGGTGGGGAATAAGATGATGATTGACATATTCTTTTATTTTTTTGTTTTATTTTTATTTCTTAATTTCCGTTTTTAAAGTTTAATTAAAAAAAAAAGTATATATATTTTTTAATTATTTGTCAACTTAATTATTTTTTTTATTTTTTTTATTTTTTACATTATTAAATACCGTTTTTACCCTTGTTTATGAAAAGCTTCTAGAAGCTTCAACCCATGTGAGGAGCATGTGACAAAGAAATGGACAGAAATGAAATCCATTACTATTTCGTTAGCTTTTGCCAAAAAATGAAAGTTCAGGGGGTTTAGTGCTAAGAAAAAAAGTTTAGGGGACACTTTGCTATCACGCTATAAGTTCATAGGGCATTGGTGCTATTAACTCTTAATTAAATAGAAAAATAATTAAAGATAGCAAGTTTTTAAGATAAGTACATGTAGGGACAGCAAAAATCCCCGATTTACCCCAAACCCGCGGGGCCCCGGCCCATTTGGGGCTGGTTTGGGGCAGTAAAAACGAGTAACGGGGTGGGTTTATAGCACATTTCTTGACCCGGCCAAGTTACCAAATCGGGTATGGGGCGGTCCCTTTTGACCCGACCCGCCCCGTTTGACCCGGAATATATATATATTTTTAAAAAATATATATTTTAAATATAAAAGAAAAGGAAAGAAGGTAGTGATGGTGATGGTGAAAGTGAAGAGGTAAATGATATAATTAATATTATATATTAATAATGTCATTTAATTAATTTTACTTATTACTTTTTTTTTTTTTTTGCTACATATTCGTGTTTGAAAAAATCATGTTTGTTTTCAAGAAGACAGAGTGACGGTGAAGATGTTGGATGGATTTTGATATTATAATTTTTTATGTTTAAACTATTTTGGTGAAGATGTTAAATGGATTTTATTGATACCAAAAATGTTGTATATATTTTGTATTTTTGTTCAAGTCATTTTGAGATATGTATATTGTACTTTACGGATGAATTTAATGTTTATTAAATTTAGTTATCGTATTATATTAAATTTAAATTTACGTAAATGAATCAGGTCATTCAGGTCGGGTTTGGGGCACCCTTGACCGCCCAAACGGATCGGGTTTGAGGTGGAAATTGAAAACCCGTTCAGGTCATAGGTCGAGTTTGAGGCGACCATTGAAAACCGGGTTTCGAGTTTGGGGTGACCATGACTCGCCCTGACCCGCCCCATTGCCATCCTTAAGTACATGACTTATGAGTGGCAATGGAGCCACCGCTTGCCTAATTGTATTTTACATTTATTAAACTTGGACGTTGTGCTCAATTAAATTTAAATTTATATATAAATTTAAAGTGTAATTTTTGAAAGGCCTATTACAATAAATTTGGAGTTTGAGGGTAATGAGAGTATAAGACACGATTCAAATCCACAACCTTATAATATGGATGTGAAAAACATATTATCGGACCAACCTCAACTAATCATTTTTAAGTGTATGTTAAACTTTAAGTTTTAATATTTATTTATAGTTTATGTTTAAGTTCAAGTGTGCTTCAAATTAAGTGTATGTTTAAATTCAATTGTATTCTTGAATTTTTAAGTGTATTTTAATTTTAATTGATTGTTAAATTTAAATCATTGCCCTAAAATTTAACTGTACAGAAAAAAATTATATTTGTGTTTTTTTTTTTTTTTTTTCAAAATAAAAATAAAAATTGATAGCTCAGTTTTGGTTGGGCATAGGTCACCTTGCCCCTTAAAGGCTCTTATAAAGGGTGGAAATTGAAAAATGTTCGGAACATGGATCGGGTATAGGAATGGCAATGGGACGGGGACGGGTTCGGGTGGGTTTTGCAAAATCCAAACTCAAACCTACGAAATTTTATGTCTACCAAACCCGCCCGTGAACCCATGAAAATAAACGGGTTCGGGTTTGGGTTTTACCAGTGAGTTTGGGGGACACCCAAACCCACCCACAAACCCGTGAAACAAGCGGGTCAACGGGTAAAACCCGTAAACCCACCAAATTTTTTTTTTTTTTTGAAAATTATTTCTATATTATTTAAATATATGAAATATTATAATTTTAAAGAATAAAAACACTTAATAGATTGAAATGTTTACATTTTATTCTCTATATAATTAAAAAAGTTTCTATCGAAGTTTAAATTTATAATATTTTAAATAATAAAATATTATAAAATATTTATTGTTCGTAGGTAGGGGTGATGTGGTTCCGGTTCGGTTCGGTTCGGTTCCGGTTCCGAACCGGCGGTTCCGGTTCCTCGAATGGGTGGAACCGGATTTTTTTTTTCCTTTGTTAATAAAAAATAATAATTTAGACTTGTATAAATGTATAGTTGTATTGTAAGTTGTAGTTGTAAATAAAATATTAAAATAAAAATAAACAAAATTATAAATTATAAATTACATTTCATTGGGTATTTGGGAATTAGGTCACCCGAAATTCGATAATAAATAAATGACAAATTACAAAATTAAATTAAAATAAAACTAAAAATAAATGTAAAGTTATTAGCCTTGCACTTAATTTTTACCACAATTAAGTTGCCTACGTATCCTCTTGGGGGATTTAGAGGAATCAAAGGCCACGTAGTTCTTTTACCTTTTATTGCATGTTTGGTGCCATCTATATTCTGTAGTCTGTACTGTAAATTTGCTATTCTGGCCCCGCTGCTCCTGTATCAGGTTCGTCGTCTTTGAAGAAGTCGTATGTTGGGTCTTGTTGAAGTTCTTGTTGTTTGTATTGTGCTTTTGTTCAATCATCTACACAAACTTGCATTTGTAGTGATTTTGGAGTTAAGCAAGAACGCTGTTCATCTAGAATATTTCCTCCAGCGCTGAACTCTTGTTCCACTGCCACTATAGAAACTGGTGTTGAAAAAATATTTTTGGCTATTATAGTCATGATTGGATAGTACACTGCGTGGTCTTTCCAATATTGTAAGATTTCAAATTTTTTCCCTGGCGTATCTTCTATAAACTCAAAAGGAGTATTTAGATAAGATTCCAGCTCGGAATACTTATCGGTGTTTGATGAAGAAGCACATCTAGGTTTTTTGGATTTTTTGGATAACATACTATACCCTAACTCTATAAATCCGGAGGAGGAGGATTTTGGGGTCTGAGATGTAGTTTGTGTATGTGTAGCATCTAAGTTCAGTGACGATCCATAAATTGTAAAATATTCATCATATAAATCATACAATAATTTCTTAACTCTAGCACAACATGCTTCAATATCATATTTCATTTTTAAACCTTTGACCCCATAATAACCTTTTAGATAATAAGACATACTCTCTAATTTACAACGTGGATCAAAAATCATGGCAATCAAATAAATATTTGGAATCTCCTCATAATAATCCAACCATTTTAGCTTCATAGCATGAACGGCTTCCCCTATTGATATGTCGGATTCACAATGACAAAATGCACCAGCAATATTAATACTTTCAAAAATAAATAAATGAGTTGTAGGATAATAAACACCAGATAAATTTTGTGTAGCATTATTAAAGATAGATAACAAATTGAAAACGTTGTAACAAGAATCCCAATGTGATTGATAAAGTTGAATGTGGGTAACATGAAATTGAATAAAAGAAACTAATAAATCCCTATATTCATAACTTTGAGCAAGCAATTTATAAGTAGAATTCCAACGTGTTGGAACATCACGAGAAAATCTAATGACACGTCTACCATTTTGTTTACAATATTTTACCCATGCATTCATTGTAGAAGAATGCTTCCACAAATACATTAGAGCTTTTTTAATAGGTAGAATAAAATGTTCAAGAGTTTCTAATCCTTTTTGAACACATAAATTTAAAACATGGCATGCACATCTTTGATGAAAAAATGTACCACCCAGATAAGGTTTGCATAAATCAAGTAAAGATGGAATAGCAGCGGTATTGGCAGAAGCATTATCAAAACCAATTGCAAAAATTTTGCTTTCAATTTTATACTCTGCAAAAATAATTCTAAGCTGTCTAAAAATATTATGAGTAGTGTGTGCATCATCAAAAACTCTAAATGCAAGAATTCTTTTTTGAATAGTCCATGTATCATCCATAAAATGGAAAGTGACACCCAAGTATGAATGCGATTTCCAATGGTCAGTCCATATGTCGGCACATATGGAAACACGACCGATATATTTATCAAAAAATCTTTCTAACTTCTTTTTTTCTTTGAAATAAATCTTTTCAAGTGTTGATGTGAGCGTGGTTCTAGGAACACGGCATGCAGCAGGGTTTAATGCTCTTCGACAATAATTAACAAAACCAACCCTTTCACCAAAACTGAATGATAGGTGTTCTACTGCTACCTTTCTTGCTAATTCTTCTCTATTTTGCTCATCAGTATAACGAAATAATTGTTGGTTAGGAGTAGCGTACCTGGGAATTTGTGTTTGTGACCTCGATCTAGTCTCTGCTTCTGGATGTTTAGCTAAAAGATGCTTCCGATAAGTGCCATGTCCTCTAGATTTATGCCACTTATATACTTTGTTGCAGTAATTGCAAGCCACTGCAAAGCTCCCATCTTCTTGCCTAATTTTCTTAAAATGTTTTACGAAGAGATCAGATTTGCTTTGCTGCCTCTGTATTAGATCATCTTCCTGCTCTCTTGGTTCCTGTGGATCAAATCTAAAATCTGTAGGTGTATCAATATAAGGCATATTATCTGACTGGCTTGTCAAATTGGGGCCGGGGGGGTCATCGGGATCGGGTTCTGAAATTATTAGAGGGGGAGTAGGACAGTTTAGACCTAGGTCTTCAGTATAGGCCCGGCGTTGCAAATACTCGTGATAGGCGGTGTCGTCACGACCGAGATTATCGATCATAGGACCCTTACCTCTCATCGAAATTGAACGCCTAGGACCATCACGGCCGTGACCCCTTCCACTTCCACTTACCATTTAAAAATTGAATTGTAAAATAAATTGGAAATAAAATTAATTGCAAATAAAATAAATTGGAGAATAGAGAGAGAAATTAGAAATTTAGAATTGGAAATAAAATTAATTGCAAATAAAAATATATCGGAAATAAAATAAATTGGAAATAAAATATATTGCAAATGAAATAAATATTAAAAACTTAGTAATTGACAATATTAAATATTTGGAAACTTGGAGAGTTGGAGAATAGAAAGAGAAATTAGAAATTTAGAATTGGCAATAAAATTAATTACAAATAAAATATATCGGAAATAAAATAAATTGGAAATAAAATATATTGCAAATGAAATAAATATTAAAAACTTACTAATTGAGTAATTGACAATATTAAATATTTGGAAACTTGGAGAGTTGGAGAATAGAGAGAGAAATTAGAAATTTAGAATTGGAAATAAAATAAATTGAAAATAAAATTATTGCAAATAAAATATATCGGAAATAAAATAAATTGGAAATAAAATATATTGCAAATGAAATAAATATTAAAAACTTAGTAATTGACAATATTAAATATTTGGAAACTTGGAGAGTTGGAGAATAGAAAATGAAATTAGAAATTTAGAATTGGCAATAAAATTAATTACAAATAAAATATATCGGAAATAAAATAAATTGGAAATAAAATATATTGCAAATGAAATAAATATTAAAAACTTACTAATTGAGTAATTGACAATATTAAATATTTGGAAACTTGGAGAGTTGGAGAATTGAGAGAGAATTGGGAGGAAATAATTGTGAGGAAAAATTAAAAAACAAGGGGGGTAGGGGGGGGGGGGGGGGGGGGGGGGGGGGAATTTTTGAAAGGCAGCCGTTGGAGCCCCCAACGGCCTGCTGACGTCAGTCGACCGTTGTCTCCAACGGTAATTTAAAAAAATAAAATAAAAAAATAAAAAAAAGGAACCGGCCGGTTTCAGAACCAGAACCGGAACCTGTTTAGACCGGCTTCGGTTCCGGTTCCGGTTCCTGGTTCCGGTTCCTCCGGTTCGAACCAAAACCGAGTCAGGTCTATTCGTAGGTACGCAGGTTCGAGTATGAATTTTTTCAAATCCATACCCGAACCCGAACTCGAACCTGTGATAGTTACAATTTTCAAACCCAAACCCGTCCACGGGTGTACTTATCCCAATCCAAACCCTCTTTAAGCAGGTTGGGTTCGGACGGGTCCCACGGATCGGTCGGGTTTAATTGCCATCCCTAATCGGGTATGGGGCATCTATCCAGCCGAGTTTCAGGTATGGAGCATGTCAATCTGACTCTGATCCGATCCATTATCAACCTACTCTCTAGTTTTGTTTGTTGATTGAATATGGGAGCATCTGATTTTGTTTCCTACAAACCATTTGGCTGTCAGTTTGCAGCCAAAGTTGGTGAAACAGGCAGCATGTACGAATTATGATGCATCTCTGCCCTTAGATAAGAGCTCTTGCACAACAGTAAGAATTTAGTAGCCTGAACTTACTAAGTAGCACCCATAATTAAAATACATAATTATAATAAATGAAATGTAAATAAAACAAGAACAATTATAATAAAACCAGGAAAATGAGAAGAATCTGTTATAATACATGTGGCTTTTACCACGTGTGTAATACACACAAATATCTCCTCATAAATATCTCCTTTAATATCTCTCAAAATATCATACAATATCTCTCCAACAATATCTCCCCATAATATCACATAAATATCTTCCCCTATATCCCACAAAATCCACCGCCTCTCTCTCTTTTCACCTAATATCTCCCACTTGCCTATCTCTCTTTATTGCCTATATATATATATATATATATGCTCCCTCTCTCATGTAAATGTTGGTTCAACTGATAATTCAATATATACTCAAATATGTTCTCTCTATTATCCCGTCTCTCTCTCAACTCTCTCATCCCTGATATCTGATCTCTCTCACTTTCATCTCTCATTATTTTATTTATTATTTATTAATTCACAATACGTTATCAGCACGATCGTATGTAAGTAAAAAGTATCTCCAGTTGAGTGATTTACTTACGGCTTGATATTCGTGTATGTAAGTAAAAGGAATCCATGATGGGTGATTTACATACATCTCAAAATTCTAGATCTGTATATATTTTTGTATACAAGATGACTTATGCCGTCAACGAAACATATATATATAGTTCTGGATTTATTCATTTATTCTCTTTAAATCCCAACATTCTAGATCTATATATATTTCGTATATAAGATGGCTTTGCCGTCAACGGAACATATATATATATAGTCCTGAATTTATTTTCTTTAAATCTCAATATCCTGGATCTATATATATTTCGTATACAAAATGGTTTTGCCGTTAACGGAACATATATATATAGTCCTGAATTTATTTTCTTTAAATCTCAATATTTTGGATCTATATATATTTCGTATACAAAATGGCTTTGCCGTTAACGGAACATATATATATAGTCCTTAATTTATTTTCTTTAAATCTCAATATTTTGGATCTACATATATTTCGTATACAAGATGGCTTTGCCGTCAACGAAACATATATATGTAGGTGAGCTCAGCCTCCTGGAATTTTTTTTACAGAACATATATACCGTTCTAGATTTGTTTTTACAGGACATATATACCGTTCTGGAACTGTTTATTTACGGAACATAACAGGTGAGCTCAGCCTCCAGGAATTGTTTATTTACAGGACATATATACCATCCTGGAACTGTTCATTTTTCGCAATATATGAGATTGGCAAGACCGACAAACCAGAACTTAAAGTTTTTGGAATTATGATATTTAAGTCAGCACGGTTTTGAAAACCGATGAGAAACTAGAGTTTTGGATCCAGTGTTATATTCATGAATGCCATACGACATGGTATTGAAAACCGATGAGAACCTGGAATTCTGGATCCAGTGTTATATTCATGAATGACATACTTCATTATTTGGAACCTGAGGTTTCAAATCTACTCAGAATATGAAGTTTTCTATATTATAATTATATATGAACTTACAGTTCATGGTCAAATTGGAAGTTCGAAAAATCATTATAATCCATGATTTTATTTTATCTCATATATATAAAGTGATATGTTTACATATCATTCATTTGAGAAAAATGAATTACACATCCAACAGGATGTTGTGAGTATCGTCAAAGAGATTTAAGATCCTAAACGTATAATGAAATTGGAATTAATAATTTATCCATTTCATACACATCCAACAGGATGATGTGAGTATCATAAAAATAATTTAAGATCCTAACGTATAATGAAACTGGATGTAATATTTTATCCATTCCATTCAAGTTTGATGCTCCTGGAGAGCAAAATTCAGAATTGCTGAAAAAAAAAGGAGGGGAGAATTTTGAGATCAGTAGTTTACTTGACAGTAGATGAACTTGATGAACAGGTGAATATGATGGGTGTTAGATAATCAGATCATCTGATCTACTATCACCAAACCCCAATCTGAGTTTGCTTCTGGGTTGGTGGGTTTTCAACCCAGACCTATCGCCCTTCGGGCCAACGCCACCTCGTCGGTGAGCTTCGCTGGTTTTTCGCACCAGCCTAGTGTGTTTTACGGTGACGATCAGAGATCATTAGTCATGACTCACGATCTGGTCTAGATCGGTCACAGAGCTCGTTTTTACTCTGGGCTACTTTTGGAGAATTCGATATTTTCATGGACTGTTTTGTAATTATTTTGGGCCATTTTGTAATTTTGATAAAATTTTGGATCAATTTATAATTACCAAAACTTATTGGTCCAGTTTGTAATTTTCAAAGAGTTTTAGGGCTGATTTATAATTAATAAAAATTTTGAGGGGCCTTTCCGTAATTTTACAAAATCAGGGGCAACTTTGTAATTTCATTTAAATAAATATATATATATTTTTTAAATAAATAAAAAAAGAGGGGGTTTATTATCATTTCACATGAGATATAAAATGACATTACAAATAATGCCCAAAAAATTCCTAGAAGGAAAAATATATGTCTTGCTGAGAGTGCAATGACTCATATAATTTTGCGGAGTCAGAAATATTTTATGAATTCGACTTTGCTGAGAGCAAAAGTTATTAATGTATCAGGTCCAACGGATCTGATAGAAAGCTCTGGAAGAGCCACGATATTGTTATCAAACAATACTCAATTATGTATCAATGATACTTGATATTATTCAAAGAACAACATAAAGAAATGCTTAGTTTAAGGGCATTTAAAGTTAATACAAGATAAAAACTGATTGATCTGATGGATTTGATTAAAGGCTCTAGAAGAGCCACAATCTTATTACCAGATGGTATTCAATTGTGTATCAAAGATACTTTATATCATTCAAATAGAACATAAAGAAATCTGTTTAGATCAAAGACATATAACTTTATTAATGTCATATTGAGATCATGAATAATAAGAATGTTGAATATCTGTGCATGATTCAAGCCATAAGCTGATTATAGAAAAGCTGTGTTCTTTATCATCTAGATTATATTGTTGATCAGAAAAGGGATGTATGTGGATATATTCATCCACCAAATAAAACCATATCATTCTAAAGTTGGTTTTGAATCCATATCATTCAAAGGGATATATGTGGACATATTCATCCACCAAAAGAACCCTTTCATTATTTTATGGTTCTAGTTGATACATCTACTAGATGATCACATGTTTATGTATTATCAAACGTCTCCAGTTGAGATTGATGTTCAAACATCCAGTTTTCACATGTACTTATAATCAGAATGGATTAGCGGAATCACTTATCAAAACGTTTCTAGGTAATTACGATAACTTTATTATTTCAATTCAATTACTAATTTCTATATGGGACGTTGTTATATTATATGTTGATATATTCATCTATGATCACTACTTATCATCATTATTTACCATTACAACTTATAATTGGCCATTGACTTGCTCACGTTTTTAAGATATTTAATTGTGTAGTATATCTCTTTATTTCATCTCTGGCATGATCTAAGATATTCTATATCATTATGAGATTAATATTGATTTTAATTAATCTTCTATTAGATCATTTAAACTTCTGTGAGTTTATATTTCTACGTACAATCTGTATATTATCATATTGATTAAATTCCAAATGGAAAGTTTCTCCAAAAAGAGTAAATGAAAAATTACTCTTATATAAAATAGAGATATCAGTTCGGTTCTCTATATATAAATATGTCTCATTTCAATCTTTGTATCACTCAAATACGAAAGATAATTGATCATCAGATAATTATTAATTTGTTACTTGATATATTAAAGGTAACAAGATTTATAAGTTGCCATCTCATAAACCCCGACCGGGTGATTGTTCCTAAAGAACAATCTGAGTAAAAAGCAACAAATAAATCATCTGATACATATTATAATTCATAAGCTTATGAACCTTTTTGAAATGTATTGTTATCAGGATCCTAATGTAAGCAAAACTCGAGTTATAAATAAATCCACTTTCTCTAAATCAACTCTGTAAGAGTTTGACATATTTAATGAGACACAAGTTTATGAAAAGACTAAATTCATTGAAATGGAAGAAATCTCAACAGAGATACAAGTATAATGAAATTGAGAAAATTTCTATACGAGTCTATGAAATGACTAAATCCATTGAAATGGAAAGAAATCTCAACAGAGATACAACTATATTGAAATTGAGAAAATTTCTATAAAATCTATATAGTGACTAAATCCATTGAAATGGAAGAAATCTCAACAGAGATTCAAATATATTGAAATTGAGAAAATTCTATAAATCATATAAGAGAAATGTGGAATCATAAAGAAACAATCATTGATGATGTATTTTTATACACAGTTGCGCTACTGAAATTACCAACGATAATTATGATATTCATAATATCAATGATTGTATACAAAAGGCATGATTAGCCTAAGTGAAAAGAAGCAATTCAAGAAGAATTGACTTCATATGCCAAACATAATGTATTTAGACCAATAGTACTTCAGACACCTGGAGATATCAAACTAGTTGGATACTAATGGGTCTTTATACGGAAAACGTAATGAGAAAAACGAGATCGTGAGATATGAGGCACGACTCGTAATATAAGGTTTCTCACAGAAACTTGGTATTCAATAGTGACGAATACAATTACGTTTTGAATTTTTGATAAATTTGGCTGCCTTTACAAGGCTTGAAATACATCCTCTAGACGTAGTAATCATTTATTTATATGATTCACCCAATGCAGATATTTATAATCTCAAAAGGATTTAAAATGCTAGAAGCATGTAAATCGAGATTTCATAATCTGTATTTGATGAACATACAAAAATCCTTATATGGATTAAAAACAATTTGGACGGATGTGGTATAACCGTTTCAGTAAATATCTGATAAAATAAATGTATAATAATTATATTATATACCCAAGTGTCTTCGCAAAGAAATCAGAATCCGAATTTACTATATTCACAACATATGTTGATGATATGAATTTAATTGGAGCTCCTAGAGAGCTCTTGAAAACTCTTGAATTTTTGGTAAATGAGTTTAAAATGAAAGACATGGGAAAGAAAATATTGTCTCAACCTGAAGGTCAATCATAGATCAAATGGAATGTTTTTCCATCAATCAGAATATATTGAAAAGATTCCATATGGATATTACTCCATAAAGCAAGTATTTGCTTATACTCCCTCCAATCATTTATGATGTTATTTCATTTCATGAAATAAACATCTGTATACCCCAGTTTAGCAATCTAGAAGATTGTTTTAAAAGAACTTTTATCAGGGGGAGCGTCCCATCAAGGGGAGCATATCAAATGAAGTATATTAATTATATTAATTATATTGGGGCATATGTGCATTGTACTTTTTTCCTTACAATCAGGTTTTCGTCACATTGGGTTTTACTGATAAGGTTTTTAATGAGGCAATTCTCTAAGCACATTCAAAAATCATTTGATCCAAAAAATCATTATAAATATTACATTGATTCAATATATCATCGTATATATGTTATCTTGATCAAAAATATCATTGTAAATATTACTTTGATCTTGCTAATCATCGTATATATGTTACCTTGATCTATAAAATCATAATAAATATTACTTTGATCCGACAGATTAATGAATATATTTGCTCAGGTTTTTATCCCACTGGGTTTTTCGCTAGCAAAGTATAAATGTGAGAAATGTCTTAAAGAAAACATTAACTATTGACATATTTGTATTGTACTCTTTTTCCTTTCGTTCAGGTTTTGTCCCACTGAGTTTTCCTAACAAGGTTTTTAACGAGACAATCAAGAGGAGCAAAATTCTGAGCAAGTTCTGAGTGGACATATGTGCCCTATACTTTTTTTCCCTTCGATCAGGTTTTGTCCCACTGGGTTTTCCTGACAAGGTTTTTAACGAGATAGTTTTGAGAGCATCCAACATCACAAGATTCAGGAGATCATTGTATATATTTTACTTAGGTTTTATCCTATTAAGTTTTTCCATAAAAGATTAATGCATGTGGTATAATTCCAAGGAGGAGTGTTATAATATATGTGGCTTTTACCACATGTGTAATACACACAAATATCTCCTCATAATATCTCCTTTAATATCTCACAAAATATCATACAATATCTCCACCGCCTCTCTCTCTCTCTCTCACCTAATATCTCCCACTTGCCTGTCTCCTTTTATTGCCTATAGATATGTGCTCTCTCTCCCATGTAAAGGTTGGTTCATCAAACATCAATACAAAGCTAGAAGCTCTCCTCTCTTTATATCTCGTGTATCTCTCGTCTCTCTCACATGATCTCTCTCACTTTCATCTCTCTTCTTTATTTATCTTATACTCTCCATCTCTCTCATTCTTTTATTTATTATTTATTAATTTACAACAAAAACAAATATTATTCGAGATTTGGAGGCCACTAAGAGGATAAACGTCGACATTTTTTTTTTTTTTTTTTGAGAAGGTTTTTAGAAGGGGTGCAACACGAGGAATTTATAAGAGGTCACTCATCCTAGTATTATTCTCATCCAAACACACTTAACTTTGGAGTTCTGATAATATCAGTACATTTGTGCTGGTATGGTTGCACCCAACTTTTATCCACGATTAATTTGAAATTAATTGAACTTTTTATGTAAATTTCCTTTCTCCAACTAAACACAAGTAGTTTAGCAAGTTGGAAATCTAATATGAAAATAAAGTAGAAGGAAAAAAAAAAAAAAAGTGGTGTTATAGACATATCTCCTACTAGTCTATTTATGTCTCACTTTTTTAATTATGCAATATTCTCTTTTTTCCTTTATCAAAATTACTTAAAGGGACATACAATTTAAGGAAAAAAAATCTTCTATAAAGTAAATATAATAAAACCTCACATTCCTTTCAAAAAAAAAAAAAAAAAACCCACGTTCTCGTGACTTGTTTCTTGAATTTTATTTTTTCTTAACACTTAAACCCTAAAATTTTCTTCTTACACGTATACAAATATTATAGAAGAGTCTGAGAATGATATCAAGCATATAGAAAAATTAATTGAGAAGGATATCGAACATCTGGAATAATTGTTTGAGAATGACATCAAGCATCTGCAAGTTGTTTGAGAATGATATTAAGCATCTGGAAATTACAATTCCTTCTCTAGAAGTAAGTTTGAAGTTTGCTTTTTCTTTAGAATAATATCAAGTTGTCTTATATTGAAACAACCCTGTTCTTTTTTCTTTTCCCCATGAAATAAGAAGAAAAATAACTAAAGGGGTAATTTCACTAAAATCCCTATTTTTTTGGTGAAATATCACATATTTAAATGTCTTTGTTATATTAGCAACTTAAATCCCTTGTTTTTCCAAATTTAAATGTCTGTGTGTATATGGCTAAAACTGTCATATCTGTGCAATTTTATCAAGCCTCGAGGGAAGTTTGTGCAATTCCCCCTATAATAAAATACAAATTGATGGCTAAAAATAATAGGGTTAATTGTACTAACTTACCCTTAGTTTATTAAATCTAGAAATATTTTAAAAAGATGCACTAAATTAACACAAACACCCACTGCCATCAAGTCAATCCATTAACTATAACGATTGACTCGCCTTGACCCTTATGGGTGCGTTTGGTACGTGGGACGGGATGGGACAACGTGGGACAATTTTCTCTTGTCCCACGTTTGACGCGTCTTTAACATAGGACTGGATGGGATAAGGTGGGATAAAAAGTACCAAATTTTATCCCACCCATGACCCTATGACAATGTTGTCCCATGACATAGGACAGGTATAAAAAGACTACTTTACCCTTTAAATTTTAAAAAACTACAAACGTGTTTAATAATAATATATACTATTATATATATATATTATAATATAATATATTAAATATATATTAAATATTATTAATATTGTATATTATTATATTTTTTAGATATTATATTATATTATATATATAATAATATTAAATATATTATACTATATCCTCTATATATAATATTTAATATATGATATGTATACTATAATATATAATATTATAATATATATATATGATATATTATTATATATATTATAATATTATATATATTTATAATAATATAAAATATATATTATATATTAATAATATTAATATATAATATTATATATATTATATATAAATATTATTAATATATATTATATATTAATAATATATAATATATATAATATATATAATATTATAATATATAAATATATTATAATTATAATATTATATATATTATTGCATGAATGCTTTGAGTTCAAGTTGAAAGTAAATTATTCTGGAATATATTTATTAGATGGACACTCTGGTTATTTGAACATCTGTCCCGTCTTGTCCTAGACCAAAAACATAATAGTACAATTAATTGTTTAGTCCCAGATATTCCAAACACAAAACGGAACAACTGTCCTATTTTGTCTCGTCCTGTCCCGTCCTCAAACCAAACGCACCCTAGAAAGCTAAATATACTCTTGCCACATCATCTCAAACATAAATGATTTTTTAATTAAAATTGAAAAATCAATTTTTTTTTTTTTTAAATAATGTACCAAGGAAACAAGAGATCTTTGATGATTTACTACTTACTAGAAGAGATCTTTGTTGATCTCGGAGATCGACTTCCTGCAATTCACAGAAGAGGCTCCTCCGCGAATTGAGAATGCTTCCTTAGACGGTCGATATATAATTATATATATATATTTTTAATTAAAAATATTTTATGTTTGAGATGATGTGGCAGTGGTATGTTTGGTTTTCTATAGGTCAAGGTTAGTCAACCGATAAAGTGAACGGATTGACTTAATGACAAGAGGTGTTTGTGTTTATTTAGGACATCTTTTTAAAATCTTGCTAAATTCGTAAAGCAAGGGTAAGTTAGTATAATTAACCCAAAATAATAAAATAATAAATTTTTTAATTACTTCTTGCAATTTCATCTCTCTCTCTCTCTCTTGTATATATATATAATCTAAAATCAAATGGTGATTAGGGATTTATCCAGATATCAAACGGATTAAGGGTTTTTGGAATCTGCTGAACATTAATCTGAAGCAACCGGAGTACTAAATGAAATCCACCCCCAGTCTCCTAGCCGTGTTGCTTACTTATCACTGTGAGTGCATTTTTTTAGCTCTCTTTAGCCTTTTTTTTTTTTTTTTAATCAGGAAATGTCTAGGCAATCCATATCTGTTATTGATAAAGAAGGTCTAGAGCTTTTTCATGTCCAGTTTCCACTGAAGCACAAGAAATATAGCAGTACATTCATTTAAAATCTGATATTTTTTAGTTTATTAAAACTCACTTTATTATTTAGAAACTAGTAACAAAGTTACAACATGCTTTCAAGCTCTTACAAACACACAGAAACCACTCCAGACACAAACAAATTCAAGCATTTTTTTTTTTTTTTTCACACCAATTTCCCAGGAAACAAACATCATAAAAACATGTACTTAGCCAGAAATTTCAGTGGCCTTGACCTCAGGTTTCCTCTCTTCCTATTTAGGCACAGTCACAGTAAGCACACCATTCTCCATGCTAGCCTTGACCTGATCAATCTTGGCATTCTCAGGCAACCTGAATCTCCTCAGGAACTTGCGGCTGCTCCTCTCGATGTGATACCACTTATCGTTCTTCTCTTCGTGCTCTTTGCTCCTCTCTCCACAGATCTGAAGAATTTTCCCTTCTGCAACCTCCACTTGCACTTCTTCTCTTTTCAGTCCCGGAAGATAAGCTTTGAAAAGGTGAGCTTCTGGGGTCTCTTTCCAGTCAATTCTTGCTATGGAAACTGCTGATGTTTCTTGTGCTGAAGCTGGCACATTAGCAACAGCAGAGGTATTGAAGAACTCATTAAAAGGATGGCAAATGTCTACAGAAAATGGATCAAACACATCGGTTCTTCGGCCACCGAAGGAGCTAGGAATGAGAGACATGTTTGAAATTTTTTGAGGGTGATGAAAATTTGAAGAAGAATTAAAGAAAGCTGTGAATGGTACGGTGATCAATTTCAGGATGAAAAATGAAGAGGGAAGAGGAGGCTATATATAGGATTAGGAGGAAAATTCTAGTGACTGAAATTTCTGGTTCTTTAATGGGCTTCGTTGGCCATCTGTTACCTTCTGCCATCTTCTGAGCAAATTCAATTGAAATAAGGAAAATAATCATTGCGATCAAATTTACTTTTTTTTTTCTTCCTTTGAAACCTGATAGGGCTGATACTACCTTACCGTACACTGACTAGCCAAACCTAAATTTCGATGTATCCAATCATTTCAATTTCAAACCGAAACCGTCACCAGCACAAAAAATGGATTATTTTTGTAATAAGTGCTAGAAAATACAAAAATGTGATATTATGCAGATGCTGAATATATTAAATATAGCGAGTAGATGCTAGAAAGTTCAAGGATAGTGACCCTTGAAGTTAATGGTGATATTGTTGCCATATATAGATTCATAGAAATCTATATTCTATCAATATAAATTAATACTAGTTTGCAGCTTGCATTACTAAATACAAATTAAATATTATTTTTAATAACTAAATAATAGAAAGAAAGAAAAAAAAAACTATAATTATAATAGAAAATTTTAAAAGATTAGACATGATAGTTTTTCTTTTTTTTACATACAAATATTTAGGAGATAAAAAAGGTAGAATTTCATATAAGTCCTACCTTTTTGGTGATTTGTCACCTTTATAAATGTCTTTCTAAATTCATCACTTTAGCCCTTATTTTTTTCAAAACTCATCACTTTAGTTCATTTGACTAAATATATGAAAGTCAATTATTTTAAAACTTGTGAAAGTACATTTTTACCCTTATTACTGTTTAATTTAGCTAAAATGATTATATTAGTTTTATAAAATGAAAAATAATAAAATTCTCAATAATAAAATCTTAAATAAATATATTACAAAAAAATCTTAAATAAATAATAATAATAATATCCATTAATTTTTTTTTTTTTTTTTTTTTTTTTTTTGTATTCTTGTCATAATGGATATTAATTTAGCTAAAATGATTATCTTAGCTTTAAATGATTTTTTTCATATATATATATATATATATTTGTAATCTATTTATTTAAGATTTTATTATTGAGAATTTTATTGTTTTTCAATTTAATTTAAAGCTAAGATAATCATTTTAGCTAAATAAAAATCCATTATGAAAAAAATACAAGATAAGAAAAAATTAATGGATTTTTAATTATTTATTTAAGCTTTTTTTTTTTGTAATATATTTATTTAAGATTTTATTATTGAGATTTTTATTGTTTTTCATTTTAATTTAAAGTTAAGATAATCATTTTAGCTAAATTAAATAGTAATAGGGGTAAAAATATACTTTCATAGGTTTTAAAATAGTTGATTTTCACATATTTGGTCAAATGGGATAAAGTGATGAGTTTTGGAAAAAGTAAGGACTAAAATGATGAATTTAGAAAAACATCTATAAAGGTGACAAATCACCAAAAAGGTAGGACTTATGTGAAATTCTGCCAAAAAAAAAAAGACATGTCGATAAAATCATACTGTGAAAATTAACTTGTCTACAAATAACCAAAAATAAAAAATAAAAAAAATCCAATAATAGTAGAACCCCTGTAAATTAATAAAAAAGACTCAGGCCAGTGTAAAAATTTAATAAACCTCTCTATCGTAATAATTAATAATTTCTTTTTGAAACTCAGTGTAAAATTTTGGTCCCAACTGTCACATAAATTAATAATTCCATAAAATTACAAAATATATTGAATAATAATCAAGAACTAGAAAAATACTTCAAGATGTTAGTTTGTACAAGGCTACCATTAAGGGTGACAACGGGGCGGGTCAAGGCCACCCCAAACCCGTAACCTGGTTTTTGCCCCGTTTGATCTGTTTCATTAAAATAATAATAATAAATAAATAAATAAATAAAATAAAATAAAATAAATTGACAGTAAATTAAAATTTTTTTTTTTGGTGAACTGGAGGGCAACAAGCCCAGAAAACAGCAAAAGGAAAAAAACAAAAACAAAAACAGCAGAAACTAGAAAGAAGACAGAACAGTGCAGCGCCTGGAACATCCAAGGCCACTGGCATCAGCAGAAAGAACACCAGCAATCTCAAGAGGAGGCTCATCAAAGAACCGAACACCATAATCCTGCGCATGACCAAGCCGAGCTAACCCATCCGCAACCCTATTAGCCTCCCTGAAAACGTGCTGAATTCTACACTCCCAGTTAGCATCCATAAGGGTTCTGCAGCTCTGAATAATGCTAAAAAGGGGATGATTGATCATGGAAGGCTGCTGCAAGAGCTGGACACTAACAAGAGAATCAGTTTCCACAAGGACACAACTATACCCTGACTTCCAAGCCAACAAAAGGCCTTCAAACAGCCCCCAAAGCTCGGCCTCAAGAACACTACCACCACCTTTTTTCAACACAAAACCTGTCACCCAATCATGAAGATGATTGCGCAACACTCCACCAGCAGTGATGGTGCCCGACCCTGTATTATAACTACCATCAACATTCAGCTTGACCCAACCTTCAGGAGGAGGCAGCCATTTAACAGAAATATCAGCAATTTCCTTCCTAGACCCAGTAACATTAGCATCCAACCACTCTTTAGCGCTCCTAAAAATGATCAACTGCGGGTATTGAGGAAGCACAAACTCCTTATCAAAAACTTGACTACATCTCCATTTCCAAAGGAACCATAAAACAAAAGCAAAACCCAAGTAATGAGGAATCCTACCCTTACCTACCTTACCATCATGCAAATTATCATCTAACCAATTGTCAAGATCCCCCTTGAAAGAATTAGAGGTGGTGAACCCTCTACAAACCCCTTCCCACACACCAACCGAAACTGCACAGCCACGAAGAAGATGATCAACAGTTTCAATGCCAACCTTACATCGCGGGCAAGTACTATCACCATCCATTCCCTGAGCAACCCTTTGATGATTAGTAAGAACCTTACCATGCATAAGCACCCATAAAAAATGCTGTAATCTAGGCGGAAGCTTGATATTCCAAATAAACTTCCACATCCACGGATGACAGCTCACAGAATCAAACAAACCATCATACGCAGACTTAACAGAAAAATCACCACTTTGACTCCATCCCCATATAAACCTATCATGACCACTGCTCAAACCTCCAGCATGAATTCCAGCCACACAGTAAACAATGTGCCTAGGAAGAACTAGCTCAAGCTGCGAAATATTCCATCTACCATTCACTAAATAATGCTCAACATAATGGGAAGCAACATCCTCTGAAATACTAACAATGGCATGCTCCAAAAGAACACCAATCCCAGGGACCCAATTATCTAACCAAAACCTGATTTTATCACCACCACCAACCCGCCACCTAAGCCCCTTATTTAATAATTTGACACCATGCACAATACCCCTCCAAGTGCTCGAACAAACAGACCCCATAATTTGCTCAAAATTAGTAAAAGAAGAATTCTTGAGATACTTACTATTAAGAAGCTGGCACCAGAGACCATTCTCATTTTGCAACAAACGCCAACCCATCTTAGCAAGAAGAGCTTGATTCATGCCCTTCGTTTTCTTAATGCCAAGCCCACCAAACTTTTTAGGCACACACACACTATCCCAATTAATCAGGTGAACAGCCTTCCTAAACTCAGTATGGCCCCATAAAAAATCCCTATTGATCTTATCCAATCTATGACAGATATCTCCAGGAAGCTTGACTGACTGCATGGTATACACAGGCAAAGCGGATGTAACAGATTTAATGAGAGTAACACGACCAGCCAAAGAAAGGGACTCACTTTTCCAAGCTGCCAGTCTCTTCTGAGTTTTTTCAACAAGCTCCACATAAGTCTGATTGGTGACCCTACCATGGATAAGAGGCACCCCCAAATACCTACCCAAATTCTTTGTCAAAGGGGATCCACAAACACTAGCAATTCTTCTGGCATCAACCTCTTTGATATTATTAGAACAAAGAATTCTAGACTTCTCAAAACTCACTTGTTGACCAGAGAACCTACAAAACTCATCCAAACACTCCTTCATGACAGTGGCTTGAGAAATAGTAGCCTGACCAAAAAGAATAAGGTCATCAGCAAAAAATAAGTGTGAAACCTCCGGCCCCCCTCTAGAAATCTTCACACACTTCCAAAATTTCTGGTTAAGCTTATGGTTAATCAAGTGGGACAATTTTTCCATACACAAGACAAAAATATAAGGGGATAAGGGATCCCCTTGTCTGATGCCACACCCAGGGATAAAAGCCTTCGTTTTTTCCCCATTCAAAATCACTTGATACTGCACACTCGAAATACACCACATAATAAGATCAACTAACTTACCATCCAAACCCACCTCCACAATAACATTTCGAATGAAGTCCCACTGCAATCTGTCATATGCCTTGGCAAGATCAATCTTCCAAGCAATATACCCTTTCGTACCTTTCATTGTTCTATACTTGTGGAGAACCTCCTGAGCCACAACTATGTTATCCTGAATTTGCCTCCCAGGCACAAAAGCTACCTGGTTAGGACTAACAAGGTCAGGCAACAGAGTCCTAAGTCTCTGCACAATTACTTTGCTTATAATCTTATAAGTGGAATTGCAAAGACTAATGGGTCTGAGATGAGTTATACTGAGAGGACTGACCACTTTAGGAATGAGAGCGATAAGAGTATGATTAATATCAACAGGAAAAGATCCAGACTTAAAACTTTCCACAACCAACCTAACCAAATCCTTCTTGCACACCTCCCATTGATTTTGGAAGAAAACAGCAGGAAACCCATCCGGACCAGGAGCCTTTAAACCACCAATCCCAAAAAGAGCACTCTTAACCTCCTCTTCAGACACCTCCTTACTCAAATTAAAAAGCACCCCCTCCTCCAACCTTGGAAACATAAGAGGCAACTTATTGTAACTATCCAAATTCTGATGACTAGAAAAGAGATTTTGGAAGTAAGAGACGGCGATAGCTTCCATATCTCCCTTCTCAATCCTCCAAATGCCCTCCCTATCTTTCAAGCCTTCTAATTTATTAGACCTCCGTCTGATAAGAGTACCAAGATGGAAAAACTTAGTATTCCTGTCACCCTCCTTAAGCCAAGTAACCCTTGACTTCTGCAACCAAAAAATTTCCTCAAGCTCAACAATTTGATTATACTCATGCCGAAGCTTAACATCAAGTTTTGCCAAGCCAGGCAAAAACCTCTCACCTAGGCATCTTTGAATGCCCTGTAACCTAGCAAGAATCCTCCTTTTTTTGTGAAAAATAGAACCAAAAACATCTCTATTCCAAGAACTCAGGATGTCAGTCAAATAAGAGACTTTTCCAGAAATCGAGCCCCCATTCCTGTTCCAATTAGAACTCACCAAATTACTAAAACTCTCATGTTTTATCCACATAGCCTCGAATCTAAAAGGTTTAAGATGATTACGAGGGACATGATTACTATGCAGACAAAGAACGATAGGGCAATGATCCGAAGAGATTCTAGGTAAATGACGAACATAACCTTCCGCAAACATAGTCCTCCATTCCATAGAACAAATCCCTCTATCCAGTCTCTCCCAAATATCCTCCCCAATACCTCTCTTAGTCATCCACGTGTACTTTTGCCCAATGAACCCCATATCAACAAGTTTATTACTACTAATCCAGTCCCCAAAACCGGTATTGGTAAAGCCCTGACGACCTCCCCTCTTCTCAGAACTGTTAACAACTTCATTGAAATCCCCCATAATAACCCAAGGGCCTGTGAAACACTTCCTTAACGCACTCAGATAATCCCACAGATAACGCCGAACCACAATGCTAGGATTAGCATAAACAATAGTAAGAATCCAAACCCTATCTCCTTCAGCAACCACAGCAGTGACAGTATGCTTAGAACTAGCCACTACATGCAACTTCACATTCTTACCATTCCAAAGCAACCAGATACCCCCAGAAAAACCAGAAGCCTCCACAATGAATCTGTCAGAAAAACCCAATTTATCAACAACTTTACTAGCCTTAATACCACTAATTCTAGGCTCTAAAATGGCAATCGCCTCAAAATGCTGAAAACGTCTAATATCAGAAATAATCTTATCAAATCCCTTCTTTCCTGCACCCCTAACATTCCATGTGCAAATCATTAAAAAATAATTATAAAAGAAGAGAACCTATTCCATAACAACCTCCATTGCCTCCTTCAATTTGGAGGCAACCTCATCAAAATTAACAATTTCATCAAGATTAACCAACTGATTATTACTAACAATATTCCCATCACCAGAAGAGTTACACTCACCAGGAGGAGGCAGAGAAGAATGCTCAGCAGTCACCACAGCTCCCATCACCTCCTTATGCAAGGATTGTAACACATCTGTATCCTGGAGGACCTCATCTGTATCAGCTTCTGTCAACTCAACCACATGTGCTTTACCTTTATTACTATATCTGCCCTTACCCACAAACTTTCTCGCCGGAGTAGAATCCGTGGAAGGTTTGTTAAAGCATTGGATTCCAGTAACATCATCCTTCAGATATTTGTTAAAGGAAGGCCTTGTTTCTCTCATCCTAGAAGAGCCTGTATTAGATATCTCAGCCAACACCGAATTAGCGTTACCTATGATGGTGGAACTCGGCCCTGCCCCAGAAATATCCATACCACCCTCCTCCTCCTCCTCCTCCTCCAAACCCTCAGAAAGTATAGAGAACCGGGATCCATCCACCTTTGGACCACCAATCCGCACACCTTTACCAGACTGTACCATTTTTCCTCTCTCAGTTCCCACCAATCCATTCGCAGAAGCTGTCCTACTATCCCCAATCTGCCCAGAATTTCTGATGCCATGTCCAGGAGAGTTATTAACACCCCGACTGCCAGTGAACGATTTCCCAAAGTGAGCAACAGAACCATTCCTCTTACTAGCAAAATGAGCACCCATATTACTTCTACCTGACCTCCCATACGAGACTTGCATCCACGGTCCAAACGAATCCTCTTCAACAGCAGGCTGCACATTCTCCCTTGGCACCTCAGCCTGAGCACTTTCATTCTGATCTCCCTTTCCCATTGTACACCCCTCCTTACTATGTCCCATTCTTCCACAGCTGTAACAAATCAGCCCAATGTTTTCATACTCAACCCTGATACACCTGTCATCCACACAAAGAGAACCCTTTAAAGGTTTAGTGATATCAATCTCAACACAAATCCTAGCAAATCGTCCCCTAGCTTGAGACTCAGTGATTGGATCCACCTTGAGTGCAGTACCCAGCATGCCCCCAATGCTCCGCAGAAGATTAACTTCAATCCATTCCATAGGTAATTTCAAAAGCCTCACCCAAACCGGCATCCTCTGAATCTCCTCCTCTCCAGGAACAAAATTCGGTCTCCACTTCTGAATAACCAAATATTGATTGGCAATAATCCATGGCCCTCCAGTTAGCACAAATTCCATATCCTCTACCATCTGGAATCTTGCCACGAAATATCCATCCTCCAAATCGGTAAGCTGCCATTGCCCAATCAAAGCCCACTTCTGTCTCAATTTGGAGAGCATAAAATTGAGTGTGTGGGATCGTCCCATGATTTTTAAAATCACGGCATTAGTCCACGGCTTACACAATCGCTGCTTCAATTCTGCTGAAAGCCTCATATTGGGTCCATTCAATCCCTCAGTAACCGTGATGTCCCCATCCTCAATCCTCAATTTTTCCTTACCCGAACCAAATCCTGTCCAGCTCCCCTGGTTTGACTGCCCCAGAAGTTTCGCTTTGAAACTCTGATCTGCCGAAATCCTCGAATCTCCTCCATCAACATCCTTCTGCGAACGGGCTCGCTTAACACCCAATCGAGGGTCTGGTGGTTTGTCCTTCAGAATTTGACTCCCTTCCTTCGTCGGCTGAGATGAAAACGTGAAGATTTCCTCCATAACTCACTACAGGATCCAAGAACGAAGGCGCGTGGGGAAAATCGCACGACGCCGATCTACGCGCCAGGCGCGTTCAATTTTTCTTCTTTTTTCTAATTTTTTTTTCTTATTCACAGTTCATGTAAATTTAAATTTAACATAGCACAATAACCGAGTTTAATAAACACTAAATTCATAGGTAAAGTATAAAATACAAATCCTAAAATAACTTAAACAAAAATACAAAATACAAAATACATATAACATTTTCGGTATCAATAAAATTCATTCAACATCTTCACTAAAATAGTTTAAACATAAAAAATTTCAACAACAAAATCCATCCAACATCTTCACCATCACTAATTTTTATTTTACATTTTATATTTAAAATATCTATATTTTAAATATTTATTGATATTCCGAGTCAAACGGGGCAGGTCGGGGCAAAAGGGGCCGCCCCATACTCGACCCAGCAACCTGGCCAGGTCAAAAAACTTGCCCCAAACCTGCCCCGTTACCCGTTTTCACTGCCCCAAACCCACCCCAAACGGACTGGGGCCCCGCAAACGGACTGGGGCCCCGCAGGTTTGGGGTGGATCGGGGATTTTTGCCACCTCTAGCTACCATGCTTGATATTTTTGATTTTATCCTTCTTCTTTTGAATTGTCCTATTGTTATAAGTTATAACAAAGAAGATAGAAAATATAGAATTTTTAAGAGCCGTTAGAAATAGAATTTTTAGTTATATCATGAGATCTCTCTTGTTATATACAACCAAAAAATAAGCCTCACTATTTTTAGGGAGAGTATCCTTGGTCACTAAGTAATCACATTCCCAAAAAGAATTGGAAATTTTCTAAATAAATCTTTCCTAAACAAGTAATCCTAAAAAATAAAAAAATAAAAAAATAAAAAAATACTTACTTTGAAGAAAAAAACCGACTAAACAAGGAATCCAAAAAAGAAACCTTCCCTAAATAATAAAACCGATTTTCATATATCTTCTAAGACAAAATAACACTACAATGTAACACCCTTCAAATTAATAACCCCTCTAAATTAATACACGAGGATGGGTCCCAATAATATTAGTTTAGAGGGGTTCTCCTGTACAACTATTGAAGTCCCAATAAGTAATCTCTACTGATAAGACAAATTATGTTCTTCATCAACCGCCGTCGCTCTTCTGTATATTGAACTCAAAATTTGAAGATTTCTAGACCAAAGCGAAAAAAATAATAATAAATAAATAATATGTTCGAAAACTAATTAGATGTTAAATCATCTTAGAACCAGTGAAAAAAATTAAAAGAAAAAAAAAAGTGCAAATTCTGGAAAATTTAAATCAATCACAACTTACTAAAACAACAACTTAGATGAAGACACCTAACCGCAAAATGAAATTTCACATCTTTTTTTTTTTTTTTAATCAGAAATGGTGAAACATTAGAAGACGTCACCCAAACCCGCCTACCACTCCTGCAAAAAACAATTTCGACAATTCTCATCAACAGTTACACTCGAGTCATATTTATCAATTATAATGACACTTTATCGGGATACAAGTATACAACTCTGATAATTAAGAAAATTGGTGGTTAAATTGCTTAGTTTGAACAATCCAATGTTATGGATCATGCTGGTAGCCATTGATCTCATCAAGTCTCATAGACATTCAGGGACGTAACTAGGATTAAACACTAGGGTGGGCTAGAATAATTTTTTTTTTTTTTTTTGGATCATTAACATCATGAGAAAATTGTATAAATTAAAAATAAAGATACACCCAGTTAAGAAGACAAAACGGGGATTACTTTATAACTGTATATTCTAAATAAATATATTAAAAAAATTAATAAAAAAATAAAGTCAAAACAAATTATAAAATAAACATGAAATGCAAATACAATAAAATACTAATTAAGTTGTATTCTACGGTTTTTCAAAAGATCAAACTTATCAATTATGAAATCATGATCAATAGCACCAGCAATTTCTCTTTCAATGTAGACAACCATGAAGTTTATTAAAAATTCATTTTCCATCTTATTGATGTCTTGATAAGATTCATTACTGAAAAATTATTTAATTATTTACATATATAATGTTCTTATATTATAATATTAGTAGATTTATTCGAAATATACAAATGCAGTGTTAAAGGAAATCTAATTCATTATTTTCTAAAAAAAAGTATAATTTATTTAATTATTAGTTTAGTTTAGTTATAATGGAGCATTTACATCATATAAAAAAAATAAGTATTCACTTATATTACTATTTACTAACAAACCTAAAAGCAAAAGAATAATTAAAAAATAAATAAAAATTATCAAGCATGTATCTAAATTTCAACCAAAACAAAAAGAAATTTATTAAATAATAATGTTAATTTGTAAATTAAAATTAGAATAACTTATAATTAGATTAATCCTAAAATTTAATTATAAAACAAAATATTTAAATTTACAATATTCATAAAAATATACCTAATTGGAAGATGAATTATTGATGTTAATAGAGAGGTTGGACTAAAATTTGGAGAAAGATGAGAGAAAAAAGAATTATTAAAGAAAAAGAAAAAAAAATCGAAATCAATGACCTGTTGGAGTGTTGGTTGCCTTTCGCCTTGAGACTCATGAAGTACTAAAAGTAGGTAAAAGTCTAGCTACTAGGTATCTATAATATATAGCTGTTGCTACTTGTCTATTTCCTAGTGCTTCTCCTACACGGTTTTTATTGTTATCATTTTTTTTTTTTTTAAACTTTCAATTTTTTTTTTAAAAGGCCCAAGGTCCGTCCTTGTAGACATTAGAGGCGGATCTTAATGGAGGGTTGACCCAGAGCTGGGTCAACTTAAAATAAAAAATAAATAAAATAAAACAATAAATAAAAACTTTTCAGTCTCTCTCTCACAAGTCTCACCTCAAAACCACACCTCTTGTTAGGTCGATAAATGTTCATATTTGAGACCCCTAAATATTTTATGTGATATTCTTGAGATAAATTGGATATTTTAATGTGTTCGTTGAAATTGTGTAGGAGATTGCTCTTAGAATGAATTTGAAGATAAAAATGTGATTTTATAGAAGTTTGAAGAAATGCCCATGAAGAACATCCAACTTGAGAAGACAATATCTCTGTCCACATATTGAACTAAGTTGCGATCCATATATATTTGGAAAGCCCCGGATGTTTATTTTCGGAAAACTTTATGATTTGTCGATCCAAATTTTCTAGAGAGAGTTATGGCCGTTTTAGGGACTGATGGTTAGAGTTGAAAATTCTTCCGCGTGTTCTGATTGGAAGATATCCAAATTTGACAAAAAATTAAGAGAAAAATTCCCAAATTGAATTCTAAAGGTTCTAGAAAGTCAATGGATGATTGTGACATTTTCCCAACTCAATTAGGAGTCAAATTATCAAAAAGGAAAGCCAACTTTGAGAAGAAATCTTATTCCTTGATTCATAAGAATTTCTTACTTAGTGGATTTCATAAATCAAAGAGAATTGAGAGCTTATAATGAGAAGTCACTTATAAGAGCATCTTCAATGTAAGAGTGGCTTGTGAAAAAAAAAAAAAAAAAAGTCACATAGGATAAATAGACGGTTTATTAAAAAATGTATCTTCAGTGCAGTAGTGCATATTCAACCTCACGCTGATGTGGCAAAAAAAAATATTAGACATTGTCAACATAACCATCTATTTTCAAATGATCTGTTACACAACTATTTTTTCGGTTGGCTCAACAAGTATTTAAGATTGACATTAAGGGCCTGTCCTACAGGCTGTTTTCAACATGTTTTCATTTTTGTTTTCAAAAAATGATTTCGACTTCGCGTCCGGTAACCGTTTTTCATTTTATTTTCAAAATTCAAAAACAAAATGAAAAACAAAATCAGTGTTAAAAATGAAAATTTTGAAAAAAAAAAAAATTGTTTTTCATGAATTTGTTTTTGTTTTTCATATGTAGTGGGTCCCATATCATTAATATCTATTTTATTTTAATAAAAAAAAAAATTTCTTCTTTTTTTTCTCTTGAACCAGACATCTTCATCTTCTTTCTCCTTCATCTTCTCTCTTCTTCATCTTCTTTCTCCTTATTCATCTTCTCTCTTGAATCGCCGGTCATCACTCGCCACCGTCGATCTCGCCGGTCGTCTTCTTCTTCTTCTTCTTCTTCCTCTTCCTCGCCTTCGATCTCGCGACGACCGGTCGTCTTCCTCTTCTTCTTCTTCCTCCTCTTCTTCCTCTTCCTTTTCCTCTTCCTTCTCCACTCATTGTGAATCTCGTCGCTGTCTTCTTCTTCTTCCTTTTCCTCTTCTTCTTCTTCTTCTTCTTCTTCTTCCTCTTCCTCCTCCACTCGCCGCCAATCTGCTCTGCTTCCCCTCTCGCCACCGATCCCCGGTTGCCGTCGCCGATCTGATCTTCTTCTTCAGCTGGTCTTCTTCTTCTTCCTCCTCTTCCTCTTTAACTGGTAACTTTTAATTATTAATTACATTAAAAAAAAAAAATTGGTTAATTATTTAATCAATTTGTATATAATTGTTATAATATTAAACAAATGGTAAAAATTGATATTTCAATTTTCGAAAGTTTTCGGTTATCCTACTAGACGTGTTTTTTCCGTTTTTATTTTCAAAATACGGAATCAGTAAATGCTACCAGACGCGTATTCGGAATTCAAAAACGAAACCAAAAATACTGATTTCATTTTCATTTTTCTTTTCGAAAAACAAAAATAGAAAACGGCTTGCAGGACGGACCCTAATTTTTCATCTAATTTTGGTAAGGAAACAAAATAAAAAGAAAAAAGGAAAAAAAAAAAAAATTGGACATGTCATTAAAAATAAATGTGTTTTAAACAGAAGTATTAGAGACCAAATTTTGAGTTGATTGTCGATCAAGTTTATATTTATGCCACATAGAAAGCGAATCTCTTAACATTGTTGTCATATCAACGATTTTTGGTTTGCAAGTCACTTTTGCATTGGAAATGCTCTAAATACCAGGAGTTTTCTACAAGAGAAAGGGGTCCACAGTTGGAGATTGAAGATCGAAGACTCTATCAGTATTCTAACTACAAAAAAAATAAAATAATAAAAGGTCTTCAACAATGGCTTAATGCCGTCGAAAAAGACGATTTCCCATTGAAAATAAGTTTTTTTGACGGGAAAAAGTCATCGAATGCCATCAAAAATACGTTCGTCGGAAATAAACTTTAACCGATGAGCCGTCGAAAATACCACTTTTTTCGACGGTCATGGCCATTGCAAAAAATGAAAATGACTGTCAGTAATAGTATTTAAAAAGGGAAAGTATCATTTTCCCCCCTAACTTTTGCCCTTTGTTAAGACGAGGATAGGGATAGGCCATATTGGCCGATCTCCCCCCTCAAATGGAAAGAATGTATTATATTCCCCTTCTGTTACCTTTTCCATCCATTGAATATATTATATGACCGTTAAAATTGAAGCAAATGACTGTTTTATCCTTCAGTTTGCTCCATATAATTACCATTTAACCCTCAAAATATTCATTAAATAAAAAATATATTAAAAAAATAGAAAACAAAAAATTAAATTAAATTAAATTAAAAAAAGATGGATCTCCACCGTCCATATTTCCATCTCAAAGATGGATGGTGGATATATCTTTTATTTATTTATTTAAATTTAATAATAAAAAAATAAAAGAATATAAAAAATAAAAAAAATTTAAAAAAAGCTCTGGATAGTGGATCTCCACAGATCTTATTTTTTATCAAATATTTTTTTTTTAACAAAAAATTTAATCATTCACCAAGCATATCGATTCAATTCATTTGGTCTGGAACATTTGGTCTATACCAGATCTCTCATACACCAACAAAATCAAATGACCATATCTGGTAAAAAATCTTCATCTTTACCAAACCATGACTGCCCATCTCAACAATATTCATCTTCAATCTTCATCACACCATCCACATTTCTCAAACCCTAGCCACCCACAAACACACCATCAACCACCACCTCTAAACCAAACAAAACACTCAGTGTCAACCCACACAAACACAAATACAACCAGATTGGAGTGAGAGATTGAGATGAGGGAGAAGATAGTTCTAGTATTGAGATGAGATCAAACTCAAACCACTTCAAACCAGAAGCGACGGCAACGATAGCGATGACCGAAAGCGCGACGACGATCGGAAGCCCGATCGAGTGTCGATCTCTTCTTTCTTGGCTTCGGGGTGGTTGAAAGCTGATTTCAAATGCCAACCAATAGATGGATTTCCTCACCATCTGAACCGTAGGATTAAATCTGAAAAGAGTACTTCCTAGTTTCTATAAATATCAACCCACACTAAATTAAATCTATCCCTTCAAATCACTTTTTCCAAAAAATATTTTCAAGTCGAAGTTCTTCATATACATATGCAGAAGACACACACCTTCGTCACGTATATCTTGATGTTTCGCAAAACCTGATCATAAGTATTTACCAATCAAAGGATATGTTCTAGTCTCGAGTTGAGAGTGATTACAACAACAATAAACCAGATTTTATCATTGAACTTTGTGGCAAGAGAAGTTTGCAATGCCGAATGTCGACTATCCGTACCGCAGTTGGGAAATTGCGGAGATGCCTACGATAAATCGAAGGTCTTAATCTTAGTGGTGCCTTTGAAGTTGATATTGTGAGTATTTGTTAATATTAAAGTTGTAAGAAAATTATATTTAATATTAAATTTTAATAATTTATATTTGTATCATTTTGCAGATAAACCGGGAAAAAATCTTAATAGCACAAGATAAAAAATACAAAAATGGATTCAATTTTGACCATGTGTGGCCCATCCTCAAGGATATGCAAAAATTTGCAAATGACGATACTACAACATCAGCCTTTCGAAGGTAAAGTGGTCATTTTGTATCATCACAAGAAAACTCTTCAACTCCAGAGTCCCCCACAATGGCATCTCCTAGACTATCTTCATTTTCTCTGAATATAACTAGTGATGGCATTGGGGGTAGTTCATCTCAAAGGCCTGTTGAAGTGAAGAAAGCAAAATTGAAAAGGAGGGCTGAGGAAGAAACTTCAACAATTGTTAACATTCTGAAAGAAGGACAAGAAAAACTCATGGAAGTTTATAATTAAAAAACAATAAACAAAAACAGTCAGGAGAGGGAAAGAACTAACGATATTATGGAGAGAAAATTTGAGCTGCGGGAAACCAAAATTGTAATAATGGATTTGGATACCATAACTGATCCAATCAAGTGCAAGTTTGTGAATCAGGAACAATTAAGAATTATGGCAAAACAAGCTCAGCAACGAGGCCAAGGATCCCAAAATGCATCTGTGTCTTTTGGTGATTTTTTCAAGAATCTCGGAGGATCTAGAAATGGTGTTCTAGACTACTAAATCGTTGTTGTAATTTATGTTGTTTTTTTTTCCTTAATTTTAGTGTCTTCCAATTAGTGGTAATTTATTTTATCACTATGAAGTTTGTATTCGGTTTTAATGTTTTTATTAATTAATGTATTTTGCTTTAATTTCCGTTGTTTTGAATTAAGTGATTTATTTTTAAAAAAAAAATGCATTAAAATTTTTTAATTATACACTTCATTTTAGTTTATTATAAATGTTAATATTAATTAAATAAAAAAATCATTAAATAATAAAAAAGACCAAATTGGAATAAATTTAATTGAATAAGGGTAAAACTGTAAATACATAAAACCTTTAAATAAAGGATTTAATCTGAATAGATTTTAATAAATAAGGTTAAAATGTGATTTTATAAAAGTTGAGGGATGAAAAAAAATGGGAACAGATTTTACGCAAAATGAACAAGTGTCGCACAATATATTGTGTGACCCTGTTCATCAGCACACAAATGCCGCAAAGAATGGAGCTGGGTTGGAGGGGATTTCTGCTGCAAATTGGAGATGGCACAAGGTTTATCGTAGGGTTGGAGATGGTCTAAGTACTAGTATATCTCTAGCACTGTACCAACTCCAATTACTATTCTCTTATTTCAAATGCGTGACCTTTGATAGCCAAAAGCCAGAGAAATCCATATCACACTTATATCTAATTATCTAAACAAATATTTCTACACACACGTCAAATGTTTCCACATACACAAAATTTATACTAATATTAATTAATTCCATTCTAAATTTAACATTTTTACATCTGTGTTAGTATCTATGGCATAAGGCATCCATCATAGATGGATATATGGAACCTTTTTTATATTTAAAAAGAAAAAAAAAATGATAAGAAAACAAAACATAAGATAGGCATTGTCTCATATAATCAATTTGGCTTCTTGTTCGAGAACCGGTATTTTTTTCCATGTATCATCCAATCCACTTATTTGCAGCGGTGGCAACGAGAATTCGCTTACGGTTGAGCTCCCGCTTCGAATTTCCTTCAAAGCACGAAATGCTGATATAGTGCTCTTCATGTACAAGCTCTCCATGTACTCAATTTCTGCAAGTTCCTTGGGCATTCTGAGAACGTCGTTGCCTTCTTTTGTGGTTGCTGAAGTTGATGGACCACCGCAGACATCATCCCCATCATCTGCATCTGCCCCTGTTAAAGCTGGCTTTTCGTTCATGGGGAAGAGGCCATCCAGCATTGTTTCGCACTGCTTCACGAGCTTGTAAAGCAAGTCTGTAGTGAAGAAGGGCTGTTGCAACACCCTTTGAATGAATGGCAAGCGAATCAAAGCACCGGTTCTTTTGTCATACTTCTTCAGTATCTTTACCAATCCTGTCGATAAACACTGATTTTTTGTTAGCGATACCTCAACTACACCATAAAAGTTTTGTTACATAACCACTTAATCCCTATATGCAAAAATGCAAACCATAATTTATTCCAAGGTATAAAAATATCTATTGGTTCCAGTTTCTGTATTAAGAAAGTTGTGAATGCCTTTTATCTTTTCCTAGGCTCCATTTAAATTACTACAACTAGCTCAAGAAAATCTTCATGCACCTAGTGCGCGATAAGATATGAGACAGAAAAAGCTTATATGACACGTATGTGACAGCCACATGTCTTATCTTCAGTAGCAGCCAAGGGTACACCTGACCCACCTAAGATTTTCAAATAACATGGTTTTGTCTTTTCATACAATGAATTATGATTAATTAATATTATTGCCATTTATAATAATAATAATAATAAATCTGTTTACGTATGTAAATTTTTTAAATAGTTAATCGCTAGTACCTGTATAGTTAAGAGCACTATAATTCTCCAACAAAACCATCTCGCCATGGAAATCCACAATTTCCTTCCTAATCTTAATTATCTCTTCATTGGAATCACTCGCCTTTGCCACCCTATCCTGTAATTCCTGCAATCCAATCCCAACAACATAAAATCGTCAAACCTCTCACACAAAAAACCAACCACCCATATAGAATAAACAAATTTGTTACAGAGAGTATCCCATTGACATATATAATCTTGCTATATTTAGTAACTATATATATATTTCAACAGTCAACGTAACGAAAGCATATATGGAAGTAACAAAAATTACTTTTGACACTAACATATTCCCTTAAGAAAAAAAGGAACGAACACAGGAGGCGCATATTAACCGAATATACCATGGAATATTTCTAAAATATGGTGTGAGGATATAATTTAACTATGGTGCGCAACAGTTGTCAAGCAAACAGCTGGCAATTTAAAGCAAAATTCGTTGAATAAAGTAACGGCAAAGCCCCCACAGACTAACTGCTTAACGGCCAATCTCTGCAAAAATTTCCGGCTCCGATTTAGATCTAGATGTGGCGTAGTTTTTTTTTTTTTTTTTTTTTTTAATCTTCTTCTATAAGTTAATGATTAAACGAAAAAGGACGAAAAAGGCAATAAAATGATGCTGACCAAGATTTAAGATAAGTGTGTATATTTGCATATTCCATTCCATGTTTGCTTGAAAAAAAAGCAAAGAATGTATATATATATATACATATATATATATATATAATTTATTTTTTTCCGTGAAACCAAACTGAGAGAAAAGTTACCTTTAATGTGATGATATACTCTTCCTCCTTCTCAACGAAGAAAGTGTTGAATTTCTCCATCTCGTCCTCCAACAACTTGATAAAATCGATTTCCTCTCGCGACATGGCGTCAGAGTCGTCGAATCTGGGGCGTTTAGTGGGCCTGTCGCCGAGTCTGGTAGGCTCGATGAGTTTCAACCTCTTCTTGAGGTCCTTGTAGGAGAGAAACTTGTCGCGCCATTCCGGTAAGGTCTCCTCGATCTGATTGCTAAGGCTCTTGCCGAATTTCATGTTTGAAACTTGAAAGTGTAGAGAGAGAGATGTAGAGAGTGGTGGGGAAGGGAGAGATGGAGATATAACGGTAGAGGCAGAATATTCGGGAGGTTAGTTTTGGAATATCCGTTTGTTTAGCGACGGTATATCTCTCGTTTTATTCCCTTTTGCGTGTTTTTTTTTATATTATTAAGATTTCGTTTTTTATATTATTTTTTAATTTATCTTTTCTTTTTGAGACACGTGGCATGTCACTTTTGTAGCGGCTCCTACTTGGCCACTTGTAGCTTTCGGCTGCTTTGTCTTTGCAATGCACAACTGGAGGGATCTGAATCGGATCAATGTGGTGATCACTGCAGGGCCGATGCATTTTGATTTGGTTATCTTACAATTTTTGTTTGTATTTTTTTAAATAAAAATTAGTTTATAACAATTGAACTACAATTGTTTGATCGATCAAAAAAAAAAAAAAAAAAAACAAATGGAAACTATTTAGCTAAGTGAATTCTGGTAATCAAGAAACCGAGATCTTGAATGAGACCATGAGCCCCTTCCCCGCCATCCAACCATCACAACTTCAACCACATGCAAACCCTCCACAACAATTATTGAAATCAAAACCTTATCCAAACCCATCAGCCATATCCCATACCTAAATTAAAAGCACATCATCACAAAAATTGCTAAAAAATTAAACCCATACCCAATTTGTTTTATGTATTTAAGGGGTTTTTAGAGAGAAAGAAGTAGACGATCAAAAAACAATATGATGTTGGTTCGATGGTAAACATCTTATACCAGTACCACGAGGTTACCGGTTCAAGTTCTTCCCTCTCCCTAAAAAAACTCTCAAAATTATGTAATAATATAATACTTAAAAAAAAAACAAAACAAATGATCAAAAGGCGAGGTTTGATTTTATTTTTTAAAATTTAATTTGTTATATATTAATATTTTTAGTTATAAAATGATTAAAATATCCGTTAAATTTTAAGTTGTGATGAGGATTTAAAAAGGGGTACAAGAAATAATTGAAAATTGGTTTGGAATGGTAATTACTGTAAGCTAAGGGGTAAGCGAGCGAGGGTGGGTTGTGTGGAGCCGAGCTGAGCTAAGCAAAGTTTAATTATTAATTACGCATGGTATAATTCTCAAGGCATGCAGAATATCCACAATTCGCCACCTACAAATTTAATAACAGGATCACTCATCACTGCTGCTTGCCACCTTCCACAACTTCAATGTGTCTACATTCCGTCCATTTCAATTAAAAAGGGTATTTTCGGAATTGAACAGGAGATTTTCGTTTGTAATTGTTTGGCATTTTTAGGGAATATTCGGATCCCTCACTGGGATATTCTTATAAAATCTTCCAATTTACTCTTCAATTGTCACGTATCTCTGTCTTCTCTCAATTAAGCCACATATTCGATCTTTGTTATATTTCTTAAACATGTTAGTTGCAAATTATTAAATATATATAGAGTCTCTCATAAGGGATCCCTCATTTTAATTTTGGTAAGTATTACCATGAAATCACATTGATTTAAATGAATTTTGATCTGAATTTTTTTTATGGTAAATAAGTTTATTGAAATCAACCTATAAATAAAATTTGAGAATTTTTCAAATACTATAATTATTTATCTTGAATTTATCTATGTTTCGCTCATTTTCCAATACCTTCATATTTAAAAAAATCGGGATAAATAGTTATAGTGCTTGAAATATTTTCAAATTTTATTCATAAGTAGATTTCGATTAACTTATTATCCACACAAAAATTCATATTAAAATTCATTCAAATCGATATAATTTCATGGTGATCCTTACCTAAATTAAATTAAGGAATCCTTAGGAGAGATTCACTCATATATCTATAGTCAATCTCCAGGATACTTTTATTTGCAAAAAAGAAGTTTTTTATTTTACAAAAAAAGCTTTAAAACTTTATTGAAAAGAAGTAAGACAGTTTGACATCCTTGAATATTTCACTTCTCCTTGAATCTTTATCTTCTTTCTTTAAAATCATAGTAGAAACACACAGCACGATTCTCATCAAGATCAAGCATCTAGTGATCAAAGAGTGTGATCGGCTTAAAAATGTCTTTTATATCTTGTTTAAGCACCTACTGCGATGCATTCTTGGCATCCAATGAAAGATGTTAATTATCAGTTTATATCCTTGTTGTTTTGACTGTACGATAACAATTTCATATTTTCATTCCAAGTTTATCGAAAACAAATCTTCAACTATCGATAGATAATGATATGACCGTGATAAAGTATCTGATCATCTTCTCGCATCACTCTTTCAAATCACGTGATTAGTTGTTGGCTGTCGATAAAGTGATAGTAAAAAGCAATCACATCTTAATTAATCAATCATTCATTCACTTTAATGCTTAGACTATCTCCAATTCATGTCAATACCAATGTCAAATTTAGTAAATAATAATAATAATAATAATAAGTTATATTTGACACATCAATTTAACATTGTGCTTCAATTCACAATTCTATTTAAAATGTTATTTTTATTATTTTATTAATTAAAATTATAAAAGTAAATACTTATCATTAATACATTCATTATTTTTTTTTAAAGCTCCAATGCAAAGTTCCATTAATACATTTATTATTTCATTTAAAATATATATAATGATATTTTTGTAATTAAAAAGAGAACATTTATTATTGTGCCAAATTTGACATATACTATATCCACAGTGTATTGGAGGATGGTTTTTACATCATGTGCTAAATTTTAGCATCAGCATAATAATTTGGCATATCATTGAAGATGCTCTTATATATCATAAGATTAATAAAGATGAGGAAGACGTGAGGTGAGGTGAGGTGAGGAAAGGGTTAGATGAGGAAAGTGATAACACTTTAGTGTACCGACTTTGTGGACCTGTCACAAATTTAATAAGTTGAATTTTAATAATACCAAATTAAATAAGTAATAAATTGACCAAAACATAGGGCTCGTTTGTTTTTACACATCTGAAATTAGAAGTAGTCTTAAAGTTACTTTTCAAATATTTTATTTATTTTTTGTAAGACATTTCAGATCTGAAAATAAGTAAAAAAATATGAAAATTTTAAGTTAAAAAACCTGACTTTTGTTAAAGATTGAACTATTGGTTATGGCTTGAATTCCAATGGTTACTAAAACACAATTTACCAATGCGAAGACTTCCTGGAGATGTGAGAGCATTTTGGGAGTATGAGGTTATGTTTGAGGGAGGTTTGGAGGACCCGACGAACATAGGAAGCAACGGAGGGCTCAAACCGCTGCCGCTACAGCTTTGGCAGCTGTAGGGCAATGGTTTGACACCGCTGCCAATTTCTGGCAACGCATAGGCAGCGGTTCCAACTCCAGTGGACACCGCTGTGGCTTTCACAGCGGTACCGGCAACGGTTGACATGATTTGGTGTGTGGATCATGGTTTTCTGAGTGGTCAAGTTCAACACAGTTTAGGAAGCGGGTGGCCAACCGCAACTTGAATCGTAGTTAATCACAAGCATGCGTTGAATCAGGAAATATTTATGGAAGAGGAAATATATTGCTTCTAAAAGTTCTAATAGGAAAAGGATTTCTCCTTTAAAGAAGACTTGTCATAAATAGGAAATAGTATTTATGTGGAACAAGAAATTCTTGTACGTATAGGAGTGGGATTTCCTTTTATCCTAAACTCCCTGAAATTCATATAAATATACCATAATAACTAGATTATTTGTGGTGGAGCAAAAAAATCAAATACTATAGAGATCTCAAAGTGAGCATTGGGTGTAATTGGGTTTGTGGTATTATTTAGAGAGAGATCATGAGTGTGTGGTTGTAACAATTTACTACATATTGAAACTTTCTCTTGTCGTCCTGACAGCCGTGGTTTTTTCCCTTATTTGGGTTTCCACGTAAATTCTTGTGTTGTGTGTGCTTGGATTTAGATTACTTCTCTTCATCTATCTTTTCTTTGTTATTGTGTTTGTTTGTGTTCTATCCGGTAACGCTTCCGCGCATATAGTGACGTTTGTTTCGCTAACATGAACAACTTACATATATTTGACATATTTATTCCAAAACTATCCTTAAACCTCTTAACAATTACAATATTATTTTGGTGAAAGTAGAACAAACACTTAGGACATCTCCAACTAGACCTGACACGGTTTCGATTCGAACCGTTGAACCAGATCGGACCGATTTCCAGTTCCCCGGTTCCAATTTTTACGGAACCACTGGTTCAAACCGGACTGGAGTGGTATGTGGTCTGTGGTCTGTGGGATTGAATACAACTATGGTTAATCCCATAACACTTTTATTCTTCTAGTTCCTCTTTACTTGCACAACTGACAACTGCTTATCGACATTCAATATTTTATTTTTTCATGGTAAATTAGTATTTGATTTGATTTATCATTTAAACATAAACATCTTGAAAGAGAATAGTTTATTGTTCCTTTTAAGCTGTTATACAAATGTTCCGCCTTGAAACAATTTGCACAGGTAGATAACGAAAATTAATTTTATTCTTAACGCTGATGCGATGTTGCACAATTTGCCAACGTTTGAGGATTCAAGATTACACTAACTGCAAACTAAAGAGTCACCTTCATGAATTCTTTATCAGTATTATTCTCTTATAATTTTGTTAACCAAATTAATACTATATGTTAACCGGGAAAATGAGTAACTAAACCAAGGAAGAACTTTTCCACCAAAGAAGCGCCTCCACTTCCCGACACCCGGAGCCAAGACGCCCCACTCCCCCTCGAGAATCTGAAGCAGGGAAGGGTGTCCCGCTCCATAAGGGGCCCGCCTCACTAGAAGCACCTAATGTGACAACGGATTCGGTAACTTGGCCTACCCAGCCTCTTTAGAATACTAGAGAAGTAGAGGGAGGCATGGTCCATTAGAAACCTGCCTCCCTAGAAACGTCTGACAGGGAAGTGGACCTGATAGCTGAGCGCACCCGATCCTTGAAAGCACATGAAAATACAAGATGATCGGTGGAAACTCTGGAGAGTATTCCGGAAGCCACCCACGAAGCCCCCTACAAGTGGCAATCCCTTTCAGTGGGTGACGTTAGCCCTCATGCCTAGCCACATGGGAGGAGGAGGAGGAGAGGAGCCGAAGGAAACCTGCAAGACCTCAGCATTAGCTCATTAATGCAAGATAACAGACATAGAAGAGGGAAGACAAGCAACCAACGGTGGTGATCCTTTGGAGCCACGCTACATCAACGGTCTACTCCCCTTCCACCTAAGTCCTAATAAAGGTTAACTATCTCTTGCATGAAGAAGGATGTTGTAATTTTCTAGCAAAATATTTATAGAAACCCAACAAGCATGAAAAAGAAAATGGTGGAGAAGGGGTGCTTGACAAGGTGCAGCGTGACAGACGCTAACGCTATCCCCTACTAGGTCTAGTCTTGACAGCGACCTCCCATGATTGCAGAGGTCCCTTCCAACCAATCGAACCCCCTCAAAACACCACCTAATCACCATATCAACCCTACTGAAGCCTTCATCTAGGTTTAGGACATAGGTGGAATGATTGCAGCCCTTGAAGGCGTATGCCAGTCACAGCCTAACTGGGAAGCAACAGTTAGGATCAATCCCGCCAACTTCGACCTTGGAACCAGTTGCTCCCACCTACCAAGACTAGGGTCACAGCAAGGGACACTCCCCCGTGGCATCATCCCAACCCTCTAACCTTTGTCACCTCAACATGTAACTGGAGGGAACGGTGGAGATTGAATCAAGAGTTCCCGCCAAAAGGGGCATCTCTCACCTACCCCCTTACTAAGTACCCTATAAATATCCCAACTCTTCGTGAGTTAGGGGTTAGCCTCTAGAGACTCAGGAAAGAGAGAAAATAACTACTACCCCACCTAGCTACAGCTCCATCATGGTCGTCCTACTTGGCTACTATCTCGCCTAACTAAAGCGTCTAGGGTGTCTTATCTACTTGGCTATTACCCCGCCTGACATAAACTACTATGTGCTTGCCTTATCCTGCTACTATCTCGCCCCAGCTGGATCCAATATGACCAGCCAAGACTCGCCACCCTCCATTACCGTTTCCCCTTGCTAATGTCTATAACTCCCCCCCATGAAAACCTGTAATTGTATTGTGAAAAAGATCATGACTCGTATACCCATTTATTAATTAATAAGAATGCACTATGGTTACAGTTGAGAAATCTCTTTATTCCGACCCCCCTTCCATCTTAAGTTTCATCACCCCTCTAACCTCGTATCTCTTGGTAGGACCGGCCCAGTAGTCCTGTCCCGGTCCATAGCAACTGAACCAAGGGTCTTCTTGGATTCCTAGCTCGAAGATAGGAGGAGTCGCACCCTACCCGATCCAGACCAACCGCAGTGCCTTATACACCGTGCTCAACCGTTACCCGAAAAACACAACGGTCCCGAAAAACACCCAGCTGATTTTTTAGGATAACACTATATAAAAAGGACATGCCTTTTTAACATTTCCTTTTGAATCAAAGGGTGTGTACTGTGTAGTATAACTAAGGTGCACAATTAACAACACATTGAAAGAGATTAATACAATAATCACAATCAAGATATAACAACAGCCCACTTCTCATTTGTCAACTACATTGGAGAAGAGAAATATGAAAAACAGATACATGCATGATCATTAAACATTTAAACAAAAACGAAGCATGAAAATGTGTACCTAATCATCATTTATGTTAAAACTCTTTTTTAACACACTGTTCACAAGAGTTGGAACCTAGTACATAATCTGGGTTTGCTCAAACTTGACCTCCCTATCAAAATCCCCTTCAAATATGCTAATTAATAAATTAATACATTGGATAAATAAGAAGTGAATGAGATGCCTAAGCTATATAAAAATAAGGATAAGAGAAGGGAAAACATAATTACCTGGACAAAGGTTATGGGCTATGGCTCAATACTTTACAATGTCCTTTCTAACATTTTATTTTTTTTTTTATAAATAAAATGTAATATTTTATAACGTAAAAAAAAAAAAAAAAAAAAATTCAATTCAAAATCGTCGGTTCCACCTAACCGCCAAATTGGAACCGTGTTAGGTCTATCTCTAACCCATCGCCATCCTCCAAATTGCTGCATCAAAACCTTCTCCAACCCATCACCAATAAGCTGTGCTACTTTGTTGCAGGAGATGGAGCTGCGCCGCCATATCTAGCACACCTTGTAGAAATATTGCATCACTTGCACTTTTTTTTTTCCTTTTAATTGTTTCACTTTTTTTTATTGGTTGAGAAAAAAATATTTAAAGGAATTAAATATTCTTTTAAGAGTAAAATTTGGTGCAATAAGTTGGAGAGGGAAAAAAAAATTGGTGTGTAAGTTGTTACAATTTGTTGCAAAGTTGTAACAAATTGATGTAATGGATTGGAGATAGTCTTACTTACCTAGAAGATTTACCTCATTCTCTATTGTGTGACGAAGATAATGGAGCACGCCTCCTGCTTCTTAATTTTTAGTAAATCAAATTAATTTATATTTTAATTTTTTTATTCGTCAATTATATTTTAAATATTTATTACTTATATTTTTGTATATATAAATTTTAGTAATAATAACTCATATTTTTTTTAATACATACTTTTAAATATCTATCTAATGAATCTATTTTTTTTTTTTAATGTTATAAATATATTAACAAAAATCATTATATTAAATACAAATACATAAAGTCATTAATAGCTAAAGAGTATATATGTCTTATTTTCATACAATAACAATTTCATATTTTCATTCTGGACTTTTATTGAAAACAAATCTTTAACTATTATAGATAATGACCATGATAAAGGATATAGATCACATCATCTCCTCACCTCACCTCACCTCACATTTTCAAATCATATGATTGGTTGTTATCCGTTGATAAAGTGACAGTGGAAAGCAATCACATCTTAATCACTCAAACACTTCAATACTTATGTATTATACGAGTAATAAAAGTTTGGTGAGGTGAGGATCATTGTCATAACACTCTTGTGTACTGGCTTTGTGGATCTGTCACAAATTTAATAAGTTGAATTTTAATAATCCAAAATTAAATAAGTAATAAATTGACCAAAACTTAGTGCTTGTTTGTTTTTGCATCTGAAATCTGAAGTGATCTTAAAGCATCTGCAATGTAAATATGCATTTGGAGAAAATTGATTGCCACATAGGATAGATAGTTAAAAAGTTAGAAAAACTCTCTCTAATGTAATTGTCTAACTTCAATTTAGAGATGATATGGCAAAAAAAAAAAAAAAAACAGTTAAAGAATAGGAAGTTGAGTTTTTTAGAGTATCTCTAATGTTAATGCGGGTTATGAAAAATTTTGATGCCACATAAGATGAACATCCATCTTGTTAAAAAAATCCATCAGTAATGCAACCTCTCTAGTACAATTTCAAGCTGAGGTGGCAATTTTTTTTTAGAGGCTGTCAGCATAACTCTCTGATTTCAGAGGGTCTATTGGATAGTCATCTTATTGGTACAGTCAGCAACCACTCTTGTCTTCTACTTTATTTTATTCAATAATTCTAAATATATCCAAAGAGACCAATAACAAATTGACATGTTATTAAAAACATGTATTTTACAAATGAAGTATTGGAGACCATTTTTTCATTTTGATGTCTATCAAATTTAGTTATATGTCACATATGAAGCAATTGGTTTGACAATATTGACATGCCACCATTTTTTCCAAATGCAATTCACATTACTATTGGAGATGATCTAATTCTAGAAACTCTCATAGAAATGTTAACTAAGATTTATAACTCTTTCCACCAATAATATTATAGCTTATTTAATTGTAAAACAAAAAATGAGAGAGAGTAATAATTGTTTTACTATGATTAGTCATAAAATGGATGCATATTTGATTTTATATAATTGCATTGAAGATATGAATATGTATTTTTCTAAAAAAAAAAAATTCAAAAATGGGCCTATAATGAATAGAAATGTTAATGTTGTACTATTTATAAACCCAAAAGTCTATATTTACATCAGAGATGATCTTAAAAGTCACTTTTTAGATATTTTATTGTTTTTTTTAAGACATTTCAGATCTGAAAAAAGTCAAAACAATTGAAAACTTTAAGTCAAAAAGCCTGACTTTTGTCTAAAGCTTGACAGCTTACCTATATTCAACATATTTATTCCAAACCTATCATTAAACCTCTTAGCAATTACAAAATTATTAATTTTTGTACTGGTAGAACGAACCCTTCCCTAGAAGACTTACCTCATTCTGTATTGCGTGATGAAGATAATGGAGCACGTCTCCTCCTCCTTAATTTTTAGTAAATCAAATTAATTTATATTTCAATTATATTTTAAATATTTATTACTTATATTTTTGTGAATATAAATTTAAGTAATAATAACTCTTTTTTTTTTGTTGTTAAAATACATACTCTTAAATATCAATTTAATGAATTTAATTTTTTTTTTATAAATATTATATATATAAACAAAAATCATTATATTAAATAAAAGTGCATAAAGTCATTAATAGCTAAAGGGTATACATGTCTTATTACTGGTTTTCAGATGCTTATATCCGGACATCATAAATGAAAAACAAACAAATCATTTAGACATTAGATTTCAGTCACTGTTAAGACTTCAGTCAACTTTAGATTTCAAACGGAAAAAACAAATGCTACCTTAAAGAACAACCGTTTGAAAGAAAAAAAAAGGAATATTTTAAACTGAAACACTATTGGTGTTTGCCATTCTCTCTTGAGTTTGTAGCTCCATTAAGAGCATCTCCAATGCAGACGTGGCTTGTAAAAAAAAAAAAAAAAAAATGTCAAGTAAGATAAATAGACATTCTGTTAATAATTGTGTCTCTAATGCAACTGTATATATTCAACCTCAAGTTGACGTAGCAAAAAATTTTTTTTAGACATTGTTAACATAATCGTCTACTTTCAGACGGCCTATTACACACCCCTTTTTTAGGTTGACTCAACAAATATTTGAAATTAACATTAATTTTTCATCTATTTTTGATAAGGAAATACAATAAATAAAAAAATAGGAAAAAAAAATGGATACGTTATTACAAAAATTGTGTTTTAGACGTAAGTATTGGAGACCAAATTTTGAGTTGATTGTCTATCAAGTCTATTTTTATGCCACAAAGGAAGTAAGGGGTCGTTTGTTTTTTTATCTGAAGACTGAATAGTTCTGAATTTTACTGAAGACTGAATAGTGACTGAAACCTGAATCTGAATGACATGTTTGTTTTTTTTTTCCTCACATCTGAATGTACTGTTAACATGTTTGTTTTTTACAAATAAAATTATCTGAAAAGAAGTAACTTTACATCTATACCCATGTTAAACAATTATACATATAATATAGAATAAAAACAATCCAAAAATAATAATTATGTATGAACACATATGATCATGATCTTCTTCTTCGATTAAAAACAAACTTTATTTTTACTAAAAAAAGAAAAGATTTTTTTTTTAAAATAAAATAAAATAAAAGGGGAACAGAAAAACTCACACAAAACACTCTAAAAAAATAATATACAAATACATCACCCTAATATCATAATAAAGTATTGATATTAAATACTAATATGGGAAGTGATTATGGTTCTTTTTTATTTATTTTTAAAGCTATTTAAAATAAGCAATATATTAAAATAAATATTTCTATACAATATATAATTATGATGAAATTGGAAATATGTTATATATGGAGGATAGTATCGGAAGAAAAGATTTTAGATTGTATTTAATGCAATTCAGTGATTTACAATTAAGTGAAAAGTCAGGATTTTTTACTTTTTATTTTAAGTTGTTTTTTGGTATTTTTAAGTTGTTTGACCACTTAAAAAAACAAACAAAACAACTTAATAATTATGATTCAGACCTATTAAGTCTTAAGTGGAAAAAACAAACGATCCCTAAGTCTATTGACATTATTACCATATCAACGATTATTGGTATGCAAACCACTTTTGCATTAGGAATGCTTTAAATTTGGCACAGAATAACGTGATTTCACTTTACTTTTCTTTTCTAGGTTTCCTTTTTTTTTTTTTTTTTAATAGTGTTTATCTATCCACTTATCTAGATATGATATTTTTTATAAAGTTTTTTACCATTAATAGGATTCAAGCCGCTGAATTGAGAGTCATTTACCTAAACTTCAAACTTGTCCATATACTAGTTGAGCTACGTCCCTACTGCTTGTATAAATTATTTTTGAAATTGAATAATAATCAAGGGAAGTTGTCTGAATAAAGGCAGTCCATTGTTCTGACTTCTGACCCTTGGGCCAGCGCACTCCACTTATTAATTTTGTAATCTTATCCGAAGTGATTATATCTCCACTTTTTATTTATTAATCAAACAAAACAATATCTCCCATTTAGAAGATAAACAGATTACCAAGTCTTAGATGTTTTCACAATATTTAAAATACGAGAATGGCATGAGTATGTAATTTAATAACAAGATTAATTAATTAAAATACTAATTAATCATTTTCGATATCAATTTTCTTTGTAATTAAAACGCTTACATTTTTACATATATACGAGAGAAAAGATAATTACATCTTAATCAACATAGACACATAGTTTGAGTTCTAAATTTCATTTTATCACATAAAGTTGACTAATGAGTCTTTACACAGTTGTACCGTTGTATATAGCATTGCTTTATATATAAATATACAGTAAAGTTATATATCAATTTATATAATTTTTTTAATTAAATTTAAAACTTCAAAATAATGCCATTCAGTTGCTTTTAATCTTGCCAAGAAACAAGTCCACAATTGTCTAAACATTTGATTAAGAGTAAAGAATTGATTGTATTTTAAATCAAAAATAGAGGAATAAATCAACAACTAAACTGTGTTTAAATTAATAAATCAGAGCTCGTGGGAAAGGAAGAAACAGAAAGTATTAGCATATTCTCTTTGAGGTGCTATTTTGATTCACTACGAGTTAATTTAATCTCCCAATCAACAACTTTGGTGGTGGCCATCAGCCTTCTATCTTCAACGATCAACAATCTCTATCTTCTCACTCCAAATTATTAATAAATTAATCTTCTAAGTCTAACCATGAGTGATGAGACATGAGTTGATGAGTATGACAACAACAAATTTGTTATTTACAACATTAATTTTATAGCATTTAATTGCTGATTAATTAATTACCACACAATGATCGTCTTCTGACGATGTCCAGATTATTTCTTGTAATTTCTCGATCCAAACCCCTATGCCATGAACACATTACATGTATGTGTACATCTCAAATTTTTGTGATTTTCTGATAATATAATTGGGGACGTCTTGGTAAGATGTATATTATACCATTTTTGTTTTCCTTTTGCTCGTAGTTGTTCTATCTTCTACTTGAAAGTGGTGCTAAAAAGTTTGTTCAATTTTCAATTTTTTTTGAAACAGTAACCTTTCATAGAAACACAGAGGGTACTGTATGTCTCTAACCAAAAACAGTCTTCATTGATACCCAAAGCCATTTTAGAAAGAATGTGAGTGACATAATTCGCCTTCCTAGACATATAAACCACTGACCCATCCGTAATATGCTGAAGGCGGGAAGCGATATCGTCAATAACTAGGCCAATATCTGCTTATGAAGGGCCTCATGCATTCGTCATATTTGTTAGCGAACAAACCTTTCACTATACGTGCGGAAGCGTTGCTGGATAGAACACAAACAATCACAGTAACAAAGAAAAGATAGATGAAGAGAAGTAAATCAAATCCAAGCACACAACACAAGAATTTACGTGGAAACCCAAATCAGGGAAAAAACCACGGCTGTCAGGACGACAAGAGAAAGTTTCAATATGTAGTAAATTGTTACAACCACACACTCAGGATCTCTCTCTAACTAATACCCCAAACCCAATTACACCCAATGCTCACTTTGAGATCTCTCTAGTATTTGCTATTTTTGCTCCACCACTCTCAGGTGTTTTTTCACACACTAATAACCTAGTTATTATGATCTATTTATATGAATTACAGGGAGTTTATGCTAAAAGGAAATCCTATTCCTATATGTACAAGAATTACTTGTTCCACATAAATACTATTTCCTATTTATGACAAGTCTTCTTCAAAGTAGAAATCCTTTTCCTATTCGAACTTCCAGAAGCAACATATTTCCTCTTCCATGAATATTTCCTGATTCAACGCGTGCTTGTGATTAACTACGATTCAAGTTGCAGTTGGCCACCTGCTTCCTAAACCGTGTTGAACTTGACCACTCAGAAAACCGTGATCCACGCGCTTCATTCTCGTCAATTTCTGCTTGTGACCGCTACCTAGGCACTTGCCTATGTAGCGGTCCTACCCAGCGTAAAACCTGGGAGTTTAACGCTGCTTGTTATCGCTGCGTAGGCACTTGCCTACCCGGCGGTCCTACGTAGCGGTAATTCACCGAAAAAAGTTCCTCTGTTCTTCTTTGACTTCAAACCTCCCTCAATCATAATCTCATACTCCCAAACGCTCTCAAGTCTCCAGGAAGTCTCCACATTGGTAAATCGTGTTTGGTAATCATTGCACTACAAAAAAAATGGTCTTTTCTGTCGGCTAAATGCCGTCGGAAAAGACCATTTCCCGTCGAAAATACGCTTTTTCGATGGGAAAAGGCCGTCGGAGACCGTCACAAATACGCTTGTCAGAAAAAACCATTTACCGACGGGCTGTCACAAATACTACCATTTCCGACGGCCATAGCCGTCGGAAAAGATAAAAATGCCGTCGGTAATAGTAATTAAAGGTGGTCAAAATTACTTATATTTCCGACGGCTTTACCACTATTTCCGATGGCTTATTGCCGTCGGAAATAGTCGAATTATTATAAAAACAAAAAAAAATGGCACGACTTGATGACAGGCGCCACCTCATCTGATAGGTGCCACATCACCCGACACATGCCACATCACCTATCAACATTAAATCCATGAAACTCATGGGGTTCGAATCCTTGACTTGAATAACAATAAGGGTTACCCTTACCATTCCGCTATAACTTTATATCTAATATGTTTTGCATACTATTTATATATAAGCTATTGATATTTTTGTATAATATCTAATTAAATATTTTTTTTGTATACTATTTAAATACAACTATTGAGATATTATTTTTTTAAATAATATTTTATTAAAATTATTAGTGTTTGTTTTAAAAAAATCTGATATAGTGTCACTAAACATAATTAAAAATAACTAAATGTTCTTGTGATTACTAATAATTTTACTATATTTTATATTTAGTTAATTTAGTAAGATGTTTCCATAAAGTAATTCGAATTAAATTTTTGCATTTCCGATGATACTTTTTATGTTGTTAGAAAAGTGAGTAGTATTGACGGTTTATTTGACCATTTTTGAAGGCCTGAAAGCAGTCGGAAATGCGGTACTGTTTTATATATATATATATACATATATATATTTCCGACGGCACAAAAAAGTCCCACAAGTCATCAGCATAACTTGGCAACTTGACACAACCCAAATCAATCTTGCAGATGTCATGTATGAGGGTGTCGTAATGTTCCTTGACATCCCTACGTGACTTTTCAGACAGTTAATTGGCAATATTTTTCCATTGGGCAATTTCTCAAGATAAAACTGCTTATAATTAGAGGGATTTCCTAAAGAATGATGTCAATATCTCACAAATCCCTTCATCATAACCCTGACAAATGTTTTGTGTATTTCTGTTGCGTCAAAGTGTTCACTCCTGATTTTTGCATATATATGTAATTGTCCAGATAGCAATTTATGGAAAATCAGGTGTATTAAATACTTACTACGAAATAGAGTTTATATAATTATTTTATCTAACTTTTTATTTTTCAAGAAAAAGTAAATCATGAAATTTTTATTTATACAAATTATTTGAAGAAACATTATATAAAAATACTCTTTTGACACTAAAAAATAATAATAATAATTTTTTCCGACGGCTAAATGCCGTCGGAAAAGACCATTTACCATCGGAAATGTGACTATTTCCGACGGCAATTAGGCCGTCGGAAATGTTGGATTACTTTTTCCTCATTCCCAAAGGAACAAAGACAATTTCTGACGGCACTTTTTGTGCCGTCGGAAATGGGAACAATATTGACGGCAAAAAGACTATTTCCAACGGCCATTTGGCCGTCGGAAATGTCGTATCAGATTTTTACTCATTTCCGACGGCACTGATATGGCCGTCAGAAAAGGTATTATTACCGACGGCAATTAGCGCCGTCGGAAATAGTTCGTCACTGATAGACATTTTTTTTGTAGTGTTGGTAATTCAAGCCATATCCAACAATATTAACCACACCTAAAGCATCAGATTCAATAACAAAAGGAACAAGCCCCGTTTGTTCAATTTTCATTACACAAAATTAATCTATACAGGAAGTAGAGAAGATTTCAGTTCACAGAATTGAAGTTGCTCTTATAATTTGATGCAGAATTATGAATCTTTGTAAACTTCCATTTTGAATTGGTAAGTAAGGTTGTTCTTATTATTTTTTGAGCATTGTATAATACAGAGAAAACAAGCCTGCGAATTAGATAGGTTCATGTCCTAAGCCTATTTGTGGTTATTGTCCATTTCTGAGGACACAATTACTGTTTTCTATCTACTTATGGCCCAACCCTCTATATCACTGAGTTCACAAGTTGAGGTCCAATTGAATGGCATAGCCGCATAGGTGGTGACTGTGGGTTGCCCAGAGACAGTCTTGGGTCAGGCCCAAGTTGGTACTACATGTCTGGCCATTTTTTTCTTCTTTCTTCTTTAATTTTTTTTATCAGTTAATTATCATTTTTTTTTTTTGATAGTATCTATCTATCTACCGGTTTTTTTTTCTGTTTTTTTTTTATTTTTTTTATTTATTTTTTTTTAAGCTTTTTCCATTAGTAGGATTCGAGTTTTATCATTGATAGGATTCAAGTCGGTGACTTGGTAGTCATTTACCTAATCCTCAAGCCCGTCTATATACTAGCTGAGCTATGCCCTCGTTGACGTTAATTATCAATTAACTGGACAAGGTTGTGTTTAATATTATATATATAGGGCTCTAAAAATTTTTAGCAATCTTTATTCTTCAACTTTTGGAAATAACATTAATTTAATAATTTGAGTTTGAATAGTATCAAAAATGTGTTTTTGATAAAAATACCTTTAATATGCAATCACAAAAATAAGTCTCTCATTTTTTATTTTATCAGATACTTGTTTTTGGTCTTTCCAAGACTTATTGGGGTAATGCAAAAAAAATATAAAATAAAAACAAAATTTTTTATTTCCCCAAATTATTTTTTATCCTCTAGCTTCTTCATTGACCTCCATTGATGGAGGTGGGGGCAAAGTCATGTGAGTTCATGTGAAAGGAGAGGAATAAGAGGAATCCCTCATTTTAACATAAATTATGGATCTTCATGAAATCCATCGATTTGAATGAATTTTTTTTTTTTTTTTTTTGTATGATAAATTCATTGAATTCTACTTGTTGAAATTTTTTCAAACACTACCAATATTTTCAATTTTTTTTTTTTTGATACTTTATATTTAACAAAACCAGGAAAAATAAGTTGTAGTGTTTGAAAAAATTGTCAAATTAAATTTCATTGAATTTATCATCTATCAAAAAAAATTTAAAAAAAATTTAAAAAAAAATAGATCAAAATTCATTCAAATCAATGGATTTTATGGAGGTCCTTACTTTATCTTAAAATGAGAGACCCTTCATAAGAGAACCAATATATATATATATATATTATTATTATTATTATTATTATTATTATTATTCTAAGTAGTTTATATATATATATATATATATTTTAAATGATAAGATATGTAGTTAACTTTTTAAATTGTACCAATATAGTTCCTAAGTTAAATTTTCTTTTATTATTTTTATTTTTATTTTTTTTGACAGTACTAAGTTAAATTTTCTTCAATCCAACCTAACGGTCAATGAAAAACGCTAAAAACTTAAATTTCCTTTATAAACACTTGATACTAAAAACTTGTAAGTACACCTCATTTCATTTTAATATTACATATTATTAAGTTTTAATGAAATTCTTAATGATCCAAATGCAATTTAGGAATTAGGATCAACACATTTATCATTATTTTTCAGTTTTCACATATTAAGTGATTTACTCAAAATTTACCTTTTAAACTATATTTAATTTGAAATAAATATTAATAATTGAATTAAAATAAAGAAAAAATAAACAAAATTTTTAAGAATACATAGTGGGAAAATTGGTTTGTAGTATCTATACAATTTATTTATTTTGTTAATTTTAATTAATATTAAAATTGTCTTTAACACCTGTTTTAGACAGGCCTTTGCCTTTTTTTTTTTTTTTTTTAGGCTTGGCCCTCCGTTGTACCAAAAAAATAATAATTTGTTTTTAACAAAAAAAAATCGTGTGTAAAAAGATATATGGTGGATTGCGAACATCACTTTTCATATTTTAAAATTAACTCAAAAAGTAGTGGAAGTCATTTAAAAGTGAAAAAAACAAACAATATTTACAGATTTTTTTGGGGTCGTACTACTTTATTGGAACAATAACCTTTTCAAGCAGTTTTTTTTTTTCCTTTTATTTTTCAAGGAAATAATAATAGTAAGAGATAAGAAAGTATCTCAAGTAAAAAAGAGTAATTAAAAAAAATAAAATTTAAGAAATAATAGCATTGTATTATACAACGTGGAATTGTTATATAAATACTATGATTACAACTTTATAACTTTATATGGCAAACTTGTTACATTCTATGAATATTTTGTTTTTGTTTTGAAATAAAATGAGTTGTTTGTAATATTTCAAAAAATAAAAAATACTAAATAAATAAATAAAATGAGTTGTTACATTCTACAATAAAGTTGTTACAACTTACAAGCTATATTTTAATCGTAACAATCCACGTCAAATTTGTTACAACATTAAATGGTTACAACATACGTTTTAATTATAATTTTTTATGTAAAACTTATTACATAGTACGAATATTTTATGATTCATTTAAAATTAGTTGTTACATGATACGATAACGTTTTTATAACCTTCAACTTTATCATTGCACATCAAACCAACATAAAATTGTTACCACAAACTTTTTAATTACAAACTTCTACATGAAACTTGTTACAAAGCACAAATATTTTGTTATCCATATAAATTGAGTTGTTACATACTACAGCAAAGTTGTTACGAGCTACGATTTTATTGTTACACATCATGTCAAATTTGTCACAGCATTAAATCGATATCACATATATCATAATTATAATTTTTTATGTAAAACTTATTACATAGTATAGATATTTTGTTACCCATATAAAACTAGTTGTTACATTATACGATAACGTTGTTATAACAGCTTTGTCGTTACACATCACACCAACATATAATTGTTATCACAAACGTTTTAATTATAACTTTCTACGTAAAATTTGTGATATAATATAGATATTTTGTTACTCATATAAACTGAGTTATTACATATTACGATAAAATTTGTTACATCGTACAAAACGTAATTTATCATATAAAAAATAATAATTATTAAAAATATTTAAAATGAAATTTTAATTCAAAAATTATCATATTACAAACATTATATAAAATTAAATCAAATAAATATTAATTTCAAAATATATTACATAAAAATGTTATAAAAATTAAGTAAATATCTATATATATATTTTCTGAAAATAATAATAATTTAAAAATATATATATATAATAATTTTAGCTATTTTAAATTTATTACATTATAAATATTTAATTAAATGAATACAAATTAAAATAATTTAAAATATCACAAATTTATTTATATCACATAAGATTATCTTAAGGATATGCATAATCCTTATCTAATTATCATTTAAAATTATTTAAATTAAATTAAATTAGTTTATGACATTTTTATAATAAAGTTTTTAAAAATATAAAATAAATAACTTGAAAGTAACTTGTTAACTGGTTATGACTAGTTACTTCATCATTTTTAAAGTATTTGGCTCATGTCAATCAAGTATTGAAGGAATCTTATAATAAAACTCCAATAATGTTATTGAGATTTAACGTTATTGAGATTTAATCTCCCAACAATGTAGCCATAACCTTTTTAAACACCAACCCAAAACTTCGATTTTGGTTTCAAACTAAATTCGCTGAAACATGAGTTTAATTTGTTGTCAATAAAATGAGCTTTAATTTGACCAAAAACACGACTTCAATTAATCTAGTGATAAACAAATAAAAGTGATAAAGCTAAACAATTTTTATAGATTTGACAAACACAAACTCGAATCGGTGGTTTCAATTTCAAACCTAAACTAACGAGACAAGGACTTGATTCGTTAAATTCAGCGTGGTTACAAAAATATGAGTTTTAATTTAACTAGAAACACGACCTTAATACAGTTCTATATAAATAAAAATGGTAATACTATACAACCCAAAATATTTATCCAAATGATGTGTCAAATGAATTGTTATCACCGTACAAATCATGGAATGACGTGGTAAATTGACAAATCACTTGCCATATCATTTAGATTGATTTTTGGTCTTTTTTTTTTTTTTTTTTTTTTTTGGATTGTATAGCTTTACTGAAATAAAAAAGTGATCTGTGGAAACCGAAACTAAATAAATGTGGCTTTAATTTATTAAATTCATTTTTTTTAAGTATTACACTATTATATAATTTTGGAGTTTTTTTTAGGAAGGGAGAGGACTCGAACCCGTATCCTTATGGTACAGGTGTGAGGGGTTTACGGTCAGACCAATCTCATCTCATCTGTTAAATTCAGTTTATTTTTATTAAAAAAAAAAAAAAAAAGTTTTAATTGGACTTGAATATAGTGTTGAATAAAATGGTTTAAATTAACACTGCCCCACAAGGAAGAATTCTATTACTTCCATTACACTACACGGTCTCTTGTATTATGCATGCATAATGAGGTATAGATAGGTTAGATATGAAAATACAGAGTGTGCATTTCGTTTTCATTAATAAAAAAAAAAAAGGTTTTTGACATACCGAGTGCAGTGATGGGATAAACTGACCTAACTTCTACAGCAATTTTAAATCCAATATTAATACTTTTCAGAAACAATTAAAACCCTTTCACTCTTTCAACGATATACACAACTCCCACCTCATATATCCTCATGCATGCATGAACACTTACGCGCGGTGGTCCTCCTTTATTATTTCATCACCCCCTACCTTTCTTTTTTTTTCTTCAAAAAAAAAAAATCTCATTATTAGTACCATTATTTCTCAACATTATATGTATGGTCCATATATATATATATAATTAAATTCATAGGTCTAGCTATGTAGATTTCATGGTCATAAAGATCATTCAAAACCGGGATCATCTGAGTTGATTATATTTGTATTGGAAGTCAATATATCCAGTCGTCTTAACTTTATATTTATGTAATTGTACATATTCCAATGAAGAAAAGTATGTCAAAAGTTCGTTTGCTGAGTTGCAGACTGATTTTTCCAATTTTTATTTACAATGGAAGGAACCGTTTTTTTAGACGTACGTCCGTTAAGTTATAGTGTTTTCTGCACACTATCATCTATCTGTTTTGGAAAATCTCAGTTTTTAATTTTAATTTATGGCGATTCAGTCTCATCCTGATCGACCTGCAAAATTTGTCTTCAAATAATTATTATTGACTAGTTGTAGACTTGTAGGTGCTTGGGCTTTGGCTGTTGAATGAGAAGCTAATCACCATGCATATATATATATATATAATATTGTGATAATAAATGATATAATATCAAAATTAGACAGTGCATATTATATATATATATATATATATGAGCTCTCCACAGTAAATTTGTATTTAGGTTGATATATACGGTAACAAAAATGTCTATTTATTTTAGGTACATAGTCAATTGAATTAGAAGATCATCATATATGTATGACTGGAATTCTAGTTGGCTTCACATTTATATAGATCTAGCATTAAATCACTCTTTAATAATTAATAGATTGAATTAAGAATCTTGGTTTATTGTATTTTTTTTGTTACAATATCTATCTATCCACTTATATAGACTAGGTGCTTAAACCCTAAACTCATCTATTTACTAGCTGAGCTATGCCTCTGGGGGTTATTGCATCTTGCTTTAGTTTAAAAGGGTAAAAGTCTTCTGTTTGTTATCTGTTAAAAAAAAGTCTTCTGTTTAATAATGGGTACAAGCACTGAATTTAGTATAAACCCTGGTAAAATTTAAGATTGGATTTGTAGCTAGCTAGCTACTTACCAAACTACCAATCCCTGACGACGTCCAACATGTAAATAATGTTGACACCGATCAATTTTGCAAGCTGCATTGAAAACTAATTTGAAACCTAGTACAATAGTCAGGACCATGCAAATACAAGAAGCTTCAGAAGGAGCTTATTATTACTATATATACCCAATGAAACAACACTACATTGATGATCCACCAACAACTTGTCGTCTCAACTCTTGTTCATTGCCGCTACTATATATATATATACACACACTGACACACAATTACTATCAGTTTTGTCCTAAAAGGTGATCATGCTCGGCAATAAAAGGCTAGGATGAATTATTGAAACAAACTTTACTGTTTAATCTAAACATATAAGAGAGAGAGAATTCAAATTTAACTAATATATTTCATATTTTACATGCATGGTCATGCCTACAAATTCATCGATATCATATATATTTGTATTGTATTATCTATTGGAGGAATTGATGGTCAAATGCAAGAAAGCTTTCTTCTTCTCAACCAACATTAATTTGTATTAATTAAGTAATAAATACACACTTGCAATAGTCCTGATGATCAGCTACCTCGTTAGATTATTTTTTATTTATTTATTTTTTTTTAAAAAGGCTAGAACAAGCCAGGCAAACAACACACCACAGAGGCCAGGGGACAGACCCCCCACAGCCGCAGAACCAAAGAGAAAACAAGCAGGACCACCGCCCAACACCAAGCAACAGGGAGAAAACCCCACAGCAACAAAGGAAAAAAAAAAAACCACACCGAAAGACCCACAGCACCAACAGAAACCCAAAGCCTACACACTCCACCATAATTCGTCAATCCCGGGCTTCAGACCTTTCTTAGCAAGGGTGTCCGCAAAGACCTCGTTAGATTATTGATCACTCAAATTATTGTAAACCTATATGATGTGACTTTACATAATAATATATATCCACTTAAATGCTTACATACAAGTTATTTAGTTCAAAGAAATAATTAAATGTGGTAATAGTTGAGGTGGTTTAGTGTAAAACCTCTAATACCTACATATTGAGATAGTAGATTCAAGTCATATCCTCCACCTCAAATTTCAAATATATACTTCAATAAAAAGAAAAATAAATAATCAAATATCCATTGCCCTATTGACAATTATTGTATCATATTTTTACAAAGATTCGGGGTGGGTTATTATTTCAAAGAAATTTCCTTAATACCAGGTCAAATAAAGCAAATTCTGAGCGACTTTAAGTTATTATTCTAATTTTTAGATGTCCGTGTTGGGGATTTGAACCGATGAATGCAGAAAAGACATGCCTAATATTCGTTTATAACTCATAGCAATGAATATCTATAGCAAAAAAAAAAAAAAAAAAAAAAAAAAAAAAAAAAGATAAGAGAGAATTAATAAACAATTACATAAAACAAGATCTACGTGGAAAACCCTAAATCAAGGAAAAAAAACCACGGGCCGTCAGGGTGACAGAGAAAGTTCTATTATATGATAAATTGTTACAACTATATACTTCAGGATTTTCTCTCACACCTCAACCCCAAACCATAAAGCCTCACTAAATCCCCAAGCTCACAACTGAGTTTTATATCATGACTCTCAACTCACAACACTTACAAGATCCTCACAAAGAACCCCTCTATATCCCCTAGGTCTCCCCTGAATATTACCCACGGATCTTTAACTTGATCTACTGATATTCTCTGAATCCCTCCACGGATATATATTCTCTAAGGTCTCCCCTGGATCTCACCCACTCTCTCTGATGTTACATGGTGTTCTTTTTGCTCCACACAAAATAACCTAATTACAAGGTCTATTTATACTAGTTACAAAGAGTTTAAGATAAAAGGAAATCCTACTCTTAAACGTACAAGACTTACTTGTTTCATATAAATACTATTTCCTTTTATGACAAGTCTTCTTGTAAAAAGTATTCATTTTCCTTCAAGCACAAGAACTTCCCAAAAGAACACTTTCCTTTTCGGCCAAAGATTTCCCGTTCCACGCATACTTATGATTGACTAAGGTTCAGATCATATGCTAGCTAACCACACCCTGCACCGTTACAATCACTGACAATTACATCGCTCAGAAAATTGTGATCCATACACTGAAAACGATCCCGACCGTTTTCACTGCTACTGTCAAAGCCACAGCGCTAACTTCTGGAATAAGGACCGTTATCATCACTGTTGTCAAAACTACACAGTGCAAAGCATAGCACCATTTCGCTATGGGAACCGCTGTCAAAGCCACAGCGCAACCCATATCGGTTTGCTTCATTCTTCCGTTATTTTGGTCTTCAAACCACCCTCAAACAACACCATTTCAACTTCGTTTGGTTCAATTGGGTTCATTTGAGAATACGAGTCAAAACCTAACAATACGCATAACATATAATCCACATAGAAAATCACTTCTTTAAGCAATATAACAATTAATTAGGGGACGTTTACTTTTGTTAATTTTTTTTTTTTTTTAAGGACTTTTGTTTAAAAATTGGAAATAAAACAATTTAAGTGAATTAATGGCCATCGGTTAAGGCAGTTGAAACTTGGACCATGATTATTAATACAATAAATATAAATGTTAAAGGCATAAAGAGAGAAAAAAGAATCATTTCATTTCACATGCTTTTGCATGGTGCTAAAGTTGATGAGCTGGATTCTTCAACATTTTAAAGTTAGGGCTAGCTAGCTGTAAGTGGGTTATCCATGTTTATATATATATATACACATGTATATTGATTGGCCGATCGAAAACTATCCCGTTTTTGTTTGGAGAAGAATTAATGTTGCAAATATATCTAATGGATGCCAATGAGTTCTTTTCAAAGATCTCACTTAGTTGTACGAAACATGTGACAGCATGATGATGATTATTATTATTCAAAATATATATGGAGAATGATGAGCCACGTTATCCCATTTTGTTTTTAATGTTCATATATATATATATAAAAGTTGTTTATATAAATAAATATATTAAAACAATTGGCCTCTTGCCAATGTGGTTGGACCCTCCCTAGGGAGGCTCCACCACCACGGTTCAAAACCATGTGTGTGCGTATATATTTGTATATATATTCTTTGTCCCACCTTGGCCCTTAAATCTCAAGTGTGGGTTGTCTTCTCCCAGTTCTGGGAACATTCTTCTCTCTAATTGTGTGAGTAACTGTATTCCACATGTATCATCTCCCCGATAGTGGGAGTAGTATTCGAGGCAATAATCTAAAAAGGTACACAAACCTCAACAGAAGGTAAGGAAACATGAACTAAAAAGGCATAAATTAACCATTTCCTTCCACCTCAAACAGTGTGAAACACTTCTATCAGGGATTGAACCTTCGACCTTATGGTTTGTTCTTGCTTACTTATATATATATATATATATTAATATATATATTTAAAAGGCAAGTTTTATTAAAAAAGGCACCAAGCCAGGAAACACAAAAGAAAGACAACAAAACTGGGAAGGCCACCCTAGAAACAGTAACAGACCAAACAAGACAGCAACCCAAAATCACAGAGCACCCAATTCAAAATGGATCACTCGCTCTAGCACACCTCTTCACAGCCAGCAGCACCCTTTTTAGCAAGATTATCGGCATACGAATTAGTCGTCCGAGAACAGTAGACTACCGAAGCCAGGAAACACAAAAGAAAGACAACAAAACTGGGAAGGCCACCCTAGAAACAGTAACAGACCAAACAAGACAGCAACCCAAAATCACAGAGCACCCAATTCAAAATGGATCACTCGCTCTAGCACACCTCTTCACAGCCAGCAGCACCCTTTTTAGCAAGATTATCGGCATACGAATTAGTCGTCCGAGAACAGTAGACTACCGAAGCATGACCAAACCTCACCAAACTGTCGCAGATATACTGAAGCAACTGCGTGTGGTTTGTATTCGCAGGACCCCTATTCTTCACCCAATCAACAGCAATATATTGATGATGTAATTAAATTGTATATATTTTTTTTAAAGGAAATTGTATATTATTAATCTAATCTAATTACGTGTATTAGTGCGACTGCGATAACCTTAATAACAATTGTATATTAATTACTCAAACAAAACATTTTAAAACTATTTAATTTAGACTTATTTTTCCAATATATATATATATATATATAAGCTTCCGTCATATAAAATGCTCCTGCCACTTTTCTTCATTCATTTGCTGGTTTCAATATCAATTAATATCGCCAACAGGGACGTAACTCAGCTATTAGATGGACGAGTTTAAGATTTTGGCAAGTAATTCACAGAAAATATACCTGGTCTCGAATTAATAAATATTGTTTAAAAAAATACCAATTAAATTATTGTAGTTTAATTAGGTTATATAATCAAATTTTAGGAGTTATGTTAATTCCTCATGACCTTACACATTTAATAAAAAAATATAAATAACAAGAAAATTATGATAAAATTTAAAAAACCTTTAAAAAAAGAAAGTGGTAGACCTGGTGGGGTCATGGATCCCTAAGACCATCTCCAACCAGTGTCTATTTTGTCAAAATGGAGACCGGTTTGGCTCCAATCTGTCTCCAAAAGGGATTAGATTTGGATCTCCAAATTTGGAGATCAAACTCTCAATCTCCATTTTACTATTCACTCTTATATAATCCTATTTTACCTTTATATTCATTCTTCACACAAATTAAATTCCTCCTATATACTTTTTAAATTTTTAACTAAACTCAATTAATTTATTATAACTTTGTATTCATAAATCTAATTACTATAAAAATTATACTATTAGAAATATTTTGTTTAGATTTTTCAATCAAGTATAATATTGACTATATTTCAATTTTTGTTTATTTATTACACATTTTATTAATCAATGAACTACTAAGTATTTTACTTCAAAACAAATGTTTCAAATCATCAATTTTTTTTTAATGTAATTAACATTTAATATAATAATTAACTCTAAATAATTTGTAAAAAAATAATATTAACATCTTCAAATTAAAATATTATAATCGAAAAATAACAACAAAAAAAAAAGTACAATGAAAATTAATGAAAAAATTAGATCAAAATCATTAGATGTAAATATTGTTAGGTGTGACTAATTATAAAAAAGATTAGAAAATTTTAGGTGTGAATCCATTATAAGTAAATTATTGTCTAAAATGATAAAGAGAAAACAATTTTATTTTATTAAAGAAAGTTTGAAATATTATTTATAAAGTAAAATAATAATATTTTATTATTTAGAGATTGTAAAATGGAGAATGTTTGGAATAATAAATTTATACAAATAGAATATTCCATTTTCAACCATAATTTAGAGACTGATTGGAGATGACCTGAAGCCCATACAATCATACATGCATAGTCCGTATATCTCCTAACTACTTCCACAAATCGGAAAGAAAACTCTATTTACATGTAAAATGTGTATGGTGAGATTTGAACCCATCACTACTAATGTGGAAGGGAGGTGCACAACCACATGTGCTAAGAGGTAATATGCTAATCTTGTTTTCTGTTTTAAGCATCATAAATACGAAAGGCATTTTTATAATTATTATATATATTTTTCTAAAATGACAGAAAAAGGAAGCAATTAAACAATTGCCATTAAACCAAATGCATGCATTTTGCGCCCCGTTGACGAATTAATGGTATATTATATGGTCTTTATGATGAGTGAAAATGATTGATATATGAGGCCTGTAATCATTTTTAAACACATTATAAGAGCAACTCCAACATAGCACCAATTTGATTGAAGCTAAATGGTGCTTCGGAGAACGAATTTGTGTTTTCAAAAAAATAAAATAAATAAATAAATAAATAATTGGTGTAAAGCTACGGTGTTGCCTCATACTAAATACATTTTTTTTATAAAAAAAAATTGCATCAAATGTATTTCAATTTTTTAAAATTCTTAATTCAACCCTTAATTATAACAATATTTATTCCCCTTGTGTCCTTTTATTAATTTAATATATTTATATAATTTGATTAATAATTAAATTTATAAATTAGATTATTATTAAAATATATATATACCATTTGAAAGATCTCATTGAAATCTTTAAAATGACACCAACAATAATTATATCAAAGAAATTAATTAATATTGTATAAATTAACTAATAAAAATAAATTAATATTGAATAAATATTTATTGAAAGAATTTCTTTAAAGATGCTATTTACATAAATTTAACACAAAATACATTAAAGTGTATAAAAAAATTGTTGTAAGATTATCCTATAAAGATGCTCTTTTAACATTAAAATCGCAAGATTGGAGTTTTTTTTTTTTTTTTTTTTGAACAAAATATATATATTTATATGTGACTCCCATGTCAATGGTTTGAATTCCATCAATTGTGAAAGTTTTTAAAAAAATACATGGTCCCAAATTAATAGATATTGTAAATATATATATATATAAGTTTTTTTAAAAAAAAAAAATGTGTGTGCCCGTGCTTTTTTGCTTGCTTTTGATTCAGCACACACTCTTAGTGTCTGTTTGGGAGAGCTTGTCTACTGGCTAAAAAAGCTTTTTTAATTAAAAAAGCTCTTTTCAATTTTTTTTTGTATCGTTTGGTTGTCATCTAGTAGAGCTTTTAGATGATTAAAAAAGTTGTTTTACGTCTATTTGGAGAAGTCCAAATTTAAAACTTTTCCAAGTAGATCTTTTGAAGTTTTTTTAATAACACTAAAATCTTCAATATAACCCTATAATTTAATATTTGCTAAAGTATTTTAGTAATTATATCATTAAAAAAAAAAACTCTTTTTTAATTGGCAACTAAACGATCAACGACTTTTATTTAAAAGCTCTACATCTAAAAGATCTACTTGAGAAGCTCTCCCAAACATACTCTTACTCCACTCGACCACATACATAAAGCAAATTTAAATTCTCATTTAAAAGATGGTTGAGGGGGATTGATATATGTCTAAACTTATTACTTCTAATTTAATAGTTCTAAATAACTCGATCATATATATAAATAATAATAAAATTCAATCGATTTTAAATACATGATTATTTTAATTATAAGAACATAAGTTATACTTGTGAAAAAACTTTTAGTACTGTTTTTTTTTTCATTTTTAATGTCATATTCAAAAAATGGAAAAAATAGAAGTACGTGTAAAGTTAATGATAAGATAAGGTTAGTCCAATGGTATACCACTCACATTTACACCAAGAGGTTGTGAGTTTGAGTCCTATCCCCTTCCCCTAAATCTCGAATTATTGTAATATTTCAAAAAAAAAAAAAAAAAAAAAAGGTGTAAAGTTATCAAATTGTTTTCACAATTATATGTTATTATTATTATTAAAAAAAAATCGATATTCTTCTTCTAGGGTTTTTCTCTGAAACCCTAGTGTAGAAGTAGGCGGTTCCTCTAGGTTTTTTCAGAGTTCACTCTTCTGGTGTCGTTTAGGGTGGTTTTCTTGATGGTTTGACGGCATGGACCCTGATGAAATCGCTAGGTTGTGTGAATCTCTCTCTATTCATAGTAAGAGTGAGAAACTTTGGAGTGTCAATGATACTCTAAAGGAGGCGGCTGGGAAGAAGCTAGACTTGTGTCTAGTGGGGAAGATATTGTGTCGCAAACATGTTAATAGGGAAGCGTTTCGCATGGTGATTCCACGGATATGGCAAACGGCGCAGGGTGTTGATATTGAGGTGGTTCAAGACAATACTTTCTTGTTCTACTTTCGTAATAAGGAAGATTTATTTAGAGTTTTGATGACAACCTCAAACTGGATGGGGCGGGAAAGATTTCTGATATGGCTTTCAATCGTGTATCCTTTTGGATACAAATACATAATGTTCCGCCCCTCTGTATGACAAAGGAGATGGGGGAGTTTATAGGCCAGCTGATAGGGGAAGTTGTTGATAGAGATGTGGGTTCAACGGGAGAGTGTTTTGGTAAGTATATGAGGATAAGGGTAGTTGTTGATGTCTCAAAACCTTTGAAACGATTCCTTAGGGTTGAACTGGATGATAAGAGATCTGAATCCATGTTGCTTATTCGTTATGAGAAGATCCCATAGTTTTGCTATCACTGTGGTCTTTTGGGGCATGGGTATAAGGAATGCTCGGATAGTTTGGGTGAGGTTGGCAAGGAATAGAATAAGGACTTTGGATTTGGTTCTTGGCTTCGTGCATCAGGTCCACCTAATCACCATAAGTCTTCGGGTCAGCGTTTCCATCGGGGTTTCGAAGCCTCAAACCGGAGAGAGTTAAAATGGAGGGAGTTTCGTAGTGATAATAGGTCTGAGGGGAGTTGGAAACGTCAGAATGAAGAGGTAGAAATTGAAAGCAAAGACTCTAATGATTGGAGAAGAGGCGAACGCATGCAGATAGGGGAAGTGAGCTTGACATCGGGACGGGCGACGAGTAGACAGAATGGTGGAATGGCTAGAAATTTGGGACGTCAGATTGATGTTCTGGTGCCAGAGGTGCAGGTCTCAGGTGCTATAGTGACTGATCATATAGATGGAGTGGGGTTCGCAGGTGTGGTTAAGGATGCTGTTGTTGAACTGCCTATAACTACTAAGACAGTAGAGATTGATGTTTTTAGCAAGAATTGTGTTTTAGTTTCTGAAAATTTTGGTGATCAAGAAAGAATTCCTTCCAACTTTGGTATGGAGAAAGAGGTGCAGAATGTTAACGGGATGGGATTGTGGAAAACTGAAGGTGGAAGAGGGAGTTTTGACTCAGATGGAAAAAAAGAGGGAAATAGTAAAGGATGGAATGGAGGTCTGTGTGAGTGGCAAGAGGTAAAAAATTTCTCAGGATTTTGAGTCTCTTTCAGATGTAGGATCGGTGGGTCGAGTCTCATACCCCGCTCGCCAGTATCAATAAAAACATTATTTTGGAACGTTCGCGGTCTTAAGGGTGACCGAGCGTTCCAGGTTTTACATTCGTTATTGCAGGACCACCTCCCCGAAATTGTTTTTCTTATGAAAACTATTAGTGATTATGCTTTTATGGAGGTTTTAAGGGTTAGATTGGGTTTCGGTGCAAAGTTGGTGGTGGATAGGGTCGGCGATAGTGGAGGATTGTGTCTTTTCTGGAAGGTAGACGTGGATATTTCGCTCATTTCATATTCACGATTCCAGATTGATACAGTGGTTACGTCAGATTCAGACAAGAAATGACAGTTAACAGGTTTCTATGGGCACCCGGTTGCTGTTGAGCGTATGCATGGTTAGACGTTACTAAGGAGGCTGGCCGGTTTGTCTTCTCTTCCCTGGTTGGTGGGGAAGGGACTTTAATGAAATTATTAGTTTGTCGAAAAAAGAGGGGGCAATGCCTCGTCAGAATTCTCTGATGGAAAATTTCCATGTGACTCTGGATTTGTGTGGCCTTATAGATATGGGTTTTTTGAGCTCATGTTTTACTTGGACTAATCGTCGTGATTCTCCCTCTTTGGTTCAAGAAAGACTGGATAGGTGTGTGAGTAATGTTGAGTGGCAGCAGTTTTTTTCGTTTTTCACGGTTAAGCATCTTAACTTCTGGAAGTCTGATCATCATCCGATTTTTGTGGATTTTTCTAGTCGGCAGGGAAGATATAGAGAATAAATCGTTTCCATTATGAGCTGTCCTAGGCTGAGAAGGAGGACTGTGTGGAGATGGTTCGTAATTCCTGGTTAGGTTCGAATAATAGGTATGGTTTGCAACGGGTTTTGAATAAACTAGTTAATTGTTCTAAAGCTTTGCAGGTATGGATTGGAAAGAATAAGTGGAATTTAAAAAAGGATATTGTGGAAAAAAAAAGGGAGTTGACGTGGGTGTGGGATTCAAGTGGGGGTACGAATTGGGAGAGGGGTAGATTAGTGGAAAAGGAGTTGGATGACTTATTGAAGTGTGAAGAAGTTATGTGGAAACAACGCTCGAGAGTGAGTTGGTTAAAGGAAGGGAATCGTAATACAAAGTTTTTTCACGCAAATGCAAGCTCTAGAAGGAGGCGGAATAGAATAGAGGGGTTGATAGATGATAATGGGGTGTGATGGAATGATGAGCAGCATATAGAGGGCATTATTTCTAAGTATTTTTTTGAAATTTTCTCAAGTTCGCAGCCTTCTTGGGAGCAAGTGGAAAGAGTGGTGCAAACGGTGGAGGCCAGAATTTCTGAGGAGAAGTATCGCTTTCTAGACCGAAAGTTCTCTACAGAGTAGGTTCGGGTGGCCATGTTCCAAATGGGTCCTTCAAAAGCTCCTAGGTTTGATGGATTTCCAACTGCTTTCTTCCAGCGTTTTTGGGAGATTGTTGGGGAAGATGTAACAAAATTATGTTTAGATTGTCTGAATGAGGGGAAATCGGTTGAAGGGATTAATCATACGTTGTTATGCCTTATTCCTCAGGTTAAGAAGGTTGAGAGAATATCGGAAGTGAGGCCTATTAATTTGTGCAATGTGGTGTATAAGTGTATTTCTAAGACTCTGGCAAATAGGCTTAGATCGGTTATGGAGGAGGTGATTTCTGAAACCCGCCTAGAAGGCTAATTACAGATAATGTGATGGTGGGTTTTGAATGTATGCATGCTCTAAGGCGAAAGGTGAATGGTAAGAAAGGTTTCATGTCCCTTAAGCTTGACATTTCAAAGGTTTACGATAGAGTTGAATGGGATTTTCTTAGGGGAATGATGCATTGAATGGGATTCCTGGAGAGATGGATTTCGATTGTGATGGACTGTGTATCAACGGTCTCATATTCCTATATCCTTAATGGGAAATCAAGGGGCTTTATTCGGGCTTTTAGGGGTTTGAGATAGGGAGATCTGCTCTCACTGTATTTGTTCTTAATTTGTGCTTAGGGTTTCTCGAGTTTAATTACAAGTGCTGAAAAATGTGGAGATTTGTCTGGGTTCCGTTATAGCCGTTTTGGCCCAAAAATTACCCACCTCTTCTTCGTCGACGATAGCCTCTTGTTCTCTCGGGCTTCTTTGCCTGATTGTTCTAATATTTGGAAGATCCTGGATTGGTATGCTTTAGCTTTGAGACAGAATATTAATTTTGGTAAATCGACGGTTTGTTTTAGTAAACAAATTTCCCTGGCTGAAAAAAATTATTTGGCTGGTTTGCTTGGTATGGTTGTGGTTGATATCCATAGAAGGTATCTGGGTTTGCCTTGTGTGACAAATAGAAACAAAAGAGCTCTTTTCGAAAACGTTAAGGATCATGTTTGGAAGAAACTTCAATGCTGGAGTAATAGATTTTTTTTCTATTGAGGGTTGTGAGATGTTGTTAAAGGCTGTGATTCAATCTATTCCCGTCTATTCCATGAATCTTTTTAAATTGTCGGTCTCCCTTGTCTCAGATATTCATTGTATGTGTGCTAGATTTTGGTGGGGAGGCGGAGGTGTTAAGAAGAAGTTGCATTGGTACACTTGGAAGTCCCTTTGTGAGGCCAAGAATGAAGGGGGTATTGGGTTTCGAGATTTAGGCGTTTTCAATAAAGCGATGCTGGCCAAATAATGTTGGCGTCTGGTTCACTTTCCTGATTCTCTTGCTGCTCGGGTTCTCAAGGATTGTTATTTCAAGTCCTCTTCCTTTCTTTCGACTAAAAGAGGGGTGGGGTCCTCTTTGTGGAAGAGTTTGCTGTGGAGGAGAGAGCTTATTGAGTGTGGGTCTAGATGGAGAATTGGAGAGGGGAATACGGTCAGGATTTACAAAGATAAATGGGTGTCACAGCCCTCCAACTTTAAAATTTATTCAGAGCAGTTGCTGGGGGACAATGTTATTGTTGATGCGCTGAAATTACCTTCAGGGGAGTGGAATTCTGAGTTGGTTTTTAGTCTTTTTGATGCGAGTGAGGCTGCCGCTATTCTGGGCATCCCTCCTTGTGGTAGGGGGACGAAAGATCAGCTTCTTTGGCACTATCATCTTTCAGGAAATTTTATTGTCCATAGTGGGTATTGATTAGCTGTGTCTATGGCTAAGGAGGCTGATGGTTTAGGTCTTAGTGAGACAGAGTCGTGGTGGAAGTATTTTTAGCGTCTAAATATTCCCTCGAAGATCAAACTTTTCCTTTGGAAAGCCTGCAATAATTGGATTCCTTCTAGGATTAATTGCTGAAGCATGGAATGGTTTTGGATCCTATCTGTCTGATTTGTAGGAAAAAAGAGGAGTCGACGTTACATGCACTGTGGATGTGTTCGTGTCTTAGAGAGGTGAGAGCTGCGTGTGGTTTGGTTAATGGTTGTTACAACCTGGAGCATGTTTCGTTCTTGGATTTATTGGTCTTGTTTAGCAAACAGGTTGGGGTACAGGTTTTTGAGCTCTTATAGGTGACCTAGTGGCGTGTCTGGTTTATGAGGAATTTGGGTGAATGGTAAGGCTTTGTGCCCTGCAGTTGATGTGCTGGATTGGGCTGGGGATTTTCTGCAGGAGTATCGGATTTCCACAGGGTTGGGTGGTTCTTTGCGTGTCAGGGAAGATATTCATCCCTAGTGGGTGGCTCCTCCAAATGGTATTTTAAAGATAAATACGGATGCGGCTGTGAACATCCACAACAAGTCTGCGGTATTGGTGTGGTTATCAGAGATTTCCAAGGTCGTGTGTTGCTCTCTTTCTACAAAAATTTACAAGCCTGTTTTTCTCCTTAAATTGCTGAAGCTTTGGCTGTGTTGGAGGGGATTCGGATGGCTAAGAATAGGGGTCTTGTCCCGGCAATTCTGGAGTCCGACGCTTTAATTGTGATTCAGGATATTTACAATAATATCTCTCTCTTGTCGGATTGTTGGTTTGGTGGTTGATGAGATTTTGAATATCAGTAGGGAGTCTAATATGTTTTCTTTCATTTATGTTCCTAGATTAGCTAATCGGGTTGCCCATGGGTTAGCCAAGCTAGCTTTATCTCATTTGGGTGAGTTTGTTTGGGTTGATGATTGTCCTTTATGTGTGGAGAATTTGGTGGTGGGGGATTCCCCCCTTTCTCTGTAGCTCATGTCTTTTCCTTCGTTTGAAGGTTTATTTTTCAAAAAAAAATATATTATTATTATTAAAAAAAATATCACAGATTTCTTGAAGGTCGTCGTAGATATTAACATGATGAGTAATACTTCCACAGAGAACTAATATATATATAGTAACTAGTAAGAGATTTGTTAGCCACTAATTGAGTGGAATTGATATAGAATAAATAAAAGTAAGAGATATATATTAAAAAGAAGAAAAAAAAAATGTAAGAGATTTGTTAGCCACTGAATGAGTGGAATTGATATAGACTAAATTAAAAGTAAGAGATTTGTTAGCCACTAATTGAGTGGAATTGATATAAAGTAGACTAAATAAAAGCAGATGAATTCAACTATTAATAATTGAAAACTGACTTATATATATATAGAGTAAGAGATTTGTTAGCCACTAATAGTGTAGATTGAAGACAAAATAAATAGTTGAAAACTAACACCTTTTTTTCCCCAGAAACAAGATCACCATTGCCACCCATAAAAGGAGAAGGAAAAAGAAGAGGAAGAGGAAGGGGAAGAAATGACTAGCTACACGTTTCAGCTAAGAACACAGAGAGACAAGATCAAAATATTGTGAAAGACAAATTATAATAATTAAAAAACCCATAAAACATTAGTAGAAATACTGTATCCCAATCACAATTTATTCGCACTTTCATTAATTTTGTGTCACACAGCAAACATATATATTTGCTCTAAACCTATACACTTGCACATATTCTTATTCCCATATTATATATATATAATTAATCCAAACACACATATACGATATACCTCGAATGATCATTTGTAGCAATACATAAATATATATAAATAGAAAATTGAAAATCATATATAACACGCATCAAAGAAAAAAGCTGGTACCATCTGGTTTATCTGGAAGTCCAAAAGATGGACTGGGACTGGGACAATTTCTATTAAGAAGCTCTTCAATCATTTGCAGAGCTATTCTCTCCTCTTCATCCATTCCTGTCCTCACTTCTGGCCCTTGTAGTGACTCATCACCCAATAATGCCGATGCATTGACCCCCGAAGCATCATCTTCCACTTTGTTATTATTAATATTATTATCTGTGTTTCGTCCCAGCTGCACAGTCATCACCCAATTCGAATCGGAGCGTTGACCGGCCCTCTTTTGCCACACTCCAATGTGAGAATTCTCTGTGTCCAGCCTCAAACAAGTCATGGAAGGTGATGGTATCTTGCTACATTTTCGAAGCTTGGCGTGTAGGAGCTCTGATAAGTCATTTGGAGGCGATGATGATGATGATGAGGCCGAGGAGGCTGATGAAGTTCCGGTAGTAGCAGTAGTAGTAGTGCTATGTGGAGTAGTTATTGGGAAGTTTGTTTTGGCATTTCTTCCACTCATCAAAATGGCAGCTTGATCGTAGGCTCGAGCCGCCTCTTCTGCTGTCTCAAAAGTCCCTAGCCACACCCTTCTCTTCCTGCAAATTCATTAACAACATATATAAAAATCATAATAAAAACAAGATACGCTAAGGGAGTATCATCATGATATGATGTTTTGAAGCATGAAGGTGGTAGGTGGAGGAGTGTAGTACAGCAGTGGATGGCGAATCTCAGATACCCAGGAGCCCCAATGACGCTGTCTGACACCTCGGAACTTCTTTGATTGTACCATCTTCCCTTCAGAGAGAGAAAGAGAGGGAGAGAGAGGTAGGCAAACAGGGTTGAGACAAGAAGAGAAGATATTGGGGGGGTGAATGAAATGGAAGTACAAAATGCTCAGTGAGAGAAGATAAGATATAGAGAGATAATTTGAAGGGGTTGGAAGTTAATCTGATGATGATGAGAGTACACTGTCGGCGAAACTACAAGAGGGACTTTGGTAGTTTGGTTGGTACCATGAAAAAAACTTGTAATAATAATAAAAACAAAACCCACCTACAAAAACCTATCCATCCTTAAAAACCCTCAAACCTAACCAGTAAATCCATAAATGATCAGACCTCTTCTTATTTCCATATTCCATGTGAACATTTTATAAAAAAGGTGATTTTATTGGTGGGACAAGAGACGAGACTTCGCTCTCTACGACTCTACGTCACTCCATTCTCATCATCAAATTATGAAGTTGGTTATTAATCTTTTGTATTTGTGATGAATAAGTTGTACTGTGTTTTACTTTTTGACCTAACTTTGCATCCGAAAGTAGACCAACGTCGTCCTTGTTACTTATTTCCCTAAACGATGCCTTGAGCTCATGGCAACACTATAATAACAACAACCTATTCAATCATATCTTTGGAACCCATATATTTAATATCTCCACCAGCATATATACTACCTAGGTCCAGCTTCTTCATTTTAATTTTTTATAATTTTCAAAAAACTAACCTAATGGATTATGGCACCCACTGCTATATATATACACACACACGCTTCTACTGTCTTTAATATTTTCAATATGAGATTTAATTTTTCTCTAATTTAAGGAACAGGCCTTCTATTCCCTTTTCAATATAACTTGTAACATAATTTTCAAACTAAAGATTAATGCACTTTTTTTTTATTTTAAATATTACACTATATATAAATTTGGGGTTTTTTTAGGGGAGGGGAGGATTCGAACACGCAACCTTATACTGTAGGTGTGAGGGTTTTACAACCAGATCAACCTCATATCGTCTAAAAGATTAATGCACTTGTGAATTGTAATGGTTGGAAATTGAAATTTAATCTTACATATATTGTTTTTCATGTGTATTATTTATAAATTCCAATGCTATATATTTAAGTTTTGAACTGTTCAAAATGCATTATTTATGTTAGACATGAATATTATTAACTCTATTTCACCTTTTCTTTTTTCTTAATTTTCTTTTCGTTTTTGTGAACTTTTAAGACTTTAACAAACGGGTAAATTTATTAATAAAAAAGTAGTGATGACTAGATACTCAAATTAAGTACTAATAAAGTAATAATATTATTATATGCAATAAGCCTAAAAGATGTAAGTAATTATAAGGCCATTATTCAAAAAAAAAAAAAAAAAAAAAAATTATAAGGCCAAGCATATGGATCATAAATTTCTACGAATTTGAATATAATGAAACAATTATATACATATGAGTAGTTAGTTACCAAGTGGGCAAGTGGTTAAGCATTTTGTTTTGGATTAATCGTGAATCAGTCAAACTCAAAAGGAAACATCAATCAATCCTTTCACACTTTAATTTGTACGGACGTATTGCATGGATGCTGATTCTTTCATCTACTTGGTTGTATTGATTTTTTATTGGATGTGTGGCATTCAATCTACTTAATAATATTCTCATACTAGATAGCTAACATGGGCGTAGAGCTGACCACGGTTTGGTTAAACCATCGGTTTTGTCCGCGGTTTAACCGGAACCGGATTAGCCAAATCGAAACTGAAAACCGGAACCAAAACTGTAGGTTTGAAAACCGGTGGTTCCGGTTTCGGTTTGGGATTTCTCCAAACCATCGGAAACCGGCGGTTTAACCGCCCAAAACCACCGGTTTACAAAAAAAAAAAATATAAATAAATAAATTCAACCAATCAAAAGTTGCCACGTGGCACTTTTTTGATTTTTTTTTTTTGAAAAACCGCCCGAAACCGAAACCGAAACCGTACCAAACCGCCAAACCGGCGGTTTGAAACCGGTAACAACCCGGTTTTTCCGGTTTCGGTTTCGGTTTTAGGTGGCCTAAAAACCGAAACCGGCGGTTTGGAACCGAAACCGGAACCAAACCGAACCGGTGCCACCTCTACAAGAGCGTAGCTTAACTAGTAAATGAATGAGTTTGAAACTTAGATAAATGATTCTTAAATCAACGGCTTAAATCCTACCAATAGCGAAAGCTTTTAAAAAATATATATATAGTCCCAAATAAATAGATATTGTCAAAAAATATATATATATATATATATTGCACCAAATTAATGACAGATAGAACACTAGATAATTAATCCCAAGTGTGACAAAAGAGTTTACTACGTAGGTAAATAATATATATGGCTTCCTGGTCAGCCGTTGGTAATTTACAGGTTGACCTGTACCCGTCAATCAACTCATCATCTTGTGGCTTTTATTTGATGAAGCCAATGGTAATCAATGTTATCATATTGATGTGTCAAATATTTTAATTGACTTGTGTACCCAGTTGCATGTGTGTATATATATATATACACACACAGTATTTTTATTATCAGTTCGTCCTGACAATAAATATATCAGGACGAAAAATATAGACCACAAATTATAGAGAAGTTTTGACAAATGTATACACTTTGAGTCAAAGTATCAATTAAACCCAGATTTGTAGATCTTCAGCCGCGCTCTTCAACCACTATCGCCGCTCTTCAGCCGTGCCGATAACCTCGTCTCCGGTGGTTGCTGCCTCATCTCCGGCGATCAACCACCCATCTCTGGTCACTTCGTGCACTTGCTCAGCCGTTTCCAATGGTGTTTTCTCCGTATCCACTGCCGAAACAAACCGGGGAAGAAGAGAAAGGTGGCCAATGTAGATCATCAAAATGGGGACGAAGGGATTCGATTTTGCGGGTTTGTGGTGGTGGGATAGGTTTTTGGGTTTTGAAATCAGGATCTGAAATGGGTTTTGACTTTTTTGGGTTTGATTTTGGCTATGATTTTTTTTGGTTTTAACTTGATTTTGGTTTGATTTTTAATTGATTTTGGTTTGATTTTGTAGATAAAGATAAGGCTCTTGTTTTTCTGGGTTGGTTTTTTGAAAAGAGATGAAGATCGAAGATGAAGGGGTTTTGATCAGATCTCTCATGTGTGGTGGTGTGTTGATGAAGATGTTGGTGGTGTGGTTTGCTGATGGTGGGTGAAGAAGAATTGATGAAGATTTTAAAAAAAAAATTAATTTGTTTAATTATTGTCATTTACCATTTTACCCTCTCAATTTTAATAGTCAACACAATTTTGGATGGAAAAGGTAACCGAAGGGGGAGATTTTACATTAGTTTCATTTCCGGGGGGAGGGACCGGCCAATATGGACAAACCTTGTCCTCAGCTTTCTAATGGGGCAAAGGTCAAGGGGGAAAATGATTATATCCCTAAAATTTAAGAAATGAATCGGAAAAGATAGTAAAATAAAAAAGGTATAAAAACTTATTAAAATCAAGCTAAATGCTAATGGTGAGACTTGACCCACCAGTCACCACCACTAGCTATAGATGGGAGGAACCCTACTAGCTGTGCTAAAATGTTACAAGGTCTAATTTGTGTTAATTATGTTATATATAATCGACTTGTTTTTTTTTGAAAAATTTGAGATGGGGCACAGGCCCCACCTAGTTTTAACGTGGGTCCATACATATATATATATATATTCCTATCATTTTAATACAATGAGTATCTTAGATGAAATTGTATGAAATTGAATGTTTTTTGATGAGATTTTTTGTATACATCCTACGAAAAGTAAAATACACATTTGATAAAAATTTGTTCGATGAGATTTTTTGTATGCATCTTAAGAAAAGTAAAATACATATTTTATAAAATTTTGAAATTTTTTTGGATTCGATGACTATTTTTATGATATTTCCCTATTTTATATGTTATATCTTCAAAACAGTTGGAAACAATTAGTTCTTATACCTAAACAATTTTCAATTTTTTTCCACAAATGTATTTCATTCTTTTTATCATCCATACAAAAAATCACAACAAAATTCATTAAATTTCATCAAAGGCTTTAAAAGTGCACAATATAAAAAGTCCTCATTGAAAATTATATATATATATATAGTCTTTCTACTATCAGTTCATTCTGATATAAAATATATCAAAATGAATAATATGGACCATAGATTATAAAGAAGTTTTTACAAGTGTATACACTTTGAGTCAAAATATGTAAATCAAATGGTCCATATTCTTCGTCCTAATATATTTTATATCAGAACGAACTGACAATAGAAAAATAATATATATATATGTGTGTGTGTAAAACTTATATTTAAATATTGCAAGAAAATCAAATACAATACTACGACACAGTGAAAAAGAGATTATATATTGCAAGAAACTTAGGGCGCGTTCGGTAACGTTTTCGTTTTCTATTTTCTATTTTTATTTTCTATTTTCATTTTCTATTTCTGTTTTTTGTTTTTCGAGTTTAAAAACGCGTCCGGTAGTAATTATGGAAAACGATATTCTGAGAATGTAAATATAGAAAATGCGTCCGGTAGAATTCTCTAAAATCAAATTAAAAAGAAGAGTTTCTCTATTTAATCAAATTAAAAGAAACAGGATATTAAAAATAAACAAACAAAAAAGAAAAAGAAGTGACCAAATTGGATTAATTCCAACCCCCAATCCACACACTTCGAAAATTCATATTCAATTATCAATTCAAATAGATTTATTAGATCAAAAGCCTTTCTTCAATATATATTTAAAATCTCCCATTACCCAGATTACAATCCTGAAGAAGCAATTAATCCCACTAGATCAAAAGTCATTTTTCCTGATAAGATTTGAAAAAGGAAATATAAAATATAGAGAATGGAGAGGGAGGCTGAACCAGTATATGTATATATATATATATTTCCATTAACCCCATCCCAACAAGAAGATGAAGAGATGCAGTGGAGTAAACGAAAGAAGAGCGGCGCCGGTATGCCGTGAACTGAGACGAAGATCTGGGTTTTTGGTGAGAAATGAAGAGAGCGTCGGTTGCAAATTAAGAAGAATAGTCTTAAGATGTTTGATCGATGATCCAGAGAACTGAGTCCAGATCTCAGTTGTGGAGAGACTTGAGAGAGAGAGATTGTCGCCAGAGCTATAAGAAAAAACTACTCAGATTACAATAATTTAGTGGTGGGGCCATAATAAATTAAGTTTTAAATTTTGTTAGAAAAATACTAATAATTTAAGTGGTGGGGCCATTAATTGTTGTTTTCCATCTGTGCAACTTTTAATGCTTTAAACAAAAAAACAAGTTTCAATGTTTTTGTTTTTTATTTTTGAAAATGCTTGCTGCCGAACAAGTTTTTAAATTTTTTGAACTCAAAAACGAAAAAACGACACTCAAAAATGATACCGAACGCCCCCTTAAACTCTCTACAACATACTGAAAAGGAAATTCTAATTAACCATATAAACTTGCAAATTGTAAAGATTCAATATTTGAGTCTTGTGATACTCACAATTTCTTTAAGACAATTATGCTCACTCCACGAATGGTACTCAAGGTTGTGAACAATTGTCTTCTAGGATAGAACGGATTTCTTTCTTCAAGTAGCAATTCTTCAAACGTGAAGAATTGTCGAACGCAAATCAGAGTTTTGTACTAGAAACTTTTAGACACCATTTATACCGAATAAGAATGTAAAAAATTAACTATAAATAACTATAAAGCATCTATATTTATAGACATCCTCATACCTATTCGAACGAACACATACCATTTTCTAATAGACAAGGCCTTAAAGAAAAGACATAATTTTTAAGAAAAGATACAGATTTTATAAAACGACATAATTATTGTGAAAAATCACAACACTTGACCGATAATTTTATCATTTAATAAAAAAATGGTTTTTATAGAATTAATATAAATAATAATGATAATAAACCATTTCCAACAACAATAATAATGAAACCTATGTAGAACGGATACGGATACGGATACGGCACGATACGGGGATATGGTAAATCTTCAAAAACTAGGATACGGATAAGGCAAGATACGTTAATTAAAATAATATATATTTATACTTAAAAAATAATAATAATATATGAAAACATATTTGATAATTCATTCAAAATAAAAACATCTTCAGAATCCAAATAAAACATATCACATAACTACATAAGTCATAATAATATAACATATTACAGGATCCAAATAAAACATGCCACATAAGTCGAATATATTACAAAATCCAAATAAAATATATGTCACATAAGTCATAACAAATTACAAAATCCAAATACTACATAAAAAAAAACTTATAAAACATATTTTAAATTCCTAATTAACTTCATTATCATCATTCATATTGTTAAAGGATATAAATAATTCGGCCTCTAACTCTAGTTCATCAAGAGAAAGGTTTGCAATCTCAAGTATCCCGGTATTCTCTATGTCAATGTAATTAAAACCAAAATTTCCTTATAATTTCATTTTGACTCCTAAAATTTTAAAATCATAATTTGACCCTGCTTTATACTAAAATAATTATAATATTGCCCCAAACGTATCCTCCAAGTATCCTCTAAATATCCTCCAAGTATCCCCCAAGTATCCTTTAGTCAAACTTGTGAAAAAGTCAACGGATACGCCGTTTGGGGTATCGGATATGTATCCTGGAATATCCGGAGAGTATCTGAACTAGATACGAGTTCGATACAAGTTACCTCCACCAAATGGAGTATCCGTGCTTCCTAGAATGAAACTGACGCCGACAACATGGGTCCGACAATGAAGATGTATTGGTGAAATATCAATACAGTGGAGCTATCAACTTCCGAAGGGCTAGGAAGGAAGCTGATCGAGAACGTACGTTCTCAACGTGATTGGTCATAACCCGTGTGCTAGTTTAATTTACGGATGATATCAACAAGACAAGAAGCTCTTGCTATCTTTTGCACCTCCCACGTAGCAACATCACAATAGGGGATGCACTGTGTAATACTAGGGGAAGTTTATGTAAGTAAAAGCTCCATCTAACTGTAATTAGACATAAACTCGGGAGAAATTAGTGCAATTAACCCTATTTAATAAGATACACGTGATCCCTTTCAATGCTTTCATAACTCTATAGTTTCATATACACAACCCTAGCTTTTGATCATGAATTCTCTTAAAACGCATTATATCATTTGAAAATAAAATTAAATGTACAGGAAAGGACTACAATGCTTAAGCATTCATTTAATGACGACAAGATTTGCATCTTTTCTTGATGCGTTTCTTCTTTAATTTATATCATAAGATTTGAGAGTAATTTCGATAATGTATCACTTAATTCGATTGTATATATTTTTATATATATAGTAAGTAAAAGTAGAGAAAATGGACATTTAATTTCAACTTAGTAATTTATAGTAATAAAACAATAGTATCCCTTTGAGGCAAGGTCTTGGAGCTGAGGAGGCAAAAGGAGATGTTGAGGCGGCAGCAGCAGCAACAACAGTAAATCTATCATCAGTTCATCACCACCACCGAAATTTTGAAGTATGCTGACGTGTCATTTTCTCTTTGAAGCGTTCGTTTTCTTTCGATAATTGATTTGATTTGATGAGATGTCAATGGGGAACGGTACTCTCTGTTAGGTTATGTTATCAAAGTCACTTAAATTTTATTTATTGTGGTTTTGTGATCAACCAGGTAAATATTAGGTTTACAGTAAGTTTAAGAACAAGATCACATGCATAAGATGTTGATGTGTATACAAAATTAAAGGTAATTTAAGATCAAAGAGAGACTTTTTTCGAACTTGCATGAGAATCTAGTACAATATGACGCCTTCAAGACAGTGACTTCCTTGTTTATTAAGCAATATACATGCCCTAAAATGACATCCCATCACCATGCGGCAAAAACTAGAATGAAGGATGCATGATGCATCCTCCTATTGCCACATGAGCAAATGTGTTTACGTGGCAACATCACGTACAGCAGCTTCATACATTACGTACTATCAATTCTATTTCTTTACGTGTTTTTTTACTTTAGGGTTGGTATATATTATTGATTTTTCTTTTATTTAATTTGGATTATATTTATAGATGAATCCGATCTAACATTCTCAAATGTGATTGATGGATGGATGGATGACAAACTTCTCTGAAAAGGTCTTTAACAAAATACATACGAATTAATTTTAATTAACTAATATATATTTTTATAAATGATACCTTTTGACAAATTTCAAAGCTAATGAATCTATTAGAATTTCAACAAATGCACATAAGCAATCAATGATTAATCCTGTACTCAAGAGTAGAGTATTTTTTTTTTCTTTTTTTGCCTTGCTGGGAATGGGATAGACAATATTGCAAATTAAATATTATATATAACTGCTTGTAATTATGTGCTTATTTTGAAAAAGTTGTAGTTGGCCGGTTATGCTATAATAATTCATAAAATTGGTATTATTTTATGCATGATTCATCGTGCATTATTTCAAACAGAGAATCAATCAAATTATTTGGTTTTAATTTGACGTCTGAAATTTATTTGATAGTGAGTTTTTGACAAATTAAAATTGGTTTCCAACGTATAAGTAACTTTCAATATGTTGGAACATGAACATATATTGTTTTCAGTTTTCATTCATGAACATATATTGTTTTTTTTTTGTTTTTTTGTTTTTTTTTTTTTTCAGTATAAAACTTATTGACTTCTATATCTTAAATTAAGATAAATCAATTTATTTGTTTTTCTAACTCATATGAGTAATGCTAGATGTTCCAAATTTTTTTTCTCAAATTCTGTCCCAAACGATATGGCACGTGGGGTGTCAATATTATATCGGTTACCATATAATCTTATGATTTGTAAGATGTTGACACCTCACGTGCCATATCATTTGGGACAGAATTTGGGAAAAAAATTTGGGATGTCTATCATTACTCTCTCTCTCTCTATATATATATGTCTTTTAGAAAAAGTAATTTTTTTTTTTTTATCTTATTAGAAAAGTGATACAGTAGAGTTTGTTTTAGTAAATTTCCACAAATGTCCTATAACAATTCATATATTTACAATTTTATCAACACATAATAAAATCCTAAAAATCAATTTTTCAAAAATTCTCAATTTTGAAGAAACCTTAACACAATCTAACCAACACAAGGGGGCAACGGTGGCGCCGTCTCTTGGGACCGGAGGAGGCTGACCACCGTCTTTTTATTTTTTTTATTTTTTATTATCAATTTAAAAAATAAAAATTATTTTGTTACAAATATCAAAGGATATTGAAAGTTTATAAAAGGAAAAAGTTAAAAAATTTACCTTTGTAATAAGTCATCAAAAATGAAAAAAAATATATATTATAGTATCTTTAATTTGTAAGACTTATCCGTATATCTAATAAATTAAGATCTTATAAGACTTTAGATAAAAATAAAAAATAAAATAAATAAAATAAAATAAAAAAACAGCCCGGCCCTTATTATTAATATAAGAGGATTAAAGGAAGATAGGAATATTGTATCATTTTTTATCTTAAACAAAAATTAAAATATAATTTGGGTTTCTAATTCTCTAAAGAGGTTCTAACAATTTTTGGCACCCTTTTCAAGGCCATTTGTGTGATTAGCACCTACTTATTATTTAAGTTTTTTAAGCACCAATTAATGATTTAATCCAAAATTGCCCCTAATATCACGAGAGCGTTGAATTTGAGGGAAAACTTAGGGCCCGTCCTGCAAGCCATTTTCTGTTTTTGTTTTTCGAAAAGAAAAATGAAAATGAAACCAGTGTTTTTGGTTTTATTTTTGAATTTCGAATACGCGTCTGGTAGCATTTACTGTAATCCATATTTTGAAAATAAAAACTAAAAAAACGCGTCTGGTAGGATAACCGAAAACTTTCAAAAATTAAAATATCAATTTTTACCATTTGTTTAATATTATAACAATTACATACAAATTGATTAAATAATTAACAAAAAAAAAACATTTTGTAATTTAATTTATAAATTAAACAAATTTTAACAGTTGAAGAGGAAGAGGAAGAGGAAGAAGAAGACCAAGAAGAAGACCGATCAGACCAGATTGGCGGCAAGAGGCGACGCAGATCAGGCCGGTGGCGATCGGCGGCGAAGAGCAAAGTGGAGGAAGAAGAAGAAGAAGAAGAAGAAGAAGAAGACAGCGGCGCCGATCGGCGGCGATTGGAAGAGGAGAAAGAAGATGAAGAAGAAAGAAGATGAAGATGGGAAAGATACCTTTGAAGAATTGGTTCAAGACAAGAAGAAAGAAGAAAGAAGAAAGAATGGAGAAGGAAGAAGAAGGGGAGTGTAGGACGAAGAAGATGAAGTCAGTGGAATTTTTTTTTATTATTATTAAAATAAAATATATATTAATGGAGTGGGGCCCTCTTATTTAATGATATGGGACCCACTTGTATAGAAAACAAAAAAAAAATTAAGAAAAACAAGTTTTTTTTTTTTTTTCAAAATTTCCGCTTTTAACACTGGTTTTGTTTTTCATTTTATTTTTGTATTTTGAAAATAAAATGAAAAACGGTTACTGAACGCGAATTTGAAATCATTTTTGAAAAACAAAAACAAAAACAGGCTGAAAACATGCTGCAGGACAGGCCCTTACTTTTTTTAAATAAAATAAAATTTTGTTTTGACCGTAACACAGCGACGGCGACAAATTGAAGAAGGCAACAACGACGTTGACGAATTGAAGAATGCGATGGCGACGGTGACGACGACGTATTTCAATTTGTCTCTGAAATTTGAGGTTCAATTTACTCAAAGAATTGAAGATATGGTTTTTTTTTTTTTTTTTTTTTTTTTGGGGGGGGGGGGGGGGGTGTTTAGATTTATATATAGTTTAAATTTTATGATTTGTTAGTTTAAATGGAATTGTTTGTGGTATTTTTAATATAGAATCGCCATTGCTAGGGTTTGAAGCATTTCAGAGTTGAGGAAGATGACACTTGAAGAAGAATTCGTTTCTTAGAAATATAAAGAGAGTGTATTTAATTAGGATTATTAAGTACATTTAAAGACATTTTTTAAGTGATAGATTTTCATGGATTTCTACGGACTTTTATAAATCTACATGAACATTCATTGATTTGTTTAGTCATCTATCTCAACATTTTATAGATTTGTTTAGACATCTATCTCAGACTTTTATGGATTTGTTTAGACATCCATGGACTTTCATGGATTTGTTAACTCTGACTTCTATTATAGATAGAGAATTATACTACTATATGACCCAATAACACAATCTATACACTCAACCAATATAATCCATTAATATAATTTGCAGTATTAACAACAATCTTTGCTTTCTTTGTTTTCTCTTCTATTACTTTTCACCTTCTTAATTAGCTATTTCCCTTTCCAGTTCTCCATTTGGACTTTGTTTATGGCTTCCTTATAGTTTTTTTTTTTTTTGGTCATGTATTATGTTTCAATAAGACCAACGTATCACACTATCTATATAATAATTTAATAATATACGTCTATACATCCATTTATGAATTTAATTAAAAACTATCATTTTTAAGCAAATAAATGTTGATTGATTATTAGGCATTTTTTTCAAAAATGTTTGAATAAATAAGACGAGCTTATCATGTATCATGTCATCAATATAAAGCGAATTGTCACATCTGCAAGGGAAGATCATCCAAATTTTAATTAAAAATAATTTATGTGCAATAAGTCTTGATCATCTTTATGTGCAATAATTTATGGTTCGGTCCAATTTTAGCATCATTCCTAACATTCTCAAGAAAGCAAACAGCTTTGAATTGATTGGCAATTCATTTGTATACAAATGTTGCAATTGTTGTCTTACCTATACCACCAGTGTATATTCGTTTGAATTGATTGGCATTTTTTTTTTCCAGAAATGTTGATTGATTGGCAGTTGAAAAATCAACTAGGGAAGATCATCAATCAAGATTATTTGAGTAGAAAAGAAGTGAGAAGAAGCAACACGTTTTTTTTTTTTTTTTTTTGAGAGAGAGAGAGAGAGAGTCCACCAAAATCTTTGGGGAGAAGACTGGACATGTTATGGCATTTGATATTTATATCTCTCACCATCAAGTCCACCAAAATCCCTGATCTAAAAAAATCCTTTAAAATTCAGTCATAATTGAAAACACCTTGATTCTTGTAGATATTTTTAAAGTCTCAATTCAATACACCTGAATTTGGAAGGATTTTTTAAAAGTCCATAGAAATTTGAATTGAATACCACTGGATTAATATAAACTCTTTTAAAGTCTTTAAACGTCCGAATTGAATACACCAGGATCTATAATGTTTTTAAATGACCTCAATAATCCTAATTGAATACACTCCCCTAAGTCTTGAATTGAGATTGCAAAGTCTCGGTTGAGACTTTTTTTAAACAAATCCGAGACTTTGTCGTACAAATCTGAGAAGTGAATATACTATTTTCAGATGTTTATAACGTCAAAAGAAAGACTAAATGGATGGAGTGAGAGGGACCAAATGGAGGAGGTTGAGAAAGAGGGAAAGAAGCCATTTGTGGTCTGCATTTTTTTGTCAAGAAAGAAGAAAGAAGAGAAAAGTTGATAAAGTAAAATGAGAAAAAGTTACAAACTTTGGTGCTAAAGAAACTTAAATTATAAAATTGGTGTTAGTCCCACATATGCCTCTCCAATTGGTGGTATTTAATCACCCCCAATTTTTCTCTAGGAACACAATATATGCATATCTATAGCATACTAAGAGCATTTCCAATGCAGCAATTATGAAAAAATTATATGTCAAATAGGACAAATATGTTATAATATATGTGGCTTTAACCACATGTGTAATACACCCAAATATCACCAAAATATCACCTAAATATCTCCCCATAATATCTACATATAATATCTCCCCAATATCTCCCCCATAATATCTCACACAAAATATCTTCTCCTAAATCCCACATAGTCCACCGCCATCTCTCTCTTTCACTTTATCACCCACTTGTTCACCCACTTGTTTTTGATCATCATCACCCGTACAAGTGCACCTCTCATTTTGCCTATATATATTGCTTTGGTTTTTATTTGTAAAGGTTGGTGAGTTCCAAAATTTCAATAAATCATATTGTTCTCTATCTCTCTCGTCTCTCACTCTTCCTCATCTCTCTTCTTTATTTATTTGATTCTCTCTTCTCTCACATGTTTCAATTTATTTGTTATTTATTATTTTACAACACGTTATCAGCACGATCGTATGTAAGTAAAAAGTATCTCCAGGTGAGTGATTTATTTACGGCTTGATATTCGTGTATATAAGTAAAAGGGATCCCTGATGGGTGATTTACTTTAAATCTCAATATTCTGGATCTGTATATATTTCGTATACAAAATGGCTGTGCCGTTAACGGAACATATATATAGTCCTGAATTTATTTTCTCTAAATCTCAATTTTCTTTAAATCTCAATATTCTGGATCTATATATATTTCGTATACAAAATGGCTGTGCCGTTAAACGGAACATATATATATATATATATAGTCCTGAATTTATTTTCTCTAAATCTCAATTTTCTTTAAATCTCAATATTCTGGATCTATATATATTTCGTATACAAAATGGCTGTGTCGTTAAACGGAACATATATATATATAGTCCTGAATTTATTTTCTCTAAATCTCAATTTTCTTTAAATCTCAATATTCTGGATCTATATATATTTCGTATACAAAATGGCTGTGCCGTTAAACGGAACATATATATATATATATAGTCCTGAATTTATTTTCTCTAAATCTCAATTTTCTTTAAATCTCAATATTCTGGATCTATATATATTTCGTATACAAAATGGATGTGCCGTTAAACGGAACATATGTATATAGTCCTGAATTTATTTTCTATAAATCTCAATTTTCTCTAAATCTCAATATTCTGGATCTATATATATTTCGTATACAAAATGGCTGTGCCGTTAAAACGGAACATATATATATAGTTCTAGATTTAATTTTTATGCACATAGCAGGTGAGCTCAGCCTCCTGGAACTGATTTTACAGGACATATATACCGTCCTGGAACCGTTATTTACAAGACATATATACCGTCTTGGAACTGTTTATTTACGGAACATAACAGGTGAGCTCAGCCTCCTGGAATTGTTTATTTACAGGACATATATACCGTTCTGGAACTGTTCATTTTTCACAATATATGAGATTGGTTAGACCGACAAACCAGAACTTAAAGTTTCTGGAATTATGATATTTAAGTCGGCACGGTTATGAAAACCGATGAAAAACTGGAATTCTTGATCTAGTGTCATATTCATGAATGACGTAGTTCATTATTTGGAACCTGGGGTTTCAAATCCACTCATAATCTGAATTTTTCTTGATTATAATTATATATGAACTTACAGTTCATGATCGAATCGGAAGTTCGAAAAATCATTATGATCCATGATTTTATTTTATCTCATATATATAAAGTGATATGTTTACATATCATTCATTTGAGAAAAATGATTTACACATCCAACAGGATGTTATGAGTATCATAAAAATAATTTAAGATCCTAAACGAATAATGAAATTGGAATTAATATTTTATCCATTTCATACACATCCAACAGGATGATGTGAGTATCATAAAAATGATTTAAGATCCTAATGTTTAATGAAATTGGAAATAATATTTTTATCCATTCCATACGCATCCAACGGGATGATGTGAGTATCACATAAAAGGATTTAAGATCCTAACGTATAATGAAACTGGATGTAATATTTTATCCATTTCATTCAAGTTTGATGCTCCTGGAGAGCAAAATTCAGAGTTGCTGAAAAAAAGAGGAAAATTTTGAAATCAGTAGTCTACTTGACAGCAGATGAACTTGATGAACATGTGAATGTGATAGAACTTGATGAACATGTGAATGTGATAGGTGTTGGATAATCAGATCATCTGATCTAGTATCACCAAACCCCGATCTGAGTTTGCTTCTGGGTTGGTGGGTTTTTCAACCCAGACCCATCGCCCCTCGGGTCAACGCCACCTCGTCGGTGAGCTTCGTCATTTGTCGCACCAGCCTAGTGCGTTTTTACGATGACGATAAATGATTGTCGGTCATGACCCACGATCTGGTCTAGATCGATCACAGAGCTCGTTTTTGCTCTGGGCCACTTTTGGAGAATTCGATATTTTTCATGGACTGTTTTGTAATTATTTTGGGTAATTTTGTAATTTTGATAAAATTTTGGATCAATTTATAATTACCAAAACTTATTGGTCCAGTTTGCAATTTTCAAAAAGTTTTGGGGGCTGATTTATAATTAATAAAAATTTTAAGGGACCTTTCCGTAATTTTACAAAATCAGGGGCAACTTTGTAATTTCATTTATATATATATTTAAAAAAAAAAAAAAAAAAAAAAAAAAAAAAAAAAAAAAGGAAAAAGGAGGGGGGATTATTATCATTTCACATGAGATATAAAATGACATTACAAATAATGTCCATAAAATTCCTAGAAGGAAAAATATGTCTTGCTGAGAGTGCAACGACTCATATAATTTTACGGAGTCAGAAATATTTTATAAATTCGACTTTGCTGAGAGCAAATGTTATTAATGTATTAGGTCCAACGAATCTGATAGAAAGCTCTGGAAGAGCCATGATATTGTTATCAAACAATACTAAATTATGCATCAGGTCCAACGGATCTGATAGAAAGCTCTGGAAGAGCCACGATGTTGTTATCAAACAATTCTCAATTATGTATCAATGATATTTGATATTATTCAAAGAACAACATAAAGAAATATGCTTAGTTCAAAGCATTTAAAGTTAATACCAAATAAAATCTGGCGGATCTGATGGATCTGATTAAAGGCTCTAGAAGAGCCACAATCTTATTACCAGATGGTATTCAATTGTGTATCAATGATACTTTATATCATTCAAGCAGAACATAAATAAATCTGTTTAGATCAAAGATATATAACTTTATTAATGTCATATTGAGATCATTAATAATAATAATGTTGAATATCTGTGCGTGATTCAAGCCAGAAGCTGATTATAGAAAAGCTGTGTTATTTATCATCCAGATTATATTGTTGATCAGAAAAGGGATGTATGTGGATATATTCATCCACCAAATAAAGCCATATCATTCTAAAGTTGGTTTTGAATCCCTATCATTCAAAGGGATATATGTGGACATATTCATCCACCAAAAGAACCCTTTCATTATTTTATGGTTCTAGTTGATACATCTATGAGATGATCACATGTTTGTGTGTTATCAAACATCTCTAGTTGAGATAGATGTACAACATCCAGTTTTCACATATACACATAATCAGAATGGATGAGCGGAATCAATTATCAAAATGTCTCCAGGTAATTACGAAAATTTTATTATTCATTTACCAATTTTTATATTCGACATTCTATGTTACATGTTGATGCAGTCATCTATGTCTCACTACTTATAATCATTATTTACCATTACAACTTGTAATTGGTCATTGACTTGCTCACATTTTTAAGATATTTGATTGTGTAGTATATCTCCTTATTTCATCTCTGGCATGATCTAAGATAAGAATCTATATCATTATGAGATTAATATTGATTTTGATTAATCTCTATTAGATCATTTAAACTTCTGAGAGCTTATATTTTTACGCACAATCTGTATATTATCATATTGATTAAATTCCAAATGGGAAGTTTCTCCAAAAAGAGTAAATGAAAAGTTACTCTTATATAAAATAGAGATACCAGTTCGGTTCTCTATATATAAATGTGTCTCATTTCAATCTTTGTATCACTCAAATACGAAAGATAATTGATCATCATATAATTATTAATTTGTTACTTGATATATTAAAGGTAACAAGATTTATAAGTTGTCATCTCATAAACCCTGGCCGGGTGATTATTCCTAAAGAATGATCTGAGTAAAAAGCAACAAATAAATCATCTGATACATATTATAATTCATAAGCTTATGAACCTTTTGAAAGGTATTATTATCAGGATCCTAATGTAAGCAAAACTCGAGTTATAAATAAATCCACTTTCTCTAAATCAACTCTGTAAGAGTCTGATATATCTAATGAGACACAAGTCTATGAAAAGACTAAATTCATTGAAATGGAAGAAATCTCAACAGAGATACAAGTATATTGAAATTGAGAAAATTTCTATACGAGTCTATGAAATGACTAAATCCATTGAAATGGAAGAAATCTCAACAGAGATTCAAATATATTGAAATTGAGAAAATTTCTATAAATCATATAAGAGAAATGTGAAATCATAAAGAAACAATCATTGATGATGTATTTTTATACACAGTAGCGCTACTGAAATTATAAATGATAATTATGATATTCATAATATCAATGATTGTATACAAAAGGCATGATTGGCCTAAGTGAAAAGAAGTAATTCAAGAAAAATTGACTTCATATGCCAAACATAAAGTATTTAGACCAATAGTACTCCAGACACCTGGAGATGTCAAACTAGTTGGATACTAATGGGTCTTTATACGGAAAACGTAATGAGAAAAACGAGATCGTGAGATATGAGGCACGACTCGTAGTACAAGGTTTCTCACAGAAACTTGGTATTCAATAGTGATGAATACAATTACGTTTCGAATTTTTGATAAATTTGGCTGCCTTTACAAGGCTTGAAATACGTCTTCTAGACGTAGTAATCATTTATCTATATGATTCACTTAATACAGATATTTATAATCTTGGAAGGATTTAAAATGCTAGAAGCATGTAAATCGAGATCTCATAATCTGTATTTGATGAACATACAAAAATCCTTATATGGATTAAAAACAATCTGGACGGATGTGGTATAATCGTCTTAGTGAATATCTGATAAAATAAGGGTATAATAATTATATTGTATGCCCAAGTGTTTTCGCAAATAAATCAGAATTCGAATTTACTATATTCACAACATATGTTGATGATATGAATTTAATTGGAGCTCCTGAAGAGCTCTTGAAAACTCTTGAATTTTTGGTAAATGAGTTTAAAAATGAAAGACATGGGAAAGAAAATATTATCTCGACCTGAAGGTCGACCATAGATCAAATGGAATGTTTGTCCATCAATCAGAATATATTGAAAAGATTCTGAAAAGATTCCATATGAATATTACTCCATAAAGCAAGTCTTTGCTTGTACTCCCTCCAATCATTTATAATGTTATTTCATTTCATGAAATAAACATCTGTATACCCCAGTTTAGCAATCTAGAAGGTTGTTTTAAAAGAACTTTTATCAGGGGGAGCGTCCCATCAGGGGGAGCATATCAAATGAAGTATATTAATTATATTGGGGCATATGTGCATTGTACTATTTTCCTTACAATCAGGTTTTCGTCCCATTGGGTTTTCCTGATAAGGTTTTAATGAGGCAATTCTCTACGCACACCCAAAAATCATTTGATCCACAAAATCATCATAAATATTATATTGGTTCAATATATCATCGTATATATGTTATCTTGATCAAAAATATCATTGTAAATATTACTTTGATCTTGCTAATCATCGTATATATATTACCTTGATCCAAAAGATCATCATAAATATTACTTTGATCCGACATATCAATGGATATATTTGCATAGGTTTTTATCCCACTGGGTTTTTCCTAGCAAAGTATAATTATGAGAAATGTTTTGAAGAAAACATTAACTATTAAAATATTTGCATTGTACTCTTTTTTCCTTCGATCAGGTTTTGTCCCACTGGGTTTTCCTGACGAGGTTTTTAACGAGACAATCAAGAGAAGCAAAGTTCTGAGCAGACATATGTGCACTATACTCTTTTTCCCTTTGATCAGGTTTTATCCCACTGGGTTTTCCTGACAAGGTTTTTAACGAGATAGTTTTGAGAGCATCCAGCATCACAAGATCCAGGAGATCATTGTATATATTTTACTTAGGTTTTATCCTATTAAGTTTTTCCATAAAAGATTAATACATGTGGTATAAATCCAAGGGGGAGTGTTATAATATATGTGGCTTTAACCACATGTGTAATACACCAAAATATCACCAAAATATCACCCAAATATCTCCCCATAATATCTACATATAATATCTCCCCAATATCTCCCCCATAATATCTCACACAAAATATCTTCTCCTAAATCCCACATAGTCCACCGCCATCTCTCTCTTTCACTTTATCACCCACTTGTTTTTGATCATCATCACCCGTACAAGTGCACCTCTCATTTTGCCTATATATATTGCTTTGGTTTTTACTTGTAAAGGTTGGTGAGTTCCAAAATTTCAATAAATCATATTGTTCTCTATCTCTCTCGTCTCTCACTCTTCCTCATCTCTCTTCTTTATTTATTTGATTCTCTCTTCTCTCACATGTTTCAATTTATTTGTTATTTATTATTTTACAACAAAATAGACATTGTGTTCAAATATGTCTCTCCAACGCAGTTGTTGCTACTCAATGTCAAGCTGATGTGGTAAAAAAAAAATAATAGACACTGTCAAATTGAATGTCTACTTTCGGAGGTTCTGTTAGATAGCTATATTGTAGGACATGTCATTAATAAATTAATATTTAAACATGAGCATTGGAGACGGAATTTTTATTTGGCTGTCTATCAAGTAGACATCTATGCCACATAGGAAGCAAGTCTCTTGATATTGCTGACATGTCAACAATTATTGAAATGTAAACCACTTTTGCATCAGAGATGCTCTAATACACATCATCACACTTTTTCCATGTGTATTATTATGATTGAAGTTATATTGCTTACAAGGAAAAGTGTAGTGATGCGTATTAGTATGCTATAAATATGCATATATATATATTGACAATATCTATTAATTCGGAACCAGGTATTTTTTTTTTTTAAAAAGCTTTCACCATTGTTAGAATTCGAGCCGCTAACCTAGGAATCATTTGCCCAATTCCCAAGCTCGTCCATTTACCAGCTGAGCTACACCCTTATTAGCTTATAAATATGTCTATATTGTGTACCTATGGGAGAAAAATTGTATTTACCCCTATTATCACTTCTATAAAACTAGTAAAAACATTTTTCATACTAATAAATTAAAAAATGATTTAGAAATACTCTGATTAAACATATTTATTTAAAGTTTTCAAATTTCTCATTTATGAGTAGTAAACTAGTATTACGATAGTTTATGAAACTTAAATATGTATAATAGATAAGCACGCAAAAATTTGACCCATTAATTTTTCAAAAGATTTTAATTTTTAGGTTACTTAGAAATAATGTATTTATTATAATATATATGGCTTTTCCACAACCTTCAGTTGACCATTTGATATGCTTTACTTAGGGGAAAGTATTCAATTAGGATTCTTGAGGACATTTTGACGCAGCTGAAAACACAAAGGAATAAGACCAACATTTGTATTCCGTGATAATCTGGAATCCACCAGAAAACAAAGAGAAAAACTCATTAAACGAACTCTGAAATTTTATTAATTGAAAGATAACTTAGCCATTCGGCTTACAAGCATATTTAAATCAAAAAACTCTAACCATAATCCTTGTTGGATAAGAAACGGGATTACATAATAAAAATTATCAAAAATAGTAAAATTGAGATAATTGCGGAAATAAATACTATTAATGACCCTAAGCAAATAAGAATTGACAGAAGTCGATTGTGATTTGTAAAACTCAACTTATAGCAAAAACGAAATTTTCCTAAAACGACAAAAACGGTAATTTCGGGGCCTAAACGATGGAATTCGGCTAAAAAAGGGTATGTCACAAAAGCAAAGCCGATGATTATCTCCTCTCTCGCCAAAACGCTTCAACTGTGAAAGTTTCACGTCATTTCGAATCCGACGCCTTCAATTGCCCTTGAATTTTGGATATTCACTCATCATCATGTAAGCATCAGCCACTTGTTCTACATTACATTTAAAGACATTATAAATCCTTCTTCTTTTTTTTTTTTTTTTCTTTTTTTTTTTTTTGTTGAGAAATTCATACTTTATTAGAGACTGTTGTAGGGCACAGCACAAACAATCCAAGAAACAGACAACAAAATACAAAACCTCCCACCCATAACAAAACAGCTAACACATATTCACCCAACACCACACCAGCAAAGTAAAAACCGAGCAAATACAACTTCAAAAGCAACCAAAAAATCTTAACAGATAAACAACGCTACCCCAAACACTGATAACACAACAATCAACCATCCATACTCCATTCCACCACATCCTCTGTTGCCATCGAACCCCTCTTAGCTAGGCTATCTGCAAAGGAATTAGACGCTCTTGAACGAAAGACAACCGACAAATGTGGCAACGCTTTCAAGCATTCCTTAATGTCAACAATAGATTCCCAATTGTCAATTTTGCCAATACCCTCACCAAGTACCCATGAAACTGCAACTTTCGAATCACTGACCAAAATTATTTCCTTGTCACCAAGATCCTCCCCAGACAAACACATCTTGGAAGCTTTCAAAATTGTCAATATCTCAGCAGTATAAGCACTCTGAACTCCAACGTGACAAGAGAAAAGACACAATACTTTACCAGCAGAATTCCTCAAGACCCCCCAATACCCGCTAGACCTGGACACCCTTTAGCAGCTCCGTCAACGTTGAATTTGAGCACATTAACAGCTGGCAGAATCCATTCTTCCACCAGAACATCTTTCCTTTTCGAAAACTCCTTACATATGGATGAAATATTGAGAAGAATGGAACTTATATGCTCATTGGATCCTCTTCCATGATTTTTGAACCACCACCCCACCCTAAACTTGACCAAATCTCTAAAGTAACCCCAATCTGCCTCCTTACCATCAAAAATGATCTTATTACAAGCTTCCCAAATAGACCATACAATAGCAAAAAACAGAGTACACCACACCCTACAGCTGCTCTTGGAAGGACACAGATCACTCCATCCTATAAACCAACTAGAAATCGATCTCGGAACACATGATGACACATCCCACCACCCCTACAAGAAGACCATAGTTTCCACGACCAAGGACATAACAAAAACAAATGGTCTTGAGATTCCACAACCAAATTACAAAGAGGACAGAGCTGAGAACATTCAACCACCACACCAAATCTAGACAAAACATCTTTCACCAATATTCTACCCTTCAACAACTGCCACACAAAGATCTCCACTTTGGGAGGATAAATGCCATACCATAACAAAGAGCTCAGGGACGAGTCAACACTGCCAAAACTCTCCAGACTGATACGAATCGAACTAACTGAAAAACATCCATTTTGATTCAAAATCCATGAAACATCATCATCCAAATGCCTCTTCAAATAAATGCTCTGTAAAAAAACCATAAGATTGTTCCATCGATCCACTTCCTAATCAAATAACTGCCTTCTCAAAGGAATCTTCCACTTCCACATTGAACCCTCCCATTCCCCGAACTGATTTACCACACCATCCTTAATACTAGAAAGAGTATAAATCCTTGGAAATGCCTCTTTCAGAGGAACAAAATCCCACACCAAATCTTCCCAAATCCTGGCGTTTTCAATTCGGAAATTTAAAGACTTTAAAAGAGTCAATGTTAATCCAGTGGTATTCAATTCAGATTTTTATAGACTTTTAAAGAATCCTTCCAAATCCTGGTGTATTGAATTGAGACTTTAAAAATGTCTACAAGAATTAAGGTGTATTCAATTAGGACTAGATTTTAAAGGATTTTCTTAGGTCATGGATTTTGGTGGATTTTGATGGACTTGATGGTGAGAAATATAAATATCAAATGTCATAACATGTCCGGTTTTCTCCCCAAAGATTTTGGTAGACTTTGCTCTCTCTCTCTCTCTCAAAATAGAAACAAGAAATTATGACCAGTGAATTTTGGCGAATTTGTTACATATAAATATCTCTGACCAGTGACCACTGACCACAGCTGCCTTATTAACAAACAAGAAATTCTAGACGGGTGGGGAGAAATTGAAACTCACTCAATTAGATATGCAGCCTCATGTTTTGTGTATAATAATGTGAAAGACTTTTCCTGAATAAATGCCCTTGCAACACATTATATGGGATTAATCTACCATAAAGACTTCATGACTCCATATAGGACAATATCAGTGTCCAAACTTTTTACACTATGCAGTATGAATTGAGACCGTTTTCACTTCATTATAATATATAACAAATTTAAATTGCTTGTTCCATCCTAAACATGTCAATGTATAAAATGCTATCAATAATCAACTTAACCCATAATTAGCTACGTAGGTCATAAGATATAGAGGACCACCGACCACCCTAGCTAAAGGGATTAAAACTGCATTTGAAGATCACACCATTCAATACCAATGCAATCAAACTAAAAATAGAATAATTTCCAAGACCATAAGAGATATATGTTCTATAAAATAATTTGGACTGGCTGCAGGTTTGTTGGGATAACAGCTCCATTATAAAGTAGGTGTTAGTTTTACCCATATTGATAACGTTTGCTACCAGTGTCCACATAAACCCATTCATATGAGGTAAGTCCATATTTTTATCAAGGTTTAGAACCTTATTACATATACTAATTATATTGAACGAGTATATTGATGACATGATACATGATAAGCTTGTCCTATATATTCAAACATTTTTGAAAAAAAATGTCAAATAATCAATCAACATTTATTTACTTAAAAATGATGGTTTTTAATTAAATTCATAAATGGATGCATAGACGTATATTATTAAATTATTATATAGATAATGTGATAAGTTTGTCTTATTGAAACATAATACTTGAGAAAAGAAAAGAAAAAAAACTATAAGGAAGCCATAAGCAGAGTCCAAATGGAGAACTGGAAAGGGAAATAACTTATTAAGGAGGTGAAAAGTAATAGAAGAGAAAAGGAAGAAAGCAGAGATTGTTGTTAATACTACAAATTGTATTAATGGATCATATTGGTTGAGTGTATAGATTGTATTATTGAGTCATATAGTGGTATAATTCTCCATCTATAATAAAAGTCAGAGATAACAAATCTATGAAAGTCCATGGATGTCTAAATAAATCTATAAAAGTCTGAGATAGATGTCTAAACGAATCAATGAAAATCCATGTGGATTTATAAAAGTCTGTAGAAATCCATGAAAATCTGTCACTTAAAAAATGTCTTTAAACGTCCTCAAGAATTCTAATTGAATACACCCTCCTTAGTCACTAAGCAAATCCAAGTTACCAAGTGGTCAAGTGCATGTTTGCCTATATATATATATATATATATGTTTGTCTCACTTGTAAATGACTACTGAAAGATCAATTCTCAAAACATCTCAAAACATCTCAAAGTAAATTCTCTGGTTCTCTCATCTCTTGTTTATTAGTTAATCTCTTCTCTCTCTCTCGCATCTCTCATCTTTCTTTTATCCGATAACATCTCTCTTTTCATTTATTATTTATTCACTTAATCGTATGTTTTTCATCTATTTCTTCATTTCTTTTATAACACGTTATCAATACGATTGTATGTAAGTAGAGAGGATCTCCTGATGGGTGATTTACTTACATCTCAACATTCTAGATCTATTTACAGTTCCGTATAACAAGATGACTTATGTTGTCAACGGAACCTATAAATATAGTTCTGGATTTATTTATTTATACTCGTTTATTTTTATGCAATATATGAGACTGGCTTATGCTATGTCTAGGGACTGGCTTATGCTGTGTCTCCAGACTAGCTTATGATGTGTCCTCAAATAAATTGTTTAAATATTCAGCATTTATATTTATGTAATATATGATACTGGCTTATGTTGTGTCTCGGGACTGACTTATGCTGTATCTCCGAACTGGCTTATGATATATCTTCAAATAAATTGTTTAAATATTCAGCATTTATTTTTATGCAATATCTGAGACTGGCTTATGTGTATCGGGACTGGCTTATGTTGTGTCTCTAGACTGGCTTATGATGTGTCTTCAAATAAATTGTTTAAATATTCAACATTTATTTTCATGTAATATATGAGACTGGCTTATGCTGTATCTCCAGACTGGCTTATGCTGTGTCTTTAAATAAATTGTTTAAATATTTAACATTTATTTTTATGCAATATATGAGACTACTTATAATGTGTCTCGGGACTGGCTTATGATGTGTCTCCAGATAAATTATATTCACACTAAATTAAATTTACAATTTAATTTATAGAAAAAAGAAGTTGTAAGCATGACTAAACTTGCAAATCTGAAGTTTGATGCACTCGAAGTTTCGGGAGACAATTATATGTCTTGGGTTATTGATGCGGGGTTATACTTAAAATCCCAAGGCATGTATTATACCATTGATGATGGTAGCTAGGCTAATGAACAGGATAGATCCACAACGATGGTGATATTTCGTCATCACTTACATGAAAATTTAAAAGCTCAATATCTTACTGTCACAGAACCTAAAGATCTGTAGCAAGAGCTAAAAGATCGTTATGATCATCAGTATGATGTAACATTACCAAATGCTAGATATGAATGGCAACATTTACGATTTCCGGACCATAAATCAGTTTCTGAATATAATTCTGCTCTATTTAGAATCACCACAAGGTTGAAATTATGTGGTGAAGAAGTATCTGAAAAGGACATGTTGGAAAAAACTTTCACAACCTTCCATGCCTCAAACATAATATTGCAACAGCAATATCGAGAACGTAGATTCTCAAAATATTCAGAATTGATCTCATGCCTTTTAGTAGCAGAAAAAAAATAATGAGCTACTCATAAAAAAATCACAGATCACACCCGACTGGTTCTACAGCATTCTCAAAAGTGAATGCTAATACTGTTAGATATCGTGGTTGTGGTCGTGGTCGAGGCCATGGATATGATCGTAATTCTGATTGTGGCCGTGGTAACGGTCGTAATCATGATCGTGGTCGTGGTTATGGTCGTAATCCTAGCTGGGGCTGTGGTCATAACTTTAAAAGAGGGTGTGGTAATCCTGGAGGAAGTGGATGCTTATGAGGCCAAACAGTATAAGGGAAAAAAATATTCAAAATAGGCCTAATGCAAATGACAGTGTTTGTTTTAGGTGTGGCTGTTATAATCATTGGTCAAATGAATGTAAAACACCTAAACACTTGGTGGATTTGTATCAAGCATCAATCAGTGGAAAGGGAAAGAAACCTGAAACTCATTTCATTGAAGATTCATATCCTAGAGATATTATACATCTCAATGTTACAGATTTCTTTCCAGACCCGAAAGACGTGCCGGCTGCTTCAATTGGTGATGGGAATGTCCATACCAATTAAATACTACTTACAATAGTACTATTTTGTTATTTTGTTCATGTAAAATATTTACCAATGCAATATATATACTTTTTGAATCACTTTGTCTAATATGCATTTTATTTTTCTTTATGAAGCATACAAAATGAATCCAAACGATAAATTGGTGGTTATTGAAAAGCTAGAAGCAGAAGATATATGTTTAGTTGATAGTACAACAACTCATACAATTCTACGGAGCCAGAAATATTTTATAAACTTGACTTTACTCAGAGCAAATGTTAATACAGTATCAGGTCCAGCGAATCTGGTAGAAGTCTCTAGAAGAGCCACGATATTGTTACCAAACAATAATAAAATATGTATCGATGATGCATTATATTCAAGTAGATCCAGAAGGAATCTGCTTAGTTTCAAAGATATATGGAGGAATGGATATCATATTGAAACTATGAATAAAAATAATTTTAAATATCTGTGCATTACTTCACATGATTCACTTCAAAAACTCATTATAGAAAAGTTGTGTGTTTTACCTTCTGGATTATATTACACTATTATCAAAAGTGTAGAAGTTTATACAGTTGTGAATCAGAAATTCTCATATCCAAAAATGTTTGTACTTTGGCATGACCGTCTTGGTCACCCAGGATCTACAATGATGTGTAAAATCATTGAGAATTCTCATGGGCATCTATTAAAGAACAAAAAGATTCTTTTATCCTATGAGAATTTCTATATTGCATGTTCCCAAGGGAAATTAACAATAAAACCATCTTTTTATAAAGTTGGTTTTGAATCCCCATCATTTTTACAAAGAATTCAAAGGGATATATGTAGACCTATTCATCCACCAAGTGGACCATTTCGTTATTTTATGGTTCTAGTTGACGCATCTGTCAGATGGTCACATGTATGCTTATTATCAACATGTAATGTTGTTTTTGCAAGATTACTTACACAAATTATCAGGCTTCAGGCTCATTTTCCCGATTATTCAATTAAATCCATACTGATGCAATAAAGATGTTTACGTTCAATTTAAATCAAAGTTCGTTCACTGGGATCGGTGATTCAATAGGTTGAAAACTAATTAGCCTATGAGAAATCTACTCTAAGTGCATGAAAATTAAATTGCATAATGCTTTTGGGTTTGGAAAATGGTTTGGTTTCTTGTAAGTGATTAAAGATGCAAACTTGTAAAGTAAAAGTGCAAACTTGATGAATAAAAATGCTAACTTGCTACTTAAAACTAAACTAAACACAACAATGAACTCACAAGAAGTGAATATATAGGAGAAAGCACTAGGGAATCAATGCAACATTCTTAGACCATCAATGTTCTCACTTAGTCTCATTATGCACTTCAATCCAATTTTAGGGCTTGTTTTAGAAAATAGATCAATTGAGTCCTAGGGTCCTTCTCATTACTCCCACAAGGTCATGTGACAAGCAATAGTTAAAACCCATATAACACAAAACTTTAAGCCAAGTTGGTCTAGCATGGCCATACATATACCAACATATCCAATTACTAAGCTTGTGAGAGAATTAGGTGGGATGGCCACCCACACCTAAACTCAACACCTTAAATAAACCAACTCTCAAACCCATGTCCCTTGTGGTCACAATAAAACATGAATAGAGAAATTAAAGCAATTAATTCAATAATTGAGACTAAAATCGAATTGAATTAGAGAATGGACTAATTAATTACATAGAGTAGTCCAATACGGTTACATCAATCCCCTAGATGAAGTTTAGTTACACATCAATAGAGAAAATAAAAGCATAGAAAAGTTGTAGAAAAAACCATATTGGTCAACATAAGCCTCCTCTTGCTCTTTGTAGTTCTTGAGATCTTTTTGGACAAGTTGAATCTCCTCTTCTAGCTTCAAGAGTCTCCAAGATGTGGGTGGATTTGGTGATGAGAAGTGATGAGAGATGTGTGTGGAAGAGATGGTGAAAATGAGAGGGTTTGGGTTGTGATTTTCGTTTTCTTGTGCGTGTGGTGATTTTGGGGTTGCTTCCACTGAAAAGCCAAGAGATGTATATATATGGGTTCAAAATAGGGTAGAATTTAATCCAAAACGACGAGTTGATGGACTGTCGGAGTTGGGGTTTCTGTGGTTGTCAAAGACGGCACATCGAACGGCGGAACTTACTGTAGCAAGGGTGCCGCGGTTGGTGAAGACGGCACTTCAACCACAGAAATCTCTTACGCTTGAGTGCCGCTTGCTTGCCGTAGTGGTGAGCTCAAGCTTGGTTGGCCATGGACGCTTGGGAGATTTTGAGGTAAGAGAAACATCGCATGGAGGCTTGGAAATGGTGGAAAATGGACCAGGGGGACTCACGCCGATGATCTGGGCGGAAAACCATCGAAAAAGTGGTCGAAAAACGGTTGGAATAGGTCGGGTTGACGATGGGTCACGTTTTGGGTCTAGTCGGGTCCAGTCCAGTCGGTCCACGCAGATCTGAAATGGGTCACTGTTGGTTGAAGATGATGACGTCACAGTGACGTCAGACTGAGGTGTTGTGGTGCAATTAGAGGTGGGCTCGGATGCATTCAGAATCTAGACCTTGTCTTGTTTGGATCGCCAGATCTGGGCAGGGTCGTGTTAAAGTCCTAGTATGAAACTCACTGTTTCATTAAACCACGTGGCGCACTGCACTGCGTTGGCTGGAAAATTACAATAGGTTCCCCTCAACTCTTCTTTAATCACAGAATCTTCAATTTATTCTTCATATTTTCATTTTGACCCCCGATTCTCCAAAATTACTCTAATACCCCTGAACTCCAAAAATACCTAAAACACTTATTTTATCATATTAAATACCCAGTTTTACCCGAGGAACAAGCACAAGAAGTAGGAATTGGGGACCTAAAAATAGATATAAAAATAGTACGATCACATATGCCTTGATAATGCTGGTGAATTTACTTCTAAGACATTTGATGAATATTGCAAAGCGGCTGGGATTGATATTGAACATCCAGTTCCACATGTTCATACTCAAAATGGATTAGCAGAATCACTCATTAAACGTGTCCAGATAATTGCAAGGACTTTACTATTGCGAACGCAATTACCGATTTCTGTATAGAGGCATGATATTTTAAATGCCACTTTCTCTGAGTTAACTCCAGAAGAGTTAAATGTCCCTGAAGGGATAGTAGTTACTAAAGTGAAAAAATCCCCAGTGGAGTAAGAAATCTCTACAGAGATACAAGAATGCAGAAATGAGGAAATTTCTACAAATTATACAAGAGAATTATGGAATCGTGAAGAAACAATCATCGATAATGTATTTTCATACACAGTGGAAACTGAAATTATAAATGATGATTGTGTACCTCATAATCTCGATGATTGTAGACAAAGGTCTGATTGGCCTAAATGGAAAGAAGCAATTCAAACAGAGTTGACTTCATTGGCCAAACGAGAAGTATTTGGATCAATAATCCAGACGCCTGAAAATGTCAAACCTATTGGATACAAATGGGTTTTTATATAGAAACATAATGAGAAAAACGAGGTCGTGAGATATAAGACACGACTCGTAGCACAGAGTTTCTCATAGAGAACTGGCATCGATTTTGATGAAACATATTCACCAGTGATGTATACAATTACGTTTCGATTTCTAATAAGCATGGCTGTCTTGGAAAGACTTGAAATATGTCTAACGGACGTAGTAACTGCTTATCTATATTGTTCAATGGATTCATATATTTACATGAAAATCCTTGAAGGGTTTAAAATTCCAGAATCAAGTAATTCAAGACCTCGTAATTTGTATTCGATAAAATTACAAAGGTCCTTGTATGGATTAAAACAATCTAGACGGATGTGGTACAATCGTCTCAGTGAATATTTGATAAAATAATGATATATTAATAATCATATATGTCCATGTGTTTTCATTAAGAAATAAGAATCTGGATTCGCTATCGTAGCAATTTATGTTGATGATATGAATTTAATTGGAATTCCTGGAGAGCTTTAGAAAACGAATACTTGAAAAAGGAATTCGAAATGAAAGATCTGGGAAAGACAAAATATTGTCACGGCCTTAAGATCGAGCATAGATCAAATGGAATACTTGTCCATCAATCAGCATATACTGAAAAGATTTTAAAAAGATTCTATATAGATAATGCGCATCCATTAAGTACTCCTATGGTTGTTAGGACTCTTGATCCTAAAAATGATCCATTCTGTCCAAAAGAAAATGGTGAAAAGATACTTGGTCCTGAGGTACCATATCTTAATGCGATTGGTACTTTATTATATTTGGCTCAGTGTACTAGACCAGATATTGCATTCTCTGTGAATGTACTGACTAGATTTAGCTTAACACCAACTCGAAGGCATTGGATGGAATCAAATATCTTTTTCGTCACCTTAGTGGAATGAAAGATTTAGGATTATTTTATACAAAGTCTAACAATTTTTCAGGTTTACTTGGTTATGCTAATGCCGGGTATCTGTCTGATCCCCACAAAACTCGTTCACAAACGGGATATGTTTTTACATATAATGGCACAGCAATATCATGGTGCTCCACGAAACAGACTTTGGTTGCTACATCATCTAATCATTCTAAAATCATCGCATTTCACGAAGCTAGTCGAGAATGCGTTTGGCTAAGGTCAGTTATTCATCATATTCAAAATACTTGTGGATTTTTATTATCTACATAAATGCCAACACAGATATTGGCTTGCATTGCTCAAATTAGAGGGCGATATATCAAAGGAGATAGAACCAAACATATTTCTCCTAAATTCTTCTATACTCATGAGCTTCAACATAGCCGACAAATTGATGTTAAGCAAATACGGTCTACAGATAATCTTGCAAATCTGTTTACCAAATCATTGCCTACATCAACTTTTGAGAAGCTAGTATATGGAATAGGCATGCGTCGACTTACTAAATTACAAGATTAACTGCTGAAGTTTTATGAGGGGGAGCATTCAATCAGGGAGAGCAAAGTTTTGAATAGACATATGTACACTATACTATTTTTCCCTTCGATCAGGTTTTGTCCCATTGGGTTTTCCTGATAAGGTTTTTAATGAGATAGTTTTTAATGTCCAACCCCCCACTAGATCCAAAAGGTCATTGTTTGCATTTTAACTAGGTTTTATCCTATTGGGTTTTTCCTAGAAAATTACAATTCAAGTGGTGGAAAATACAAGGGGGGGTATTATAATACATATGGCTTTTCCACAACCTTCAGTTGACCATTTGATATGCTTTACTTAGTCACTAAGCAGATCAATCCAAGTTGCCACGTGATCAAGTGTTTGCCTATATATATTTGTTTGTCTCACTTGTAAATGACTACTGAAAGATCAATTCTCAAAACATCTCAAAGTAAATTCTCTACTTCTCTCATCTCATATTTATTAGTTAATCTTTTTTCTCTCTCGCATTTCTCATCTCTCTTTTATCTAATAACATCTCTCTTTTCATTTATTATTTATTCACTTAATCATATGTTCTTCATCTATTTCTTCATTTCTTTTATAACAGTATTCACTAATATAAATTGCACTTTATGCCTTAATCATGTTGTCAAAATGAAAAGTAGAGAGTTCAAATGGCTTAGGCCCAGTTTGGCATTGCTATGCTATTGGGGTATTGCTTTTAGATTTGCTGACAAGAGAATCAGCTGAATGTTTGGTAAACTGATTTTTAAAAATGTTGTGAGAACCAAAAGCAATTTCAATAAGTTTGGTAAACTGGAAGTAAAAAGTACTATGACTGTGCAAAATTACTAAAAGGACACAAGTGAATATTGAGATGTTTTGAAAATAAATTATTTGTTTTATTTTTATTTTTATTGTTATTTTTCCAGATCCAACCCAACTTCAAGTCTTCAATTAACAAAACACAACCTGTGAAAATGCCTACAAGGTTATACTAAACAACCTAGAGGGGGGGTGACTAAGTTGACACACTAGTTTTAAAACTCTTTCGTGACTTATGTTAAAACCTTGGTGATCATACAAATTAACATTAAACAAGATTGTTATGAGAAAACAATTTGCAAAAGTATGCTAAATTCACCACCCTTAGTCTATAAAACATATACCAAGAAACAATGTATATCATATACAAGTATATTCAATGAAGAACACATTCCACAAGTTGTATTATGAATTTTACAATGAAAGATCACTAAGTAAAACTTTACAACTTGATATAGAATATTGCAAAATACAATGTTCAAACACTTACAAGATACAAGAAACAAATATTGATTCAACAAACAATGTGTGCATCTCTTTCTTTATCAATAACATGTTTATAAGGATGTAAGGAATTGAAGATCCTAAACAAGTTATATTGAACAAACATGCAAATATAAAGAGATAGAGATAGAGACATGTAAGATCATTTATTTGTATCGGCTTGATTCCATTGCAAAACTCTCTATATTTGTATTAGTTTTTGCTTAGGTAATTCTTGGAAGAAATGAGCCTCAAAGGTGAAGAAGCAACATCTTGTGCAAATTTCGTCTTCAAGGGGAACATCGCATACTTGGATGCTAAGGTATCAAGATTCTTCTTCCTCTTGTAAGGCGTTAAGGCACACATACACAAATCATTCATAAGTGTCCCCATATCGTTGTGCACCATTTATATAACATATTCACATGTTTTTATATGCTCATGCATTGAACTCAAATGCTCATACATTGTAGAGTTGCATGTTCTAAGACTATGTCTAGGAAATGACATTCATATGTGAATTTGTGTTTGATTGTTTGTGTTTCTTATGTTTTAGACTTGAACATGATCTTATTTGATTCTTTATTAAGTTCTGGTCATTTCGGTTACTCATTCATTTAGTTTCGAGTCCATATGATGTAGTTATGCTACTTTGCATTCTCATTCATTGATTTTTCTTCATCGTCATTTTCCGAGATGAATTCTCAACTTTTTGTCAAAGTTTCATAGTCTTTGCTGTGCATAAGGGAATTATGGTTCGTAATCTGAAAATAGATTCGAATTCAGAGTTCGGAGGCTTGAATACGGTTGAAGAACGTGGGAGGTGCACGAGAGGGGCATGCATGGCCAAAGGCCATGCCTTGGCCACCCCATGGGGAGGCCGTGTGACCCACGGCCAGAGCAGCCCTCTGGTCTCGTGGGCCACATGCGCCCCACACGAGGATTGTGACGTGTCACCTTTTGATTGGTCACTTCTTCCCTCTTTTGAAATCTTTTAAAACTCCTTCATTCTCTCTCATTCATTCGAAGGAGAAAAACTTGAAAAAAAAGAACACTAGAAATTTTCTCTCAATTTTTGTTTTCTTATTTCAATCATAATTTTTTCATATGAACTCGAAATCGAGTGATTCAAAAGTCAAAAATGTTGGTCTCGACTAAAGCTACAAACTTCAAGCATTTTCAGAACCATTTGACTTTGTCATTCTTCCCAATCGTCTGATTTCAGTCCGAGGTCCAATTGTTGTATGTGAAACTTCTTCTCTTTCAATTTCTCTTGATCATCTTTTTGATTCTTTCTAATTGATTATTGAAATATGTTGAGAAGTATGTTAGAACATATAATAGGGTTATATGATTGATTGATTGATTGAGTTTTAGCTTTGTGATTTCATTTGAACATATTTAGCTAAACTTGATTGAAATTGAAATTGATTCTAGATATGACATATATGATGTGCCTCATGATATTGTCTAGGTTTAATTTCATGTTCTAAGAACTAAGATTCTTGTGTGATATATTGAATATTCATATCTTTTTCTTATTGATTCACATGCTTTGATTTCTAGGTACATTTGTGATTGTTTGTTGATAGAATATCCTAGAATGTCTCTAAGCATGTTCATATAGCTTGATTAATCATCTAACTTTATTTGATTGTGATTTGCATCACCTAGATCATTGCCTTGTAATAGGTTGAAGTCTCTTGCAAAGTGAGTGAAGCTTTGTATTGAGCAAAAAGTCTTGGCTAGGAATGAGTTCCGGATAGCCAAGCAAAAGTCTTAGCAAGAAGTTGTGTACTCCGGATAGTTGAGCTTGGGTAGCTTGACTAGGATCCTAGTGATCTAGATTGCTAAGCGAGGAAATCTTCCTAGAGGCTTGAGAGCCTTAGATAAGGAGTTGCTCTCTAGAGATGTAGGACACATTTTGGATAGAGAGTAGGCTTTGTGAATCACTAGCCCGAGGGTTTATTAGGATTTGATAGCTTGGAGTGGATATCATAGTGTTGATAGCTTTGAGTGTGTAAGTCCTTTTCGTATAGTAGATTTGCTTTGCCAGTGGTTGTTGATTCAACCTGTGGATGTTTCCTCTTTGAGGTTTTAGCACGTTAAAATAACTTAAGTCTCATTTTTCGCTTTATATTTCTTTATCTTCCATATGTTCACTTGTAGTGATTCTTTTGTATATTGATGCTTACATGTATTAATTCATATTATACAATTGTTATATCATTTCAAGTATTCATTTCATTCTTATATTCCGCATTTTTGAATATTGGAAGAATTTGGGACTATACCTATTCACCTACCCCCCAGGTATAAAACACTATTGCTTTAAGGGAATTTCAAGACATTTGACACATTGATTTTTACATGGTAAACCTCCAAAGAGGAAACATCCACGGGTTGAATCCACAACCACCAGCAAAGCAATCCATAATATGAAAATGACAAACACACTTAAGGCTATCAACACTATGATATCCACCTCAAGCTATCAAATCCTAATTTACCCTCGGGCTAGTGAATCACTAAGCCTACTCCCAATCCAAGCTGTGTCCTACACCTCTAGGAAGCAACTTCCTATCCAAGGCTCTTAAGGCTCTAGGAAAATTTCCTTGCTTAGCTATCTAGATCACAAAGATCCTAGTCAAGCTTCTCTATCTCAACCATCCGGAGTATCATATTCCTAGCTAAGACTTTTACTTGGCTATCCGAAACACTTTCCTAACCAAGTCTTCTTGCTCAAATTGAAGCTTCACTCACTCCAAGATTAGACTTCCACCTTTTGCAAGACAAATGATCTAAGTGATGCAAATGATGCAAACACATGCAACATAGAATATTTGATCAATACATCCTATGGAAACTAGAAATAATCAATGAACACACAATGTATATTCTTCTAGTTTATGATCCAAAATATGACACCACACAAAATGATGCATGAGCATATGGAATGTATGGATAAGGTACACTTCATGAAGATCTAGACATAGGCAACAAAGCACACAAAACAAGGTTGCTTAGACATTAAACATGAACAATAACATAGAGCATGCAAAACACCTAAAACATGCCAAATCCTAGATTATATTCATGTTACTAAAGCTTAAAAACAAAGCATGATCATTAAGCATATATTCAAGACTTTAGAACACAAACAACAAAAATGCTAGAATTACAAGATATGATCAATGAATATTTTAGCAAGTACTTAGAGCAAATATATACACAATAATCAATTAAATCATAATTAGCTCTAAATACAAAATCAAATGTGCTAATCCTAGAATAATCCAATTAAAGGATCAAAACACATTTCAAGGATTATTAATCATAAAAAGATTCAATCAAGTCACAAATAATCTTAGATATCAAACTAATCACAATACAACTCTAAATCATGTAAAAAAAACCTAGAATCAAATAAACTAGTTCACATATGTCTCTAATTAGACTTTTGATTAGGTTTGATTATGAAGCTATCTTTTCAAATAGCATTCATCATACATCCACATACATATAGAAGAAGAAAACCCCAGGTAATTGAAGATCAAAATAGATGAAATCATAAAGTTTAGTTCAATATCTAAGAATCCCATGCAGTTTCGATTTTGAGTGAAGAACTGATATAGTGGAAGCTCTAAGAAACAAATTGAAAACGACCTACTAACGTTCTGTTGATTCGTGCATGAATACCGGAATATTAGGCTTCAAGCTCATTGATTCAAAGAATACCGAAAATGGGAGAAATTAGAGAAACTCTAAATTTTATAAATCAAAAACTAATTAGCCTTTTGGTTTACAACTTTATTTAAAGCAAATAAAACCTAAACCTAATCGTATTCCTTGAAAAACAAGAAAACGAGCCTAAATAGGAAAAATTACCAAAAAAGAAAAAAACAAGATTAAAGCAAAAACTAATTCTACTAAGAATCCTAAGCACCCCGAAATTGACGGAAGTCAATTCGGACTTGGGAAACTCGACTTATTGCAAAAACGAAACTTTCCTAAAAAAGCAAAAATGGCCTTTTCGAGGCCTAAACGATGAAATTCTGCTAAAAAAGGGCATGCCTCATGACCAAAGGTGATGACTTTGAAAGCTCTCACCGAATCGCATCAACGGTAAAAATTTCACATCATTCCAACTCCATCGTTCGGACTAGTAGGATTGAAATGGTCTATTTCCTTGGTCTTTTTCCTATCCCACCCCTCCATATACTCCAATGCCATACCATCTATTGTTGTTGCATCAAGAACCACCTCAAAAAGTGATCAAACAACTACAAACATTTTTGGAGAAGGTAGGGGGATTAAATACGAAGATTCTCCAATTTGAATCACTCAATTCAGAGTCTGAATGAGAAAGTTATGGTGTTTGGAAGTTGAGAAAATTGGAGAGAAAAATTCTACACTTCTCTTTTTTAAATTTTCTTCTTAGAATGAATGAGAGGGAATTGGTGAATTTAAAATAGATGAAGAGAGGGAAGAAGAGGACCAATTGAGTGCAGCCACATCACCTCCACACGTGGGCAGAGAGGTGCTCTACCAGTGTGGCACACGTGGCTCACACATGGACACCAAAGGTTGGCCTTTGGCCAATCTCGCTCCTCTCGCGCTCCACTTCTGTTCTTCGGCTGTATCTGGGCCTCCAAACTCCGATTTGAATACGTTTTCGAATTACAAATTGTAACTCCCTCACACACAACGAAGACTATGAAACTTTGACAAAAGATTGAGAATTCATCTCAGAAAACGAAGACAGACACAACTCAACGAATGAGAACGAAAAGTAGCGTAGCTACATCGTTTGGACTCGAAATCAAATGTATGAGTAGCCGAAATGACTGGGACTCAATAAGGAATCATAAGAGATCATATTCAAGTCCAAAAACAATAAAACATAAACATATAAGCATAATGTAACACATGTATGCCGCTTCATAGACATAGTCTTAGAACATGCAATTCTACAATGTATGAAAATTTGAGTTCAATGCATGAGCATGTAAAAACATGTGACTGTGCTATATAAGTGTTGCACAACGATACAAGGACACATATAAATGATTTTTGTGTGTGTGTACTTTAACGCCTTGCAAGAGGAAGAAGAAACTTGATACCTTAGCATCCAAGTATGCGTTTTTCCTCTTGAACACGAAATTTGCACAAGATGTTGCTTCTTCACCTTTGAAGCTTCTTTCTTCCAAGAATCCCCTAAGTAACAACTAATACAAATATAGAGAGTTTTGCAATGGAATCAAGCCAATACAAATAAAGGATCTTACAGCTTGAATTGTTGAATTCAACCAAATTTGATCCAACTTTGATGGTTGTTGAACACTGATAAGAAAATGGAACCAAAAATTAATTAAAACTAAGAATTATTGGAGTTGAACAACATCTGGAAAAAAATGAGCAGCAGGGAAAACAAAATTAATGTTTGATATTTTAATAAAACAAAATTAAAACTAAGACAGTTAATTAAAAAACCAAGATTTTTTAAATTGAACAACATCTAGAAAAAAATGTTTGAACAACACATGATCTGAAATTTTATTTTTGAACAACACCAAAACTGGAAATTGTTTTTAGAACAAAACTTGATTTGTAAATATTTTTGAAATATTTTTGATTCACTATAAATAAAACCCTCAAAATCAACAATCTACACCACCTTCATCAACCATCTACATTCAACAAATCCTAGCAACTCAAATCGATTTTTTCCTTTCAAAATCAATTTGTGAATTTTGATTCCATTCACTATAAATAAAACCCTCAAAATCGGTTTTGAATTTTGATTCGATACTCAAGAAATCAAACCCATAAATCTCCAAAGGAGGTGGGTGGTTTGCTAGCGGAGACGGTGTGGCCCTCTGTTACGAACAGAGGAGGCGTGGCTGCTTACAACCAAAGAAAGCAATGGTCATGCCATCGCAAACAATGAAGTCTTCGATGGAGGCAGCGATGGAGATGAGCAGCGGGAAGATGAGAAGGACGGCGACTGTAAATTGATTAAAGAAGAAGATGAGATGGATGGCAACTGTGAGTTGATTGAAGAAGAAGATGGGTTTTTGGTAAATTTAATGAAAGTCAAAGGATAAAATAGGAATAAAAATTCATTAATGATTTCCATTGTAGAACATTTCAAAATTGCTTCCCCGGGAAGCGAAAATCCAAAAGCTACAAATTGTAGCTTCTCAAAAACTCAGTTGGGAGAAGCTAAACGTGGCTAAAAGCACTTCCCCACAATTTTACCAAACATCCTATCATTGGTCCGGAATCACTTTTGGTCCCAAAAGCAGCTAAGGAAGCAATGTCAAACTGGGCCTTAATTGGTGATGGGATTTTCCCTAAGTTATTACACAACAACTCATCTGCAGGGCTAATTCAATGTAAACACTAAATGCGAACACTTAATATCTGGATTCGTTAAATTTATTTTCTTAATCTTCACAATTATTACCCTCATCTAGACATAATATTTTAGTTAAATAAATATTCATTATGAAAAAAATACAAAATAAGAAAAGATATAAGAACTAAATCGACGGAACCGTCGGAACCAGACTGAAACCGAAATCGTCGGTTTGATGGTTCAGAATCGAGAACTGGACCGAACCGGAACTGTCGTCACCTCTATTAAAGTAAACTAGTATTACGATAGTTTATGAAAAATAAATATGTATAATAGATAAACACGTGAAAAATCGGCGCGTTAATTTTTCAAAAGATTTTAATTTTTGGGTTAGTTAGAAATAATGTATTCACTAATATAAATTGCACTTTATGCGTTAATCTTGGTGTCAAATCAAATGAAAAGTAGAGAGTTCAAATGGCTTAATTGGTGATGGGATTTTCCCTAAGTTATTACACAACAACTCATTCACAGGGCCAATTCGATATAAACACTAAATGTGAACACTTAATATTTGGATTAGTTAAATTTATTTTCTTAATCTTCAAAGTTATTTTTTTTTTTTTTGATAGATAAGCACTGTTACATTACAAATAATTCCTACTCAACAACGAACTAAAATCCAACCTTAAAAACTCACTACAAGAAGAAAAAGCTGAAACAGCAAGTTTAAATGCAAAAGAATTTCCAGACTTGGAAACTGCCATACACTTAATAACGCCTACCTCTGATATCAACAATTTAATATCATTCACCAAATAATTAGATTCCCCCATAAAAGGACGAGAATCATTAAGAGAAGTCACCACAGCAGAAGAAACAATCTCAGCCCAATCAATACGCAAATTATAACACTTTGCCAACATTAAACCCTCTCTAAAAGCAATCAGCTCACCAGTCCTGGAATTGAAATTACCTGGCAGTTGAGTAGTGCGAGCAACAACCACCAATCCCTTCACATCTCTGATGACAGCACCGATTCCCACAGCAGTCCCATTCTGACTCAAAACAGCAAAAGTATTTAGCTTGAGATGATCTGGAGGCGGAGCAATCCAATCAGGACCAGACCTGATCCGAACCACAGAATTCCCAAAAAAAACCGCCCTTTGAGACCTCTGAAATTCAGCTAAAATATCCAAACCACCAACAGCCACCATCACCGAATCCTTACCACTTCCTTCCATATAAAATTTATTCCTATTCTCCCATATAGCCCAAGAAACCATACAAAATCTCTCCAATTCTACAATAGATAACCGAGAAGACATAAACATAAACACATCAAAAGCTTGCAATTGATAAACCTCTGCAAAAGGACAAAACATTCCAGAAAAATTCCAACACTTCTTAGCCTCTTTGCACCAGAACAAGGCATGAGCAGCAGTCTCCACAGGACAAGCACAACGAACACACCTAGGAGAAACTATTACTTTCCGATTAAAAAGATTCTGAAGAGATGGCAAAGCATTCCCACAAGCTCGCCAAACAAAAATCCTAACTTTCGGAGGAAGTTTTAACCCCCATAACTTCATCCACCACCGCTGAGACACATCTGAATTAGAACCAGACTCACTAAATTTGCTAGAAACAGCCAACTGGTAACCACTTTTAACAGAATACTGTTCGTTCTTTTCAAAATGCCAAGCCAAATAATCAACCCCTCCTCGCCAACTAATCGGTATAGTCATCACCAACTCTTTATCCCCTGGCAATAACCAATTATCCATCTTCCCCATATCCCACCAGCGAGCTGAATCACTCATTAAATCAGACACCATCAAATCAACTCCAGGGTCCGAAGTAATAGTCTTAAAAGAGATTGGCCTAGGTATCCACCTATCCCTAAACACTCTTATTGTTTTTCCATCCCCAACTATCCAACGTAACCCCTTAGAAAGCAACTCTCTCCCCCACAAAATACTACGCCAAATATGCAAAATACCATTCTTAACAGCCACCTGCAAAAACTGCTCATTTCTAAAGTATTTAGCCTTCATAATCCTAGCCACCAAAGAATCCGGTTGCTTCAAAATACGCCAAGCTTGTTTCGCTAATAAAGATTGGTTATAAGAAATTAATTCTTTAAAGTTCAACCCACCAAGACTCTTAGGTTTACACAAATTTAACCATTTTACCCAACTAATCTTACGTTTGCCTTCTTTTGAACCCCACCAAAACTTAGAGCACATAGTACTCAAATCTTTACAAAAACCCACCGGAAGCCTAAAAATACTCATAGCATAATTAGGGATCGCCTGAATCACAGCCCTAATTAAAACTTCTTTACCACCAAAAGATATATAACTATCTTTCCAACCTCTAAACTTCTTCCAAACCCTTTCCATAATACCATTAAACAAAATTCTCTTATTTCTACCTACCAATGTTGGAAGACCTAAATACTTATCATGAGTAAAGCCTTCCTCAATCCCAAGCAAATTATATACATCATCTTTAATACAAGCAACCACATTTGCACTAAATGTTACTTTGCTTTTCTGAAAATTAATTTGCTGGCCTGAGCCACAAGCATACACATCCAAAATCTCTCTAATCTTCCCACTACTACAACTGGAAGCCCTACTAAATAATATACTATCATCAGCGAACAACATATGACTAATAAGAGGGCCACCTCTACCACACCGAATACCCAGCCCCCTACCATCATTTTTAGCATTTTTAATCAAACCTGAAAAAGCCTCCGCACAAAGAATAAAAAGGTAAGGGGACAACGGACACCCCTGTCTTATACCTCTAGACGGCTGCACATCACCAACCAGCACACCATTAAGCAAAAAATTAATATTAGAAGTACCCACACACTCCATAATCAACCTAATCAAGCTAGTAGGAAAATTCATTTTCCCCAAAACAGTCTCCAAAAATCTCCATTCTACCCTAGCATAGGCTTTTATCATATCCAATTTAATTGTCATCCAACCTTTCTTACCATTCTTCTTCTTAGAAATAGTATGAAGGGCTTCAAAAGCAATAATCACATTATCAAAAATATCCCTACCAGGCACAAATGCAGACTGATTCGAAGAAATTAAATCATTAAGATAAGGCTTAATTCTAAAAGCTATAGCCTTCGTAATCGTCTTATAAACCACACTACACAATGCTATAGGCCTAAAATCCTTAATATCTGTAGGATTGCTAATTTTCGGAATTAAAACTACCGTAGTTCTATTAAATTCCCTTACAGAAGCAGAGCCATTTAAAATACTTAAACAAATTCTGGTAAAGTCCTCCCTTAATATGGACCAGAATTTCTGAAAGAAAATCACGTGAAACCCATCCGGGCCTGGCGATTTAGTAGGACTAAGATCGAAAAGGCCTAACCTGACTTCCTCCTCTGAAAAAGGCAAACTTAGCTGGGCTCTCTGCAGCTGATCCAGCTCCGAATGAATTCCTGCCAAAGCTTGACCGATTTCCACCGAACTAGGATCAGAAGATTAGAACAGATTTTGAAAGAACTCTTGAACAATCCTAGCCAAACCATCTTCTGTAGTCACCGCCAACCCTTCTGAATTGAAAAGACAGTGAATCGCATTCTTCTTCTTTCGTGCTGAAGCCTTGGCATGAAAATACTTAGTATTTTTATCTCCTGCTTCTAACCAATCAGCTCTGGCTCTTTGTTTCCAGAACATTTCCTCACTATCCAATAATTCCTCCACAGACCTTTCTAACTCCGTGATATTCCCCATCACACCTTCTTGCGCACAAGACTGATACAACACCTCAATTTCTTTATTTTTTCTGTCAATTTGAGACCTCATATTGCTGAAACGAAGCTTACTCCAACTCATAAGCCTTGAAGCACACTGCTGCAATTTAGAAGAAAAATGCTGTATTGAAACAGCTACTCCCCTTTCATTCCACACTCCCTCAATAACGCTCCCTATATCCTCCTCCTTTAGCCAAAAAGGATCAAATCTAAAACCCCGATACCTATTACTCGAAACCCTCCTACTCCTCTCAAACTTCAACAGAACAGGCCGATGATCTGAAGCATTGAATCCCAAGTGCTCAACCAGTACAAAACCGAATCTGTCCCTCCATACATTCGTTGCCAAAAACCTATCAATCCTTTCCTGTATGTTAGAATGATCTGCCCTTTTATTATTCCACGTGTACTTCGGACCAGAAAACCCCAAATCTATTAAATTACAATTGTCCACAGCCTGTCTAAACCTAACCATCCCAACTACAGATTTTTCAGAACCACCCGACTTCTCACTCATACTCAAAATTTCATTAAAATCCCCTCCACAAACCCAGGGTAAACTATCCACCTCACTCAACCTATTCAATAATTCCCAAGAACTCCCTCTCTGACAAGGCGAAGGATTCCCATAAATCCCAGAAAACCGCCACACAAAACCATCCTCCATAGTGAACCGAGCATCAATATGCCCAACCGAATACGAATTAACAAATACCTGTAACTCCTTTTTCCACAAAAGCATCAGTCCACCACTACTCCCAACACTATCCACCCAAAAAACTTCATAAGTCCCCAAATTGTCCCTGAACCTAACAGCCTTTCTACCACACAATTTCGTTTCTGACAGAAAAACAAAATCTGGAGAATATTTATGCAACAACCTCCTCAGGGCCATCAACGAACGGGGATTCCCCAAACCCCGAACGTTCCAAGAAAGGCCAATCATCGCTCCTGGCCGGCCTGATGAACAGACACCGCCAAACTCTTACTATCTTCAACCCTAACTGGAATCTTCAATTTCTTCCTATTACCACTCTCCACTACAGCACCGACATTTAATTTTCGTTTCCCAAATTGGATCTCCCATCTTTTTAAAGAACTAGCATGCACCCCCTTCTGACCTGATACTATCGGAGAAGACTTCCGATACATCCCCAACCCAGACCTCTTCCCAGCTAACGAAAAAATAGACTTACTTGAAATCTTCAAAGTTATTACCCTCATATAGATATAATATTTAAGTTAAATAAAAATCCATTATGAAAAAAATGTAAAATAAGAACCGAAATAAGAAACAATATAAGAACCGAACTGGTGAAACCATCAGAACCTAACCGAAATCAGAATCGTCGGTTCAAAACTATGAACCAAACCAAACCAGAACTGTCGTCACCTTTTTTAAGTAAACTAGTATTACATTGTTTATGAAACATAAATATGTATAATAGATAACTACGTGAAAATTTGGCGCATTAATTTTTCAAAAGATTTTAATTTTTGGGTTAGTTAGAAATAATGCATTCACTAATATAAATTGCACTTTATGCCTTAATCATGGTGTCAAATCAAATGAAAAGTAGAGTTCAAATGGATTAATTGGTAATGAGATTTTCCCTAAGTTATTACACAACAACTCATCTGCAGGGCCAATTCGGTATAAACATTAAATGTGAACACTTAATATTTGGATTCGTTAAATTTATTTTCTTAATCTTCACAATTATTACTCTCATCTAGACATAATAATTTATTTGTGGCATAATATTTTAGTTAAATAAATAACCATTATAAAAAAAATATAAAATAAGAAAAAATATAAGAACCGAATCGGTAGAACCGGCATAACCTAATCGGAACCGGAATCGTCAATTCAAAACCATGAACCGGATCAAACCGGATCAAACCGGAACCGTCGTCACCTTCATTAAGTAAACTAGTATTATGGTAGTTTATGAAATATAAATTTGTATAATAGATAAATTCGTGAAAATTTGGCGCATTAATTTTCAAAAGATTTTAATTTTTGGGTTAGATAAAAATAATGTATTCACTAATATAAATTGCACTTTATGCCTTAATCATGGTGTCAAATCAAATGAAAAGTAGAGAGTTTAAATGGCTTAATTGGTAATGGGATTTTCCCTAAGTTCTTACACAACAACTCATCTGCTGGCCAATTCGATATAAACACTAAATGTGAACACTTAATATTTGGATTAGTTAAATTTATTTTCTTAATCTTCACAATTATTACCCTCATCTAGACATAATATTTTATTATTGTCATAATATTTTATTTAAATAAATATCCATTACAAAAAAAAATATAAGAACCGAACTAGTGGAACCGTCGGAACCTGACCGGAATTGGGACTGTCAGTTTGAAACCGTGAACCGGACCAAACCGGAACCATCATCACCTTTATTAAGTAAACTAGTATTACGATAGTTTATGAAACATAAATATGTATAATAGATAAACACGTGAAAATTTGGCGCATTAATTTTTCAAAATATTTTAATTTTTGGGTTAGTTAGAAATAATGTATTCACTAATATAAATTGCACTTTATGTCTTAATCATGGTGTCAAATCAAATGAAAAGTACAGAGTACAAATGGCTTAATTGGTGATGGGGTTTTCTTTAATTTATTACACAACAACTCATTTGCGGGGCCAATTCGATATAAACACAAATTAAGAAGGATAGAAAAATTTGGAGGGATGAAAAAATTTAGAGAGGTAGAAAAAATGAGGGAAAGAAGGGAAAATAATTTTCCCTTAAGCTATTCGATAAACAGGAAGGAAATAAGAGATTTTTCCTTTCCTTTGTTTGGTATTGTTGAGGAAAAGACAAAGGATGGAAAATATTATTTATCAATTTTACTATTTTACTCTTAGATTATAGTTTTTATATTATATATTTTTATATTTAATAAATAAATATAATTTAAATAATATTGAATCCAACTTTTTTTTTTTTTTTACAAAATGACTTCAAATTTTTTAACCTATTATATATATATATATATAAATTAATACATTATGCTTTACAAGTTATTTAAAAAAAAAAAAAAAGTTACTTTTTCTAGTTGATCTATATCTTTTTTTTAAAATAAATGTTTCAATTTTGATTTTTTTTTTTTAATTTTAGATGGGATTTTTTTGGGTAAAAGTTATGTGAGTCACAAATTAGCAAAATGTACGTATAAGATGATTTTCATTACTTCCACTTTGGGTTAGTATATCCCAAATTATATATATAATTTGGTATTCACTAGAGAGAGCTTTAATATGTGCCAAGCCAACATATCAAATTGAACAAATTTACTTGTTTTATTTTTTTATTATGAGGATTAAAAAAGGGCAAATTTTTAATTTCAATTAAACCAAAAACCAATCCCTCTCCTCTCCATTTTCCTCCCACTTTTGGGAGTATTAAAATTTATGGGTCCCATAGTGTGTTTGGTAGGGATGAAAAGGGAGAGGAAAGAAAAAGAAAAGGGAGGGAAAAGGAAGAAGGAAATGGAAAAGTATGTGTTTGGTATGGAGAGAAAAATGGAAGGAAGAAAAAAATGAGTGGAAAATTTTTTGGGTGAGACCTAGTAATTTTAATCCTCCCAAAAGTGGGAGAAAAATGGAGAGAAGAGAGGGATTGTTTTTTGGTGTAATTGAACTTATAAATTTGCCGTTTTTTTTAATCCTCATAATAAGAAAATAAAACAAGTAAATTTGTTCTATTTGATATGTTGGCACATATTAAAGCTCTCTCTAGTGAATATTTGACTTATGTTGTTGGTTATATATATATAATTTAGGATATACTAACCCAAAGTGGGAGTAACGAAAATCATTTTATACATTTTACTAACTTGTGACTTACATTATAACTTTTACCCCAAAAAATTCCACCTAAATTTTTTATAAAAAAAATTCAAAATTGAAACATTTTTTTGTTTAAACAAAAAAAAAAAAAAAAGATATAGTTCAACTATAAAAAGTAACTTAAAATTTATTTTTTAAAATAACTGGTAAAGCATAATGTATTAATTTATATATATATATATATAATAGGTTATAAATTTTGAAGTCATTTTGTTAAAAAAAAAAAAAAAAAAAAAAAAAAGTTGGATTCAATATTATTTAAATTATATTTATTTATTAAATATAAAAATATATAATATATAAACTATAATGTAAGGGTAAAATAGTAAAATTGATAAAAAAGATTTTCCATCCTTTATCTTTTCCTCAGCAATACCAAACAAAGGAAAAAAAAATGATCTCTTCTTTCTTTCCTGTTTACCAAACAACTCAAGGAAAAATTATTTTCCTTTATTTCCCTCATGTTTCCTATTTTTCCAAATCTTTCTATCATTTATATTTTCTTTCCTCCTTACCAAACACACTCAAAATGCGAACACTTAATATTTGGATTCGTTAAATTTATTTTATCAATCTTCACAATTATTATCCTCATCTAGACATTATATTTTATTATTGACATAATATTTTAACTAAATAAATATCCATTAAGAAAAAAAAATACAAATTAAGAAAAAATATAAGAATAGAACCATCGGAACCGGACCGAACCAGAACCGTCGTCACCTCTATTAAGTAAATTAGTATTACAATAGTTTTTGAAATATAAATATGTATAATAGATAAATACGTGAAAATTTGGGGCATTAATTTTTCAAAAGATTTTAATTTTTGGGTTGGTTAGAAATAATTTAGGGAAAATATCGTTTTAGTCCCTATAATTTACCATATTATCCGTTTTGGTCCCCGTCGTTCCAGTTTTGACCACTTTAGTACAAACGTTCACTATTGATTATTTTTTTGGTCCCTACCGTCAGGTTCTGTTAGGGTGTCGTTAAACAAGTGAGGGTATATTGGTAAATGGATTGTTAATCATTAGGGAAAATATCGTTTTAGTCCATATAGTTTACCCTATTATCTATTTTGGTCCCTATGGTTTACCCTATTATCTGTTTCGGTCCCCGTAGTTCCAGTATTAGCCAGTTTAGTCCTTCTATGACGTTTTCTGTGAAAATCAGACCACCTGACATGTGCAAAAGGTCAAATGACCGTTATGCCCCTAATAACGATTTAAAAATAATAATAATAAATCCGTTTTAATTAAATTTTAAAAATAATAATTTTAAAATTATATAAAGCAAATTAAAACAATAATAAATAAATTTAAAAACCTCACTTTCTCTCTCCACACCCACTCTCTTCGTTTCTCTCTGTATTCTTCCCATTATTTCTCTCCCTCTCTCTACGTCCCTGGCGAGGAGAGATGATCTCCTCTCATCGACACTCTCTTTTATCTCGTTCAACAAACAAACCCAGATCGGAAAAAAAAAAAATAGCTTATGTATATTATATAGCAAAAGTAAAATTGTTTAGTCAATTATCTTTGATACACCAGTGATAGAAGAAAGTAAGGTTCAAAAACAAAAATGGAAAATCGAATGAAAGTTTTCATTTCAATGATTAGTTTTCATATAATGAAATATCACCTCAATTATATAGTTTCAGCCTTTCAGGTATTATGTGACTAATAAATGAATATCAACCAAAAGCTCACACAATGAAATAACCAGAAATAGCTTCATAAACAAATGAAGATCAAGAAGAACAAGAAAATCCAGGGACCAACATAAACCAAATCACGGCCCAGATTAAAAGAACAATGAAATCTCAATCAAACCCCAATATCAAAAGTGAATTAATACAACATCAAATTGATTTGTCAACACACCTAATAAAAGCTCCAAACAGATCACTGAAATCTCAATCAAACCCTAGTACCAAAAGTCAAATCAACACAAACTATTTGGGTATTATTATTTTTTAGTACTGTTTTTACCTTCAGCGTCCCTACCAGACGTCGATTGCGCCGTCTTGTTGGCCGTCTTTTCTTGTAAAGCCTTGGTGTCCCTCTCGCGGCATTGATCAGGGGTCAATCCGTCGTCTTTGTTCTTGCCACCGTTTGTGTTCAGGACTAAGTTATGTTTGGTGTGTGGATTGATTTACAAAGAAGGAAGATGATTTAGTGAGAGATTGATTTCCAAAAAAAGAAGAAATCAAAGAGATATAGATGGGTTTGGGTCTGATGAGAGAGATAAAGAATGGTGTGGGTAGTGTTTCGAGGGGCTAGGGTGTGGTGTTTGGGTGGTGGCGGCGGCGGCAACGGTTAGTGTTAGGGTTTAGTGAGTTGTGGTGGGTTGAAGAAGATGAAGGAGATGAAGAAGAATGAGAAGAAGAAGAAGAAGAAGAGAGAGAGAGAGAGAGAGAGAGAGAGAGAGAGAGAGAGAAAGAGAGAGAGAGAGAGAGAGAGAGAGGCAGGAGATAGAGAGAGAAAAAAGCAGATTAGGGTTTTCACTTTTAATTTTTTTTAAGTTAATTTTTTTTTATTAACTTCATAAATATTTAATATTATTATTTTAATATTACTTTTTAATTATTTTTAATATTAATCTTTCATTAAAATATTTTAATTTGTATTATTTAATTTAATTATATTTATTAATTTGATTAAATGATTAACAATCCATTTACCAATATACCCTCACTTGTTTAACGGCACCCTAACAAAACCTGACGGTAGGGACCAAAAAAATAATTAATAGTGAACGTTTAGACTAAAGTGGTCAAAACTGGAACGACGGGGACCAAAACGGATAATATGGTAAACCATAGGGACTAAAACGATATTTTCCCTTGATAAATCGTTATTAGGGGCATAACGGTCATTTGACCTTCTACACATGTCAGGTAGTCTGATTTTCACGGAAAACGTCACAGAAGGACTAAACTGGCTAATACTGGAACGACGGGGACCAAAACGGATAATAGGGTAAACCATAGGGACTAAAACGATATTTTCCCAATAATATATTCACTAATATAAATTACACTTTATGCCTTAATCATGGTGTCAAATCAAATGATGATGAGATTTTCCTTAAGTTATTACACGACGACTTATTTGTGAGGCCAATTCGATGTAAACCGTAATGCGAACACTTAATATTTGGATTCGTTAAATTTATGTTCTTAATCTTCACAATTATTATCCTCAACTAGACAATATATTTTGATGGAGGAAAAAGGAGATTGACACGTATGAGAGAAACGGAGTGATACACAGCAAATGGCCAAAGCCCACATTTTAGGGCAAACTTTATCAAATTGATTTGGAGCCAAGGACGTTTCATTTGTTCCGATCCATTAAACCTTAATGTGGCCGCCTACTGGTAAGCTCCTCGTTCACATTAAAGAGATTCTCAAATTTGAAATATATTAAAAAAATAAAAAATAAAAAATAAAAAATAAAAAATCATTCTTTTGTGAGCGATCTCTTATGTCCGTGAGGACCTAAATAAAATTCAATGAAATTTAATGACAATTTTTTTTTTTTTTTTTTTTCATGCATGATAAGAACAATAAATTATAGGGTAAATTACTTTAATCAGGACCGTCCTGACTTTATAATTTCAGGACCGTCCTATAATTTCAAGACGTTTAACTACAGCTACACATTCACAGTTTGCCCACATCGCTACATAAAAAAATACCCACACTCAATATGAATGTGTGACTGTGGTTGGACATCTTAACTTATAATTTCAGGACATTCTTACTAAAGAACCAATATATATATATAAACCTCTTTGATTGTAATTTTTAGTCGCTTAAAATGGTCCGTCTAACGGTTATATTGTACTCTAAGGAACATGACAAGCTTCTTTGATTCTTTAACACTTAAAAGATTGAAATGTATAATTTCGTTAAAACAAGTTTTCAACTTTTGAGAGAACATAAGAAAACACATACGCATTGGAAAATTGCATATGTTGAATTGAATGTTTTACATGGTTCAAATGTTAATGAGTGCATTAGAAAATGTTATACATATATATATATAGCCTACTACGTTCTAATATAAAATATATCAAGACGAAGAATGTTGACTATAAATTATGGAGAAATTTTGACAAGTATATACATTTTGAGTCAAAATATGTAAATCTAATGGTCAACATTCTTTGTCTTGATATATTTTATATGAGGATGAACTAACAATAGAAAAATTATATATACATATATATAGTAATTTTCCAACAAGGACTTTTACAATACATACTTTAAGCACCTTTGATGAAACCTTTGATGAAATTGCATATAATCAAATGTTTTTCAATGAGATTTTTTGTATGTATCCTAAGAAAATTAAAGGGAAATTATCATTTTTCTCCTTGTAGTTTACCATATTCGTAACTTTGCCCCCCTAGTTTCAAAAATGGTTGATATTCCCTCTGAAAATCAAAATATTCGAATATTTACCCCTGCCGTTAGGATTTCCGTTAAATAATGGTTTGACCATTAAAATATAAGGGTATTGTGGTAAAAGGTAAATTAAACAATTAATAATAATTTATTTAATTTTCTTCTCTCTCCCCAATGCTTTCTCTCTCTCTCTCTCTCTCTCTCTCTCTCGATTCACTTTTCTCTTCCTTTTCCACTGCTCTCTTCTTCTCTTCCTAGGGATTTCGATTTAGGAGTTCTCAGCGCCAAACTTCTCGGGGAGGCGAGATGGGTCGACGATGAACTTCTCGAGGTCAGAGATGGCGGTGGAGATTTCGGGGAGACGTGATGGGTCAATGGATTCTAACCCTAGCCGCCGGCGCCATTGTCACCACTCAAACAACACACCCTAGCTCGCTGAAACACCACCTCCACATCTCATCATCATCATCATCATCATCATCAAACCCTAGCCACCCAAACCCGCCGCCGCTCTCAAACCACCACCGCCACTAAACCCGCTGCCACCCAATCTCATCTCCTTTCTCTTACCATCGATCTCTCTTTGTCTCTCTCATTCATTCAAACCTCCCTCTCTCTTTTCATCTTCAATTTGCATGTGTTTGGTAGATGGATTTGTGTTTGGTGAGTTTTTGGTGGATGGATTTGCGTTTGGAGGATGTTTGGTTGTCTCTGTGTCTCTCTCATTCATTCAAAGCTCCCTCTCTCTTTTCATCTTCAATTTGCTTGTGTTTGGTAGATGGGTTTGTGTTGGGTGAGTTTTTGGTGGATGGATTTGTGTTTGGAGGATGTTTGGTTGTTGGTGGATCTTCAATTTTCCTAATAGTTTTGTTCAATTTTTTTTACGATTTGGGTTCCTATTTTGGTTGTTGCAGACGATCTGGGTTCTTGGTTTTGTAGTTGCAGAGGGTTTGGGTTTGGTTGTTGCAGGCGATCTGAGTTTGGGTTTGGTGTTGAAGATCTGAGTTTGGGTTTGTTGTAGATGAATAGATGACAATGGTGGTGGTGGACCGGGGGTTGGGGTGTTGATGCGTTGGTGGAAGAAAGATTCTGGAATTATATTATTTTATTATTTTTTATATTAATGTATTTTTTTTAATTATCTCCACCATCCATGTCTGAGATTGATGGCGGAGATTAAATCTGGAGATGAAAGGATAAGTCTGTATTTTTGTAATTATGATTTTTCTTTTAAAAAAAATCAACAGCAAAGAGTAAAAATGTACTTTCATTGTTACTTTCACGGTCAAACCATTATTTAACGGAAATCCTAACGGCAATAAACCGAACCTTATAAATTGATATAAAAATCAACAAAAAATTTCACCAACTCCGAAGAGCATACCTATCTACTGATCAAACCCTTAAATTGTCCGAATTAATAAAACCCTAGACATAATTGCCTTCTTTCATCTGCATCTTAGTTTTTTTTTTTTTTTTTTTTTTTTTAATTAAAATCATGAAGTGAGTTTTTTTTTTTAAATAACTTTTTTTTATTCTTAAGAAAAACAACAAATGTCCTTAATTGTTCTAAATTCATGATATATAATGCCAAAGAAGAAAAAATAACAAATATTAAAGATATGAATCTAGAAACCAAAATACCCGATTCAGTCTGAAGATTTTCTCTATCTCAACAGAAAAGTTCCACCTCAGCCCATCTTGCTTATCTAGCTACCTCAACCAAGTTTGTGTTCAGCTGATTGTAATTACTCAGCTGATAATCAAGTTAAACTTGATCAATTAGAGTTTAGAAACCATGATCATGATTAGTATCATAGCCGATGATGCTCTCTGATAAAAAAGGTAGATCAGCTTAATTGACTCTGTATAGGTAGTACTAACTTCTAGAAGCTGACATGTTTATTGAAGCTTTATGCATATAAAGCAAGGGCGGAGGTAAGTGGAGACTACACCAGACTGTAGCCCGATCCAAACTTTTCAAATAAAAAAAATTATATATGAACTCTCATCACTCATTTCTGGTGACAGCACCACACCACACTATCATTTTTGATCAATCACTCTTCAACATTTATTTTTTTTAATAATTTAGCGAGCATACTCTCTGACTTATAATTTTTTTTAATAATTTAGTGCAGTGGCAAAGCCAGGATTTCTAATCTGGGGGACTAAACTAGGCGGCTCTGGCCGCTGCGAGGAAGGTCTTCCTAGGATTGATGTAGTCCAGTTGTGTAGGCATTCCTAGTTGTAGCGCGCTAGCCTTTTACTTGTGTCCCATTAAATTTTAAAAAAAATTATAAGTCAGAGAGTGTGCACGCTAAATTATTAAAAAAAATTAAATATTGGAGAGTGATGGATCAAAAATGATAAGTCAGAGAGTGTGCTCGCTGAATTATTAAAAAAAATTAAATGTTGGAGAGTGATGGATCATAAATGATAGTGTAGTGTGGTGTGGTGTCGGTGTGGTGATGTCACCAGAAATAAGTATGAGAGTTCATATATAATTTTTTTTATTTGAAAAGTTTGGACTGGGCTACAGACTGGTGTAGTCTCCATTTGCCTCTGCCCTTGATTTAGTGGGACACAACTAGACTACATCACTCCACTTTGTTTAAGGGTGCTGATATTGACACCCATAAATATGATAAGTACACCCATATTTTAATAAAAAAATTAATTACAAAAATATCCCAATAAGAATTTACCGATAAGGACAAATTAGTTTTATTAAAAATAAAACTAAATACCATGTACACTCATTAATTACATCCATATCTTCAACTATATCACTTTATTAAAAATAAAAACAAAAACCAAACCTTAAAGGCAACACTTCGGTTATCTTTAACTCATGAGTTTCGAATTCTTTTGCGTATATTCTTGCTAAGAAAGGTTCGTCTTCAATAAGGGAATACATCAAGTGGGGAGATTTGTAGCTTTTCCTCTTGCTGTTGAGTTTTTTCTCTTTGGTTTGGTTTCGTTTTGTGTGTGGCTCAACTGTGCTTGTGCTCTCTGTTTTGTTTCTCTGCCTTTCCTGTTGTTGTTAGCTTGATGTAAGCTTGTTGTGGATGTTCTGTGTTGCATTTGTTTCCCTTGTTTGGCTTTTGTGTTGTGGGCGTTTTTATGTCCTGGCCTCCCCTTTTATTTTGGTTGTTTTCCTTCAATAAAGCTTGCCGTTTCAAAAAAATAAATAAATAAATAAACCCTAACAAGCTTTCTAAATTTTCACACAAATTCATTGCTTGATTTCTTGCTTAATTACTTAATTCCCCAATTTCTAGCAATGTCGACTACAACAAGTAGGTTTCCATCAAGAACTTCCATGTTGGGGACATCATTAGTATATAACTTACTCTTCCGCTTTTTTTTTTTTTTTTTTTGTCCATATTATTATGATATTTTAAATCTGTTGGACCAATTTCTTTCAAGATTTCATATTAACACAATATGCTTATATACAACATTCGAGTACAATAATCAATTAGGTGTGTTAATAACTTAAGAGGTTTTATAAATAAATTGTATTAAAATGAAAACATTCATTTAAATAAGGATACTATTGGTATTAAGATGGGTGTTTATAGTAATGTTTTAATTTTAAATTTTAGACATGGGTGTACTTATAAATATGGGTGTGCTTATCATATTTATGGATGTCAATATCAGCACCCTTTGTTTAATTAAGATGAGTTGTTACATGATACGACAATGTTGTTACAACTTACAACTTTATCATTACGCATCAAACCAATGTGAAATTGTTACCACAAACATTTTAACTACAACTTTCTATGTGAAACTTGTTACAAAACACATATATTTTGTTACTCATATAAATTGAGTTGTTACATTCTAAGTTAAAGTTGTTACGAGCTATGACTTTATTGTTACACATCATATCATATTTGTTACAACATTAAATCGTTATCACATACATCTTAATTATTTTTTTTATGTAAAACTTGTTACATAGTACGAATATTTTATTACCTATTAAAAATGAGTTGTTACATGATAAGATAACATTGTTACAACTTACAACTTTATCGTTACACATCAAACTAACGTGAAATTGTTACCACAAACATTTTAACTACAACCTTTTACATGAAACTTGTTACACAACACATATATTTTGTCACCCATATAAATCAAGTTGTTATATGCTACGCTAAAATTGTTATGAGCTATGACTTTATTGTTACACATCATGTCAGATTTGTTACAACATTAAATCATTACCACATACATCTTAATTAAAAAAATTTATGTAAAACTTGTTACATAATACGAATATTTTATTAAACATATAAAATGAGTTGTTACATAATACAACAATGTTGTTACGACTTACAACTTTATCGTTACAATTTACAACTTTATCGTTACACATTAAACCAACGTACAATTGTTACCACGAACGTTTTAACTACAACTTTCTACGTGAAACTTGTTATAAGTCAGAGAGTGTGCCCGCTAAATTATTAAAAAAAAATTAAATGTTGAAGAGTGATGGATCAGAAATGATAAGTCAGAGAGTGTGCCCGCTGAATTATTAAAAAAATTAAATGTTGGAGAGTGATGGATCAGAAATGATAGTATGGTGTGGTGTCAGTGTGGTGCTGTCACCAGGAATGAGTATGAGAATTCATATATAAATTTTTTTATTTGAAAAGTTTGAACTGGGCTACAGCCGGGTGTAGTCTCCACTTGCCTTCGCCCTTGATTTAGTGGGACACAACTGGACTACATCACTTCACTTTGTTTACATGATACGACAACGCTGTTACAACTTACAACTTATAACTTATAACTTTATCGTTACACATCAAACCAATGTGAAATTGTTACCACAAACATTTTAACTACAACTTTCTATGTGAAACTTGTTACAAAACACATATATTTTGTTACCCATATAAATTGAGTTGTTACATTCTAAGTTAAAGTTGTTACGAACTATGACTTTATTGTTACACATCATGTCATATTTGTTACAACATTAAATTGTTACCACATACATCTTAATTGATTTTTTTTTTTATGTAAAACTTGTTACATAGTACAAATATTTTGTTACCCATTAAAAATGAGTTATAACATAATACGACAACATTGTTACAATTTACAACTTTATTGTTACACATCAAACCAACGTGAAATTGTTACCACAAATATTTTAACTACAACCTTTTACATGAAACTTGTTACACAACACATATATTTTGTCACTCATATAAATCAAGTTGTTACATGTTACATTAAAATTATTACAAGCTATAACTTTATTGTTACACATCATGTCAGATTTGTTACAACATTAAATCATTACCACATACATCTTAATTAAAAAAATTTATGTAAAACTCGTTACATAATACGAATATTTTATTACACATATAAAATGAGTTATTACATGATACAACAATGTTGTTATGACTTGCAACTTTATCGTTACAATTTACAACTTTATTGTTACACATTAAACCAACATGCAATTGTTACCACGAACATTTTAACTACAACTTTCCAAGTGAAATTTGTTATAAGTCAGAGAGTGTGCCCGCTAAATTATTAAAAAAAATTAAATGTTGGAGAGTGATGGATCAGAAATGATAAGTCAGAGAGTGTGCCCCGCTGAATTATTAAAAAAAATTAAATGTTGGAGAGTGATGGATTAGAAATGATAAGTCAGAGAGTGTGCCCGTTGAATTATTAAAATAAATAAATAAATGTTGGAGAGTGATGGATCAAAAATGATAGTGTGGTGTTGTCACCAGGAATGAGTATAAGAGTTCATATATAAATTTTTTTATTTGAAAAGTTTAGACTGGGCTACAGCCTGGTGTAGTCTCCACTTGCCTCCGCCCTTGATTTAGTGGGACATAACTGGACTACATCACTCTACTTTGTTTAATTAAAATGAGTTGTTACATGATACGACAACGTTGTTACAACTTACAACTTTATCGTTATACATCAAACCAATGTGAAATTGTTACTACAAACATTTTAACTACAACTTTCTATGTGAAACTTGTTACAAAACACATATATTTTGTTACTCATATAAATCGAGTTGTTACATTCTAAGTTAAAGTTATTACGAGCTATGACTTTATTGTGTATGACTTTATTGTTATACATCATGTCATATTTGTTACAACATTAAATCGTTACCACATACATCTTAATTGAATTTTTTTATGTAAAACTTGTTACATAGTACGAATATTTTGTTACCCATTAAAAATGAGTTGTTACATGATACGACAACATTGTTACAATTTACAACTTTATCGTTACACATCAAACCAACGTGAAATTGTTACTACAAACATTTTAACTACAACCTTTTACATGAAACTTGTTACACAACATATATATTTTGTCACCCATATAAATTAAATTGTTACATGCTACGTTAAAATTGTTACGAGCTATGACTTTATTGTTACACATCATGTCAGATTTGTTACAACATTAAATCATTACCACATACATCTTAATTAAAAAAAATTATGTAAAACTTGTTATGTAATACGAATATTTTATTACACATATAAAATGAGTTTTTACATGATACAACAATATTGTTACGACTTATAACTTTATCATTACAATTTACAACTTTATCGTTACACATTAAACCAACATGCAATTGTTACCACTAACGTTTTAACTACAACTTTTTACATGAAACTTGTTACAAACCACATATATTTTGTTACTCATATAAACTGATTTGTTACTTGTTATGGTAAAGTTGTTACGAACTACGATTTTATTATTACATATCACTTAAAATTTGTTACAAAATTAAAATTATTACAACACACATCTAAATTATAATTTTTTATCCAAAATTTGTTGCATTGTACACAAATTATGTTACACTTAATTTATCATATAAAAAATAATAAAATAATTATAAATATTTAAAATGAAATTTTAATTCAAAAATTATTAGGTTACTAATATTTTATAAACTTAAATCAAATAAATATTAATTTCCAAATATAATACATCAAAAATATTTTAAAAATTAATATATTTATTTATTTATTTATTTCAAAAAATAATAATAGTTTCAAATATAATTTTTTTTACTATTTTAAATATGTTATATTATAAATGTTTTATTAAATTAAATACAAATACAAATAATAAAAATAAAAATCACATAAGATTATTGTGAGGATATGCATCATCCTTATCTAATTATCATTTAAAATTATTTAAATTAAATTAAATTGGATTATTATATTTTTATAATAAAATAATTTGAAAGTAACTGGTTAACTGGTTATAACCAGTTACTTCATTTTTTTTCAAGTGCTTGGTTACCACATGTCAACCAAGTATCGGAGGAATGTTGTAATAAAATTCCAATAACGTTATTGAGATTTAATCTTCCAACAATGTAGCCATATCCATATATATAAACCCTAATTGATTGTATTTTTTAGTCGCTTAAAATGGTTCGTTTGGTAGTTATATTGTACTCAAACAACATGAAAAGCTTCAACAATTCTTTAAAAGATTGAAGTGTATAATTTCGTTAAGGCAAGTTTTCAACTTTTGAGAGAACATAAGAAAACGCATAAGCATTAGAAAATTACATATCTTGAAAATTACATTAGAAAATGTTATTTTCATTTGAGCATCATTATATACATTTTGGTTTACGTTCTTAGAGACTTTGAGTTTATTAAAAACTGATCTTTTATTGTTTAAGGAGAAAATTGCACTAAAGAGCCTGACTTTTACTAAAATTGCAGCTAGATCACACTTTCATCAAAATAACAGATTAATACACTTGACCAAACGATTGACCGTTAGAGATAACAGTTGACCGGTCAAATTTTAGGAAATGTCCAAGATACCCTTAATCAACCTATTTTTCATTATTATAATAATTAAAAAAAAAACCAAAAAAAAAAATCAGAAAATAAATTTAAAAAGCAAAAAAAAAAATAATAATAAGAAAATAAATCTATTTAAAAAAACAATAATAAATCAGAAAAATACTGAAAAACTTAGGAAAAAAAAAGCAACAGATGACTTCTTCGTCATCAAATAAACAACTGCAGGTGTTCTTCAACAAAATTTAATACCATCCGTAATATGTTGCACTATTTAGTCGCCCACTTCTTCTTCCCTTTATTTCACTTCTCTCACACAAATCATCAAACACCTTACAGGCATCCCCACACACAAAATCTCTCAAATCAAAAATTTTATCTACAAACCCACTTTCTAAACTCAAATTACACACATCACTGAATTGATAAAAAAATATATATAAAAAAAAAAAAGAAAAAAAAAAGAGAGAGATTGAGTGAATCCATCTAATCTAATACTCTAATGTGTGTTTCTTCTGCCATTTTTGTTTCTTTTCTTCCACAAAAAACAGAGCCCTTGTTTGTAAAAAAAAAACCCTGGAAATACCAAAACCATCAGATCTCAACCTCTCTTCATAGCCTACAAAATGCTGTCTTCTTCTCGCAAGTGGTAATGGTGACACTTCGTGAGGCTTATAGGTTTCTTTTTGTGTGGTTGCCATGGAAGGGAAAGAGAGCAAGAAACTAGAGAAGATTTTTGCGAAAGAAACGGATGAAGAGAGATATGTTTCCGATTACTATCTGGGAACCAATCTCTATTTTTTTTTTCTTATTTATTTATTTATTTTACCCAATTTCTTTTAAAAGAAAATTATTTCAAGATTTTATTTCTACGATTTCTTTTAAGGATAAAATGACTTTATTACCCTTATAACATAGAAAGTCCGGTTAACACTAACGGTCAACCTTTAGGTTAAAAAATACTATATAATTTTCTCTTGTTTAAGTGACAATAACTTTTCTACAAAATTCCAAATCATGTTTATCAATTTTTAGAAAATAGACTCCCATACATTTTCAACTATATATTATAAGAATTTTTTTTTATTTCAATCGATGGAGTTTGTAGTGCTCAAAGAAATCAAAACTGCAGGACTATTAGAGGCTAGTCGTGTTTTGTTATTTTGTGCTGTGATTTCTAAATCAATTTTAGAAAAATAAAATTATTTTAGATTAGTTAAATTAAATTAGGTTTAAAATTATTTAAGATTACTTTTGAAATAAATATTTAATATTTAAAAATAGATAAATAAATAAAACTATTTAAAAAATTATTTTCAATCAAAATAGAATTATTTTTTAGTTGATATTGAAAAATATTAATTTTTTAATGTTTTAATAAATATATTAAAGTAACTCTTAAAATAAATTTAATTTAAAATATATTAATTAATTAATTAATTAATTAAATTAGGACTAGTAGCTAATGTATTAATAACAACCGTCCGATTGATTATATTTTTGAAAGGGGAAAAGATCGTTTTCCCCCCTGACCTTTACCCTATTATTAAAGTAAGGATAGGGTTTTCCGAAATTGACCGGTCTACCCCTGAAATGAAAATAATGTTCAAAAACCCCCTTCTGTCACATTTTCCATCCAAATAAACGTTGACCATGGTCAAATGACTGTTTTATCCTGTAATTTTCTATGCAAATGACCATTCAACCCTCTAAAATATTCATTAAATAAAAATTAAATAAAAAATTTAAAAAACAAAATAAGATATATCTCCACCGTTCATCTCAAAGATGAACAGTGGAGATATTTCTAATTTTATTTTTTATTTAAATTTAAATATTTATTAAATAAAAATATATATTAACAAATTATAAAAAAAATTATTAAAAAAAAAAAACATAATCAAAAAATAAAGATGGATCTCCACCGTCTATCTTAAAGATGGACGGTGGAGATTTTTTTTAATTTAATTTTAAAAACCTAAATTAAAATAATTAAAAAAGAATTTTGAAACATTAAAAAAAAAAAAAAAAAGATGGATTTGGTGGAATTCCATATTGGATCTCCACCATCCATCTCATGAGATGGACGATGGAGATAAGATGGACGGTGGAGATTTTTTTTAATTTAATTTTAAAAACCTAAATTAAAAAAGAATTTTAAAACATTAAAAAAAAAAAAAAAAAAGATGGATTTGGTGGAATTCCATATTGGATCTCCACCATCCATCTCATGAGATGGACGATGGAGATTCAATCTAGACTTCCACCAAATTTATCTCATATTAAAATTAACACTAACCCAAATTAAATATTAATATTTTCTTCTTGTTCATCCCCACAAACACGAGATCTACATCAATTTCTTCATCCCAAAATCAAACACCATCAACTCCATCTTCATCTTCAATCTCACCGAACCCAACCGATTCACCAAATCAAACCAAGTCAAAGACTTTCTCTCTCTCTTTCTTCAACCAATCCTTCTAGTATTGGTTTACAATCTTTTGAACTCAGACAAACCAATCATCACAACAACAAGAAATTGAACTAGAGATTGAATGGAAAAAAATTGAACCCTCAAAACTAGGACACATTCTTTTAGTGATGATGAAAACCAAAAATTTTTGTTCAATTAAAAACACAGAAACCAAATATATATCAAACCCGAAAAAAAAAAAAAACAACAAAATCAAACCCAAACACCAAATCAATCAGACGCAATCTCAGCCGCCGTCGTCGATCATGCATAACCACACAAACTCCTCCAACGAATTGAAGCAAACTCCTCCGACGAATCGATCTCCTCCGCCGCCGTGATTCACACCATCATTATCAAAAGAGAGAGAGAGAGAGAGAGAGAGAGAGAGAGAGAGAGAGAGAGAGAGATGGATTCGAGAGCTAGGGTTTCTGGTATGGTTTTGATTTGTATATAGGGATTGGAGAGAGAGTGTGTGTGTAGGATTCAAGAGCAAGAAAAAATCAAACTGATTAATCGTGTAGGATTCGAGGATTTCTGGTATGGTTTGATGATGAAGATGAAGAGATGAGAGAGACTAAGAAAGAGAGAGATAAGAGATAGATTGAATGAGAGAGGAGAGAGAAGTGTTATCAGATTTAATATTTGATTTTTAATATTTAATATTTAACGATTTTGTTTTTTATTAAAGAAGGTGACGTGGCATCATTTCCTTCACACATTGGTGAGTTTACAAATTTTCCCCCAAAAAATAACGGTCAACCTTGATTTTGGATGGTTTTGCTAACAGAAGAGGGTGTTTGTTAAATAAGTCTGTTCTGAGGGATCACCTTTCTAAAGTCGAGAAACCCTATCCTCACCTTTCTAATATAGTAAACCTCTGGGGGGGGGGGGGAAATGATTAAATTCCTTTTTGAAAGGTACTGAATCCATTCAAAAATTATTTAATTAATAAACTAACTTTGCCACTAATGATCTGTCAGGACGTCATTGGCCAAAACATAGATGTGGACCCACCTACCATTCAACTGATTTAACTACCAGTCTTGAACATACACAAAAAAGTTATCGACTCAGTAACTGAGTTACATTCCCCGAGTCATGAATCCCCCCAAAACAACAATCTCATCTCTAAAAAGCCTCTCATGGAACCACCATTATTACTACCACGCGCCAAACTCATACTCAGATCGTCCGAGTCATCGCCATTGACTCAGTCCCCACTGATTCACTACACTAAAATGCTGAAAAGCAAGCTCAAGCTCCCCGACAAAGCTCGCCGAGTGTTTCCCGACCGCCTTGGTAGCTTGGTCGCCGGATTCGACGATAAAGATGAAGAAATTGGAGAGTCAGGTAAAGAGCTTGAAATTCTGGAACCAAACGGGTCCGGGTCGGGTCGGGAAAGCGAGGATGATTATGTTGAGAAGATGGAAGAGGTCCGGCAGATACCGGAAAGAGATGGAGCGGGTATCATTTCGGTTAAGGAAGTTATTGCCGCCGATGAGAAAAGGTCCGACCTTGAGTACCAGGTTAGTATTTCTTTTATATTTTTCTCAGAAATTAGGGTTTGTTGCTTCTGCATATCTGATTTTTTTTTTTTTCTACATTGAATGTTTACATGTTTAATTATATATTGTGGTGATCAGTTATCTCAGAAGGAGATAAATCTGGAAAAATTGCAAAGAATTGCAGACTCGGGGCTTCCTGATGGAGGAGGTTTGAGAGCAACAACTTGGAAGGTAAAAGGTTCTGTTAATTTTATGTTTTCCAATTTTGTTGATACAATTTCACAACACAGAGAAATAAACTATGCTTGTCTTCTTAGGTGACACATTGTGATCTATTTGGTGTTAGATTAACTTCTATATTGATAGATTAGGTTTTCAATAATGAAATTGTTATCAAAACTTTACTGGTTTAATTCCAACTGGAGAACAAGAAATTTGATGCTGCTATTTCTCATATTCTTAGATTAGGCATGTCATTTGAAAGGAAAAAAAAAAAAGATCTGACTATAAGAGAGTGGATTACACGGTCAGAGAATAAGAATACTTTACACTTTCGAATAAGATCCCTTTGGATTCTCAAATGTTTTCAAAAACTGGGTTAGACAGTTGATTGCAGAAATTGAATATTAAATATCAACCACGTTCACTTTACACATCACATTGTAGTGATCCTTGAACTTGAATGTTTCACAGACAAATGATAAACTTCAATCGTTTGCTACTGATTTTGAACTGTGTATTCATTTTCCTTGCACTTTTTATCCTAGCAGCTGCTCTTGGGTTTTTTACCCCCTTCTCGCGACTTATGGGAAAAGGAGCTGATTGAGAGTCGACAAAAATATTCTAAGCTGAAAGAGGAATTTCTATCGAGTCCTGTAAGATGCTCAATAGACTGCTTAATTTATTAGCGGTTATGTTTTCTTATTTGCTGATGTGTGCATCATTTTGATTATTAGTGCTTCTGTGATTACATGTGTTAATCAAAATCTTATATCTAGACAGTCAGAATTCAGGAGGGATAAAGAAGAAACATTGAATTCCAAGGAGCAGAATTCTGACTCTGAATTTGATGGACCGCTTAGGCGACATGAAATATCTCAGGAAGATCACCCTCTGAGCCTTGGTAAAGCTAGCCTTTGGCATCAATATTTTCAGGTATATCTCTTTAACATTACAATGGGGTCTCTTGAACTTCTTGAGCTAAATCCGCGACTGATGTTTATCAAAATGTACATGTCTCTGTATTAGCATACAGAGATGGCAGAACAGATTGACCGTGATTTGCAACGCACACACCCGGATATGAAATTTTTCTCAGAGGACACATCATTTGGTAGGAAAAACAAGGTATATCTCCTTCACCCACTTCTTTTCATTTTCCATTTGCTTAACAGTGAGTTTTAGTTCTTTATAGATCGTTAACAAAGACCTTAGTTCTCTTCATTGTAGTCACAAGAGTTTATAGCCAATAAATATATCCTTCCCAACTAAACTCTGCGATCTTTTTCGTCTGTAGGAAGCAATGCGAAATATTCTTCTCCTATTTTCTAAATTAAATCCTGCTATACGCTATGTTCAAGGCATGAATGAAGTATTGGCACCGATATACTACATATTTAGTACTGACCCTGCCGAGCAGAATGCTGTAAGAGTGATAATTTAAATATCTTGATAGCAATTTCAGATGGTTCTTTTCTTTTTCTTTTTTTTTTTTCAATTGTGGGGCAAATGAAACAATGAGTTTAATCATTATTATTCATTTGTTTCATCACACAGGCCAACGCAGAAGCTGATAGTTTTTCTTGTTTTGTCCGACTCTTAAGCGATTCAGTTGATCATTTTTGTCAACAATTGGATAATAGTTCAGTTGGTATACTTTCAACTCTTTCGCGCTTGGCAGAGTTATTGAAAGCTAATGATGAGGAACTGTGGCGGCATCTTGAAGTCACAAACAAGGTACATTAAAATAAATATAGCAGATGTCTTTCTGGATGCTTAATATGTATTGTCTCAACAATTTAATCAAATACCAAAAGTTGTTCTGTATTTCTGAATCGTTGTGGCATCCTTATGAGCAGGTGAAGCCACAATTCTATGCATTCCGGTGGATCACATTGCTCCTGACTCAAGAATTTAACTTCCAATCAATCTTACGAATTTGGGATTCTCTTTTGAGTAATCCTTTTGGTGTTCAGGTCTCTCCCTAAAGCTGACTCTGCTAGTAAACTGTTTCCTTTTTGTTTTTGTAGTAGGTTTAAACAAGCCAGAACTAATGCTGATTTATCGAGATCACAAACTCCACTTTATGCAGGATATGCTGCTACGTTTCTGCTGCGCAATGCTGTTGTGCGTAAAAAGCAGGCTATTAAGTGGTGATTTTGCAGCTAACTTAAAGCTTTTACAACACTATCCGGATATCAACATAGAACACCTTCTTCAGGAAGCTCGAGATCTAAGTCCTGATACGTCTTCCTATCGTTTGTCTCCTTAATTTGTAGCATTAAATGCTTGTACATATTTAAATGTCTTAATCTTGACATGGTATGTAATCATGAACTTACAGCTTGAGATTCTTCTGAATTTTTAAGGAAAGAAATCGTTGTGAGCAGTGAGTATCTTCCTTAATGTTATGGATCGGAATTTAACTCAAAAAGTTTGTAATATGATGCTCCATGTTGCAACCTTGTAGCAAGTTTAGAATCAAAGGTCTATCTCTGATCAGATGCTTGATGAGAATGCTCTCTATTTTCATCTTGTAGGATTTATGATAATGAAGATTGATGTCAACGCTTCGTAACTGATTCCAGAGTAACCGCCCGTGACGATAATGAATAAAGCAATGATAAGCAAGCACTTGACCAACAAGGTTATATCCTTGGATAAATCGAAATATAACATAGAAGTCAAGGTAACAATGACTGGCTGTTCAAAGTTGAGACATGAGTTTTCCACACACAGGTTGGAGAACAGTAAGAAACCTGAAACCGGATCAAAATCACCGTTGGCACCCTCATCAAGCAGCTAAAATCATTGAGGAATTAGATACATGACCATCATATAGATTCATCAGCTTTGAAGAAAATGAGAATAATTCAATGTCAAAGATGCCATTAAATGAATCCTCTTGTATGCATTTTGCATACTGGACTCCCTCAATGTGCTTCTTCTGCAAGTCTTTCCGGTCAATGACAGTTGAAATTGTCTTTCTTGCAATGGCGACAAGAAAGCTAGTGATACTTTTTTCTTTTTCACACTCTTTATATTACCTGCTACAAAATAAAATCATGTTGTGACAACTGCAAATCTCCTTATTTTACCTGCTACAGCACTATAACTAATATTCTAAACTCCCAATTTCCATTCTATGCATTTCTGTACCTTCTCTTCATACTTCTTAGCCAAGTATCTTTGCACTTGTGCTTCTTTGGTTTACACCTTTTTCATTATTTTGATCTAATAATTGTCATTGTTGATAATTCTTGAAGGGTTCATGTGACCAGAACGAAGTGATTTGCACATCTTTTGGCGTAGTTTTAAGTCATGGCAAGTTCTCTGCTACATGGGACGCTTCATGTGACAATCTATGGGATCGATAGGCTTTCAGGGGCAGGTTGTTACAACTTCTTCTGCAAGGTATATATATGCATCAATAAGAGTTATTCATCTCTGCAACTTCATATTATTTACTTATAAGAACGAATGCAACCATTGCCTGATTGTCTGGCAAAGTAGCATTACTTTTTCTTTAATTTTCTTTTCTGACATATCCTTGGAGAAAAATATATGATATTCAACTTTGTGAGAACAAAAAATCTTGGTGCTTGTGTATGTATGTTTACTCTCTAGAGATGATGCTTGATTGTTTAAAAGGTGTCTTGGTCCATAGCTTTCTTTCAATGGTCATCTACACTCTGCCTAACAAAACTGCCTTAAACCAGAACTCTTTGTTTTAGACTTTTAGTTCTGTCTTAAAACTTAAAAATCTAATTCATTAAATATATCCACATGTCTGCAGCTACTGAGAAACGTTAAAGAGACTGTTGGATTCAGAAAAGGCTTCTCAAAACTCTATGCAACAATTGACTTGGATGAAGTTAGAGTTGGCCGGACTAGACTTTTAGAGAATCAAAACGCTGATCCGCAATGGCGCGAGTCTTTCAACATTTACTGTGCCCATATGGCTTCTGATGTTATATTCTCTATCAAGGAAGATAATCCCATCGGGGCAAGGGTGATCGGAAGAGCTTATATGCCTGTTGAAGAACTTCTAAATGGAGAAGAAATAGATAAATGGATTAAGATTTTGGGCAAAAACCATAAACCTCTACGTGGAGGTTCTAAAATCCATGTTAAATTAAAATTTTTGGTTGTCAGACAACATTGTAACTGGTCTAAAGGGATTAGAAGTCCTAAATTTCCAGGAGTTCCTTACACATTCTTTAGCCAAAGAAATGGTTGCAGAGTTACTCTCTACCAAGATGCTCATGTTCCGGATAAATTTATCCCCAAAATCCCTCTAGCTGATGGGAAGTTTTATGAACCACACCGATGTTGGGAAGACATTTTTGATGCCATTTCGAATGCAAAACACTTGATTTACATCACAGGATGGTCTGTATACACAAAGATCACATTGGTGAGGGACTTGAGGAGGCCAAAGTCAGGAGGAGACATAATCCTTGGGGAGCTTCTTAAAAAGAAAGCCAGTGAAGGTGTCAAAGTTTTAATGCTTGTTTGGGACGACAGAACTTCCGTTAAGTTACTAAAGAAGGATGGAGTGATGGCTACTCATGATGAAGATACCGAAGCTTACTTCCATAAAACTGGTGTCCATTGTGTTTTATGTCCGCGTAATCCTGATAATGGGCGGAGTATTATTCAGGACTTGGAGATCTCTACAATGTTCACTCATCATCAAAAGACTCTAGTGGTGGACAGTGAAATGCCTAGTGCAAGTTCAATGAAAAGAAGAATTGTGAGTTTCATTGGTGGTATTGATCTTTGTGATGGAAGATATGACACTCCATTTCATCCCATTTTTCAAACATTAGGCACAGCACACCACGATGATTTTCATCAACCTTGTTTTGCTGGTGCCTCAATTTCTAAAGGTGGTCCTAGGGAGCCTTGGCATGATGTCCATTGTCGATTAGAAGGCCCTGTTGCTTGGGATGTATTGTTCAACTTCGAGCAGAGGTGGCGGAAACAAGGTGGGAAGGACTTGCTGATTCGACTAAGAGAATTTGAAGACACCTTCATTCCTCCATCTCCTGTAATGTTACCTGAAGATCATGACACATGGAATGTTCAATTGTTTCGGTCCATTGATGGTGGGGCAGTTTTTGGCCTTCCAGATACTCCTGAGAAAGCAGCAAAAGCTGGACTAGTCAGCGGGAAGGATAGCATCATTGATCGAAGCATACAAGATGGATATATCAATGCCATTCGTAGAGCTAAGGATTTCATCTACATTGAAAACCAATACTTCCTTGGAAGCTCTTTTTGCTGGAAGAACTCAAAGGAAGTTAAGGTTGAAGAGGTTGGTGCACTGCATCTTATACCGAAAGAATTGTCTCTGAAGATAGTTAACAAGATTGAATCAGGAGAGAGATTTACAGTATACGTTGTAATTCCAATGTGGCCAGAGGGTATCCCGGAGAGTGCATCTGTTCAAGCAATACTAAATTGGCAGAAGAAAACTATGGAGATGATGTATAATGACATAGCTCAGGCCCTTCATGCCAATGGGTTTGTTGAAGCAAACCCAAAGGACTACTTGACATTCTTTTGCTTGGGAAATCGAGAAACGAAAGAGAGTGGGGAATATGTACCTTCAGAGACACCTGCACATAATTCAGATTACAGTAGAGCTCAGGATGCCAGGCGGTTCATGATCTATGCACATGCCAAGATGATGATTGGTAAGCATTGTTAGTAACTTATGCTATTAGTGTTCCTGGAACTATGATTCTGTTAATTCATTATAACATCAAATATTAATTTTGGTACACGTGACTTTTCACAGTTGATGATGAATACATCATCATTGGATCTGCTAACATTAATCAAAGATCGATGGATGGTGGAAGGGATTCAGAGATTGCCATAGGAGCCTACCAACCATATCAGCTAGCCAACAAACAGGCAGCCAGGGGACAAATTTATGGCTTTAGAATGGCATTGTGGTATGAACATTTGGGCACGCTTGATGATTCGTTTCTTGAACCAGGAAGCATGGAATGTGTCCGAAAAGTGAACCAAATCGCGGAGAAGCATTGGGGCCTCTACTCCTCCGAGGCACTAGACCATAATTTGCCAGGCCATTTGCTATGTTATCCCATTAGTGTTACTAGTAATGGGTTGGTGACACAACTTCCTGGGAGGGAGTTTTTCCCAGACACCAAGGCTAGAATTCTTGGGTCTAAATCTGATATACTTCCTTCAATACTCACCACTTAACTGCATCACTTAACTAGTTAACTATTTCAAATTAGAATAATGAACTGTGTAATCCTTTCTTCAAAAACTTTTTTGGATCTATATATTTGTAATATTTGGTTCAGAAGGAACAAAAGCATTGTTTGTGATCAACAAAAAAAACATGGAATTTTTCTTTCTTTCTTTCTAGAAATAATTGATAGATAGTTTTCTAAAATTAATATAATTTGTGTGAAAAAAACACTAGTGCTTTCTAAGAAAGTACATGACAAATGCTTAGTTAAAAAGCTTTGTTTATTAGTCTAATACTTCCTAAGAAAGTAATTCGAAATGTTATTAACATGTCCAATCTAATCGGTTTTATAATCTTACCTACAAGTTTAAACTAGTAGATTAAGATATTAATTACTAACATATTTTCATAATCTTAAAGTGTCAAACTCCAATTGCCCCGGCCGGCCTTGCTATAAGGGACCTTTTTTAAAAAAAAAATTAAAATTTGACACCGAATGGGTCAAGTGTCTACCGGGACCTGTTGAGATCAAACACTACATCTATAACCCGAACATATACTCTTATAACCCGCTGTCAAAATAAAACACTACATGCACAACCCATAAATCTACTCCTATAATCGGGAGATATCTAATCCCAATAAGATCGGGAAGAATATTCTATACACATACTTGTAAAATATATATAGAGGGACATGAACCCCCATTATTAACATGGAAGGAATGTACATACCATCTCAACTAAGAGAGGATGTATTGTAACTTGTAGGAGAGTATCTTAAAGTGTCAAATATCATGTTTTAATTACTATATTTGAACTTGAAGAGTGAAATGAGAGAATAAAGAGTTTATTTCACTTAATCTCACAATGAAGAGAATAACAAATTAAATACATGTAGGTCAGTATTTGATACTGCCTAGGACTCTACTACTCTAACTAGTTAAGATAATTACTAATACAATAGAATTCTATCCTCATGAGAATATGAGATTGAGTGAAACACTCATATCTCTTATTATCTAAATAAATAAATAAAATTAATAGTAATCTATAACAACCTAACTCCAACAGAACTCTTACCTAACAACTTAATTGTGATAGAAAATCATGGAAAGTTTGCATGAACCAAGCATCTTGAGAACTATATTGGCATAGGAGATAAGAATATCTACAAGTACATAAAAGGCAATATCTTGATTCACTGTCTTTGGCATAGGCTGCTTTGTGAATTAAAATTAAAGTTATAAGAATAATGTTTTGGTATTAACCCGTCAGTATCCAAAATACTGAGCTCATTAATGTGAATGTAGCACGTGGCTCAATTTGTGAGATAAATGTAAAAAGCAGAAGAAATAAGACTGCGTGTTACACTTTCATCGGTGGGATCAATCCATTATTTAAGTTATAAACCGAAGGAATACTTTAGCATCATGTCTTTGACTGACAGATAGAAGAAGTCACCATTGCAAGTAGCTAACAATTTGGAGAAAATTATTGTAGCTTGCATTCCATATTTCGTGTTGACCAAACTTGATTTTAGTAAATGTTGATTATTGATTTTAGTAAATCACCTCCTTGACCTTGAGAATCTACAAGATTAGTAAACTTAAATCCAATTTTTTTTTTTTTTTAATTGATTTCCTTTTAATGGGTGAAAGTATCATGGGTGAAATCATATAATTGAAGCAACTGTACAGGAATTGGTGATGGGACTGATAAAAGCAACATGGAGAGGGAAAGTGACAAACTTCTTTCACTTACATTGATTGAAAACCAATCTTCCTTTTTTAATCTTTTATAGATATTGTTTCCATGATCACTGATTGCAACATTGTTTGCTAATATTGACAAATAACAGCATAATATTGTTTGTTCACAATCTGAAGGCTTTGATGATCTCTCTCTTTCTTTCTTTCTTTCTTTTAATAATCCATGTAAACAAATGTGAATTGGTTAAAAAAAAAAAAACCGCAAATAAAGACCAAGACAGGAGAAAAACTTGCATGGGACCATTCAGTGTAAGTGTGTGCCACATAATACTTTAAAAAAAATAATTTTATACTCATAACAAACTCTCATCGGACGGTTTCATTGGCACATCAGAAAGACCTTATAATACAAGTTTTTTCGATAGGAGAAAAACTTGGGTGGGCCGCCATGTAGCAACCATGATCAAGAGTTGGAATATGATTGGTCCAAATGAAGTCATTTTCCTATCTTCAGCCAAAATCTACTGGCAGGGGATGATCTGACTCATCATGCATGCCTACCATTAAAAAACCAAACAACTCCACTCAGCAAAGCATGTCATTGACCGGAAGGTAAAACTCACGCGCCTCCGGCACTACTGGTTTATTGTTATTTTAAATATTATAATAATTTAAGATTTTTAAAGAAGTGGGAAACACTCGAACTTATGACCTCAATAGTTTGAATGTGAGAGAACTTAACCACCGTGCCAACCTTATTGGTATCAAAAGATAATGTCAAAGTAGCAAAAGGATATTCCCCAGTCCCCACCAAGACCTAGTCCCTACCTAACAAGAAACTGACATCATCAAAAAACTTTCCTTCGTCACTGACGTGTGGTGCACGAGCTTAAATTATTAAATTATTACAAATTGCTTCACTGATTAAAACTTAAAATTTTGTATTAAGAATTTTGACCACATTTTTTTTCTCGTAATTTTTTCTTGGGGGATTGAATTATTACAATTTGGTGTTGAGTATGCAATAAGGCAACCCACCCACCAAAATTAGCCTCATCTTGACGAAAAACTTAATTTTCAACATACCGTAAAGTTTAACCTTTAATAATGATATTATTGAAATCCACAATTCTCAATTCTAATACAACTTTGCCGATATTATTGAGCTAATTAATTAGTAAGGGCTCTAAAATATATTGAGAATATATCAACAAAAGTGTCCTCTCACAACCCTAAAGTCCTAAACACGTGTTCTATGTTATACGGTTATATATATATATATATATATTATATATATGAACAGTCTTTCTATTGTCAGTTCGTTCTGACAATAAATATATCATGACGAATAATGTGGTCCATAGATTATAGAGAAGTTTTAACAAGTGCATACACTTTGAGTTAAAATATATAAATCTAGTGGTCAACATTCTTCGTCTTGATATATTTTTTATCATGACGAATTGACAATAGAAAAATTGTGTATATATGGATGAGTCACTGTTAAGTTATTACTTGTTACTCTTTAATCATATTCCCTTTTTTGGTAAAAGAGAAGAAACTTTCACCCTTTTTTTTTTTTTTTTGGAAATTGGAAACATTCACTTTCAGTCTTTCACTGCTGAGATAAATAAAGTGTTTCCAATTTGATTATTCTAAGATTTTTTTTATTTTATTTTTTAATATTATATAATTAGTTTTTGTTTTCACACCAGCCGGGATGCCTTTTTATTTATGATTGTCTCCTAGTAAAGACCACAGGTACAGAACCAACCCACCCATCATCTCTCATTATCTTGTTGTGTCTTTGAGCATATATGTGTTCCATGTTGAGCTCACAAGGGGTGGTCTTAGCGACGGCCATGGCAGTCTCCGGCACTGTAATTCTCCTGGCTCTCCGACTCCAGAAATCCAATTCCCAAACAACCCATCAGTTTTCCATCGATCATCATCAGTCCTCGCAACAACTAGCTCTACGATCTTGTATTTCTTCTGGTATGCTATATAACTAGCTCTGTAATTGTATGCATAGAAAGAAAAAAAAAATAGAATTCTAATTTGCATATGTGGGTGCAGATCATGAGAAGAAGAGAGAACAAAAGAAGAAGAAGAAGAAGAGGGTTCACTTTGCAGAAGATGTTGTGGATCCAAGAGGGAATGGTGAGGATTTCAGGAGGCAACATGCTGCTTGTACAAAAACTTATTCGAAGAAAAGTAGTGGTGGAGGAATGCCTGCTAATAGAGTTGCTCTCTACAATGGAATTCTCAGAGATCGTGTGATTCATCAAAGAGTCGGCTATTCTTACTAATCAAATTTTTTATCTTCTTCTTTTTTTGTACATAGATTTTTTTTTTTCTTTTTTTCTTTTTTTCTGGGTCCACAAAAGCTTATTAGTTGGTGGTGTGCTATATGCGAATTACCCAGTTGATCTTCTTCAACTATCTAGGAATTTGTTAAATTTATAGGGTAATTATTTATCTTCTTAATTAGATTTTTTTTTTTTTTTTTTTTTTTTTGGATTTTGTTCATAGATTGAAAGTTAATTTTTTTTTTTTTTTTAATGATTATTTGAGTAATAGTGTTGCTTCCAATTAATTTGTTTTCAGTTAATTTGGTCTAACTAATTGATTCTTTGTTTAATTGATCTCCTGCAAATGCAATCCTTTGTGTCTTGAGTTTGATGGATTATTGGTGAATGTGAAAACAGTATCTTTTGATCAGCTAGTCGCCATTCTACACAACGTGGGACATTTAGTAAACCATATTTTTTTAAAAAAAATTATTTTAGAGTATTCAATATTCATGACTTAATTTAAGTCCAAATTATTATTTCTTATATAAATATGATTTCTTATATAAACAAGCCGAAGTGTAACCATTCAAATTTCTGCAAACATAATAATAAAATATTTATTTATTTATTTCATTTTTTCTATCTTGAAATGATAAATATAGATTTTTTTTTTCCCACTTGCTAACACAATCCTACTTAAAAATAGTTGAAGAAAACGGCATGGGTGGTCATCAAAATATGTCATAATATAATTTTGAATAGTTGACTCAGTGATCGAGTCAAGATGGATGATATTAACATAAGGATTGAAAAAAATGAATTATCTTAATTATTGTGTTGCGTTGTATTTGATTTGATTTGATTTGATTGTATTGTATTGTATTAGTTAATACAATAACAAATCAAATATTGTATTGTATTATTTTAATATATTTTAAACTCCTAATACAATACAATACGGTGCACCAAACGAACCCTTAGCACATTTGGAACTTATTTGTAATTAATTTCTCATTGATAAATGAAGAAATGACCATGACATCCCAAATTCAAACTAATTATGCAAATAATTGAATTAGAATAACTAATCTCTATTGGGGACAACTTTATGACAAACTGAATAAGCACCGTTAATAGCAAGCCACATTGGTAATTGAAAGAAGACTTAATAATAATATACAGGAGGCATATGGTCCCCTTTGCAAGTTTGCAAATGCAAGCAATCCCCGCATGTGTTTACATGAAGCAAGTATGTATTTTATGTGCTTCATTTAGAGCATATGAAGTATATATCTCAGCCTCCAAGGCATAACTCTACTGATAGATGAACGAGCTTGGAGATTGGACAAATAACTTATAAATCAACGGTTCGAATCCTACCAATATCAAAAAACTTCAAAAAAAAATACTTGGTCTAATTAGATAATTAGATAGATACCATCAAAATATATATATATGGTCTAATTAGATAATTAGATAGATACCATCAAAATATATATATATATATATCTCAGCACATGTGCATGTATGGCTACATACATACAAACATGGCCATGTGATTGGATGCTCCCCTTTCTCTTTTCTTTCAACCACCAAAACAATAAAATAATACTCCACTCATGACTTAATACTACATTACTACACAACCTTATACATATGTTATTAATTAATTTTATTTTACTTAACTGGCTAGCTAAATAAATGACCCATTATGCTATTCTTAAACCTTTATTTATTATATAAGGACCTCAACATTATTAAGCCAACCAATAGATATATAATATATGAACTTGATTAGAAGTGTTATACACACTTTTATTTATTAATTTTCTTAGTTTTAGTTTTTAAGGTTAATAGCACCAATTCCCCCTGAATTATACGTGGAGTAGCAATATGTCCTCTAAACTTTTTTTCCTAACATTAAACCCTCTGAATTATCGTTTATTGGCAAACAGTTGGGTTTATTCCTCCCTGAGAGGGGGCATCTATAGTCGGGTTTTACCAATAAATGATAATTCATGGGGAAAGGTGAATAAACCCAACTGGGCATCTATAGTTAGGTTTTGCCAATAAACGATAATTCAGAGGGTTCACACATCGCTACTTCGCGTATAATTCTGGGGAAATTGGTACTATTAACTCTAGTTTTTATTTATGTTTTATATTTTTATGGAAATAGACAAAAAAAAAAAAAAATGAAGTTCATAAAAAAGTTTTTTAAACACTGTCACTCGGAAAAGTATTTATTTTTTATTTTTTTGTTTAACCATCAATTGGCACATATTTGGAGCTTTAATTTTGTTTTGTTTTGTTTTTTTTTCATAAATGTATGAGGTAGAATCTCTACCCATGATTCTCTCCATAATATATATATATATGTTTTGTTTGTCTTGAATTGAATCTGTACTGTAGGTAGTTATTTCATTGTTTATTTAAAAAAAAAATGCATTAAATAGTTAATATATGTATTTTATGTGGACACATGGAGAACAAAGTGTTTGGGACAAAGAAAAGAAGCAAAGCCTCTAGAAAACGGCATGGGCAACTCAAATTAAATTTTGTTGGGGAGCATTATATTGCAATTGAACAACAAATGCTTTGCTTTGTTATTTATTTTTATTTTTTTTAGGATTTTGATTTTGGAAGTGCATGATACATGTGGGGGAGGGGGAACTCATTTTGTGTCCCATTTAACTTCTTCCACTTTTGTTTTATAGTAGCTAAGTTTCAACGTCCCAGAAGGTTGGTTTACCCAACCTACCCTTTCTTGTGGAAAGGGAAACTTCCAAGAAGCTTCTCATGAAGACATCTTATTACTTCAATTAAAATTTTCTCTTATTACTTCAAATTTATTTGTTTCAGGTTTGACTTGGTTTAATCTATTTTTAAATATATATATATATATATAATGATTCAGTCAATTTTAGATGTTAAGAGTATTTTTGATTCTTAGAGCAACTAGGTTCGTGTTTTCTGATTTGTAATAAAACCGAGAGAGAATCAAATTTCATTACAAAGAGAATAAAGACAAGAAATTTCAAATCCTTTGATTGAAGAGGGAATTAAGGGGTTTTTTTTTTTTTTTTTCTAGTAGAAACTTAATTTTGATTTGTGTGTGAGATTCACGTAATTTAATTATAAAATATTTTTAGTGTATACTATAATAAAAATTTAAGAATTAAGGAATTAAGTTTCATTTCCCATGTTAGGATTCTAAATTAATAAAGGCGCTGTAATTATTTTCACATGTTATGAATTACAAGAGTACAATTTAAACCCTCCTCCTTATTTGGGAGTTGGGACATTGGAAAATAAATAAAATAAAATAAAAATCTTATTTTTTATTCCATATGTTTGTTTTTGAAAAAACAAAAATGATTATATTCAACCTCTTCTTTCTTTCTTTTTTCTTTTTTCTTTTTTTAAAGCTATTCATTCAACCTCATTTTAAGTAAAAGCTAGTTTTTGCATGAGTTATAGTAAAGACTAAAGAAGAAGAAAAAAAAATTCTTCCTATTAATGTGATATTTACAAAAGGAATGAATATTACATTTGGAAAAAATATCCATGGGTCTATCTCCCAAGTCACAACTGATATTGGTAAGACGGACCCAATTAAACCGTAACATGTGGCAAACAACTCAAACAAATTTATTCCTAACTGTGGACCTTATTTTTCTCATATTTTTAAAGGCACATGTCTACTCCTTGTTACTCTCATGTCTCCCTGACGAGAAATTTCATCTCTTAAGTTTTTTTTAAATATATATATATATATATATCCGTCATTAAATTTCTTTAAAGTAGAAGTTATGATAAATAATAATAAATAAATAAAAAGACTCATCTAATCAGTTCATAAACATGATGATCAACAAGGAGTTGAGGGAGCACAAATCTTCAGATCTATGTATTTGTATTTCGGTTCTCTTTGATCTCTCTTCATATTCAGTTAGATTTGTGCTTGGTGTTGTTTTCGGTAAAACTTTGAATCAAAGCTTTTATTAACCGCCAAAATTGACCAAGAAAAGAATCAAGGGGGCACTTTCCCCAGTATATCATGATAGAGCCAGAGATGGGGCAAGATCCCCCGATCTGCCCAGGTTTGTCCCGATCCAATTACAACCGGGTTTGGCATGCCCCTTTTTCGGCCCCAATTTCGGTCTTCGAAGAGTACTCAATCCCCGATACAACCAGGACCGCCCCAGTCCTATGACAACTGAGTCTAGCACGACCTCACTCTAGCCACCATCTTTGATTCCTAAAAGGTACCGGGATTCCTGGTACAACCGAGGATCAACCACCATGCCGCGATTTCTCGATCCGTCAGACCGAACCAGAGGAAGATTACATGAGCTTCCCAAAGTCCCTTGAGGAGACTATGACGCCCTAGATGACGAAGAACAATCTAGAACCCCCACTAAGGCCACCAACAAGCCCATAAAGGGCTGTTGCAAGCCCTAGTAGAATGATAAGCTCAAATAAGAAAGAAACCCAATAGAGAGCAAGGGATAGGTGGGCATTAATTTTGCCCAATTGACAATGGAAGGGAAAGGTAAGGAATCAACGGTCTCAATCGCGCTACATCGACCAGCACTAATGGCCCGATGGTGGTCAAGTTCAGCCCTACTAAAGTTCAACCTCAATCATCACCAAATAGCAAACATGAATTCCAGCAGATAGAAGGAATGTAAAAAGCACATTGGCAGAAAGGGGAAACAATGGGAAAATGCACCTGACAGTGGCAGCGTGACAGACGCTGGCACAGTCCCCCAAACAAGCTCCAATTGTGAAAGCGACTTGTCTAGCTAGTTCAAATGCCTCTGGCCAATTAGAATCAAGGAAAGCGTCGTATAACCACCTACGAAACACCTATGTGGACATTAGGGCTTATGTGGGACCATCCTAGCCATCCAAGGCGTGCGACCCGCCCATGCCCGATGCAGATTAACGGTGGAGATCACCTAACGGTTATCTCACCTAAAAGAGAGGTCTCATATCTACCTACTTGACCGTTAGGTCAGCCCTAAGGCACAGTTGAAGCAATCAAGACCCTCTGGGGTGTGTGTCACAATGGGCCCAAAACAAATTAGCGGTAAGGATCATGCCAAGGACTACCACATAGGAGGATCCTCCTCACCTACCACGTCCATAACACTCTATAAATACCCCAACTCTAGAAGAGTTAAGGGTTGGACTCTGGCTAGTCTTTTGAGAGGAAATTATAATATCTTGCTACTATAGAACGACTAGCTTCATGTTTGAAGCTCAAATGGTGTAACTTCCTACTATAGAACGATTGGTTCCCTCGATAGGAACCTCCATTGTGGGGCAGAGAGAGAGAGAGAGAGAGAGAGAGTTGTACCTTCTTCTAACGAGAGTTGTAATCTGATCCCATTAATGTGAATAACCATGGTCTATTCATTCATGCACGAGTTGATACCTTGTTGATACCTTATTGATATAGCTTATTTCGTGTTATGTCCATATCCGGTCACGACTAGTACCAGCACTCTTAGGAACCGATCCAGACTAATAACTGGCGTAGCCTGGTACATCCATTCAACAACCCTGATATCTACATCCGACCCCGGTACCCCTATCGTGCTCGAATCGTAACCAGGCTCTCCGGTCCATGCTTGGGCCCCTCCGACCGCGGAGTATCGCTTCGTCCGGTCTAAGCGTTATCTGGAAGTCAATACCCGATTTTTAGGATAACAACTTTGTTTTATCTTCATCTCAAAATTTGATGCATGATCTCAACTGCTTCCTCTTCTTCTCATCTTTCCTCTTATATATATATATATATTTATTTTATTTTTTTGACAATTTCTATTAATCCGAGACAAGATTTTTTTTGAAAGCTTTCGCCATTGGTAGGATTCGAACCACTGACCTGAGAGTTATTTATCCAAGTTTCAAGCTTGTTCATCTACCAGCTGAGCTACAGCTCTTCTGGCTCTTTTCTCTTGTCTTTAACTCTTTGATTTCTTTATTTTTTTTTATTTATTATTTTGTTACTTTGGATCTGTTTCATGCTATATATAAGTCCTTATTATAATTTTTATTTATTTATTTTTATTTTTTGAAAAATTGTTTTCTTAATGTTTTTACTCTTGTTAAGGATAAAAATGAAGAAGGTCACTTTCGGGGGTTGCAATTCGGTAGTTGATGATGGATCTTGAGAATCTGTCGTATATATCCAGGTTCGGTAGCTATTGAGATGAATATCCACTGTTTGGTGAACAAATTGATTGGAAAGCTGGTGAACGCTCTCCGATTCCCAAGGTGTTGTTCTTTTTTTCTATATCCCCTTTGTTCTGGTTTGAATGAGGTATTTATAGAGTGTTCTTGGGACAAGATGGTGTGGTGTCATGATTTTAAGGAGGGTAAATGACACTTGTCTCAAGTGCTTTGACACTTTTTCATCGTGGCGCATGCAACAGATATGACGTTTCCTCCGAATCGCGGATACCGAACCACAAGAAATTCTGTCTTTTCTCTTCGAGTTGGTCCTTTTTATCCACTGAACCACAATCTTCTAGGTTGGTATTTGACATCCACTGTCATGACAGCTCCGGTGTCTAGCTATTGATTTAGTATCAACAATTCCCCATCAAGTCGTCGGCTTTGGTTTCTGGGGCCAAGATCGTGGGGCTTGAAACCTCAACATTATTAAGTCATTATTTATTATATAAGGACCCATTATGCTATCCTTAAACCTTTATTTATTATATGTCAACATTATTAAGCCAACCAATAGATATATGATATATGAATTGATTATATACACACTTTTATTTATTAATTTTCTTAGTTTTTGTTTTTTATTTATGTTGTATTTTTTTATGGAAATTAAAAATAAATAAAAAAATTGGAGTTCATAAAAAAGTTTTAAAAAACCTGTCACTCAGAAAAGTACTTTTAATTTATTTTAATTTTTGTTGTTGTTTTACTGACCAATTGGCACATATTTGGAGCTTTTTTTTCCATATATTTATGGGGTAGAATCTCTACCCATGATTCTCTCCATTATAAAAAATTAAAAAAATATTTTGTTTGTCTTGAATTGAATCGTAGTTAGTTATTGACTTATTTCATTGTTTATTTAAACAAGTGTTTGGGACAAAGAAAAGAATTAAGGCCTCTAGAAAACGGCATTTTACTGCTATTGAATTGATGTGGGAACAACAACAAATGCTTTGATTTTGGATGCTGATTTTGGAAGTGCTTTTCATGTTGCATGTGTTAATTTCTTCCAATTTTGTTATTTATTTATTTATTTATTATATATTCAATTCTATATTTATAATAATCAATAAATTAGCTAAGTTTCAAAGTCCCATGAGGTTGGTATACCCAACTTACCCTCTCTTGATGGTTTGACTAACCATACCAATGTGAAAAGGGAAACTTCATAGAAGCTTCTCATGAAGACATCTTATTACTTCAATTAAATTTTTATATTATTACTTCAAATTTATTTGTTTCAGGTTTGACTTGGTTTAATCTATTTTAAAAAAATATAATGATTCAGTCAATTTTAGATGTTAGAGTATTTTTTATTCTTAGAGCAATTAGGTTCGTGTTATCAAATTGGCAATAAAAATGAGAGAGAATCAAATTTCATTACAAAGAGGATAAAGAAAAAAAAATTCAATTCCTTAGATGGAAAAGGGAATTAAGTTTTTTTTTTTTTTTTTTTCCTAATAGAAAATTAATTTTGATTTGTATGTAAGATTCACATAATTTAATTATCTAATATTTTTAGTTTATACTATAATAAAAAAATTAAGAATTTAGGAATTAAATTTCATTTCTCTTACTGGGATTCTAAATTGATATAAGAGCTCTAATTATTTGCACATATTTATTGTTATGAATTACGAGAGTACAAGTTTAACCCTCCTCTTTATTTGGGAGTTGGGATATTGGATTAAAAAAGAAAAAACTTTGATTCAATTGATGTTTGTTTTTTGAAAAAAGAAAAATGATTTTATTCAACCTCATTTTTATTTATCATTTTTCTTTTTTATTTTTAAAGTTATTCAACCTCATTTTAAGTAAAAGCTAGTTTTAGCACAAATCACGTAAAGAAGAAATTATTATTTTTTTCTTCCTATTAATGTGATATTTACAAAAAGAATGAATAATACGTTTGTAGAAAATATTTCATGGGTCCATCTCACCAACTGATATGGGTGAAACAGACCCAATTAAACCATGGCACGTGGCAAACAACTCAAACAAATTTATTCCGAATCGTTGCAAATTTTCTCTGGTGGGCATACAAATATGAGCATACTTATAACACAAGTGTCACCTCATCACTTTTTAAATTATCAACCACATCTGGTTGTATGCACATAGTAAAATGTGATGAAATGACACTTATGCTATAAGTATACTCATATTTATGCGCCCACCAGAGAAAAACTGCCAATTGTTGACCTTATTTTTCTCATATTTTTACAAGCACATGTCTCCTCCTTGTTGCTCTCCCGTCTCCATGGCAAGAAATTTCATCTCTTAATTAATTTATTTATTTTTTAAATATCCGTCATTAAATTTCTTTAAAGTAGAAGTTATGATAAATAATAATAATAATAATAAAAGACTCATCTAATCAGTTCATAAACATGATGATCAACAAGGAGTTGAGGGAGCACAAATCTTCAGATCTGTGTCATTGTATTTCGGTTCTCTTTGATCTCTCTTCATATTTGGTTAGATCTATGCTTTGTGTTGTTTTCGGTAGAACTTATCAAAGCTTTGTTTTACCTTCATCTCAAAATTTGATGAATGATCTCAACTGCTTCCCATTCATCTCATCTTTCCTCTTATCTTTAACTCTTTGATTTCTTTATATATATTTTTATTTTATTTTATTGTTTTGGATCTGTTTCATGCTATATATAAGTTCTTATTATAATTTTTATTTATTTTAATTTTTTGAAAAATTGTTCTCATAATGTTTTTACTCTTGTTAGGGATAAAAATGAAGAAGGTCACCTTCGGAGGTTGCGATTCGGTAGTTGATGATGGATCTTGAGAATCTATTGTATATATCCAGGTTCGGTAGCTGTTGAGATGAATGGACACTGTTTGGTGAACAAATTGATTGGAGAGCTGGTGAACGCTCTACGATTCTCAAGGTGTATAAGTACTGTAGAGGTAGAGTGTTCTTGGGACAAGCTGGTGTGGTGTCATGATTTTAAGGAGGGTAAATGACACTTGTCGCAAGTGCTTTAACACTTTTCCATCACGGCGCATGCAACAGATGTGACGTTTCCTCTAAATCACGGATACCGAACCACATGAAATTCTGTATTTGGTCCTTTTTATCCACCGAACCATGATCTTCTAGGTTGGTCTTTGATAGTGGAATTGGTGGAAAATGTCACATTTTTGAACTAATTTGGCACCGAAGTGAGTGCTTTAATAAATTAAGTTTAAAAAGCACCTATTATGGTGAACTACCAAAATTGCCCTTAGATAATCAATTTTTTTATTCATTTTGTACTTGTGTCTCCACACTTTCAACAAAAACATCAGTAGTCCTAACTCTGTAACTCTCTCTCTCTCTCTCTCTCTCTACAATAAACTTGTCCCCGGCAGTAAAAAGTTCAAGGTTGCCTCCCCTTTCTTCTTCAATTTAGAAAGAATTGGACATTCTTCAATACAGCAAGATAATATATCTCTTAAATACTTCTTTTCTATACTGGGTTTCTGAGTCTTGTAGCACTTTTTCTGTTCATTTTCATTTGAACTCCGAGTCTTTTGTAAACCTTAAGTTGGTTGTGAAAATTTTGATTCTCCAAGCCTTTTAAAGAAGTTTCCAAGCCTTTTAAAGAAGTGTCCGAGCATTTTCATTTGTTCTCCGAGTATTTTGTAAACCTTAAGCTAGTTGTGAGAATTTTAAATCTATGAGCCTTTTAAAGAATTTTTTGAGCCTTTTAAAGTAGTATCCGAGCCTTTTAAAATAGTGTTCGAGCCTTTTGTAAATCTTAAACTGGTTGTGAGAATTTTGAATCTCCGAGCCTTTGTAAGCTCTGTCCAAGCCTTTTAAAATAGTGTCCGAGCCTTTTAAAGATGTTTCCGAGCCTTTTCAAGTTGTGTCCGAGCCTTTTTAATATCCTCACCCCGAGCATTTGTAAATGTAATCCAAGCCTTTTATATAAACTTTTTCTCAACATCTTATTCAGACATCTGTGAAAATATTTTGTAGCCCTAGGTTTCTATTAATAGTTTGTGATGATTAATTTGACAGCATAATGAATTGGGTTAGAATAGTAATATCTTACAACGGTCGATGGAAGCAGTTACCAAATAGAAATCAAAGGTTTGTTGGATTCAATAACTAGGGAATGTATGTGTTAAAGAATATGACTTACAAAAAATTGGTGGCGATCGTGCATACCATTGTGAAGTCTGATGTAAACAAATTCAATGTTAATCTATAGTCAAATCAATCGTTCCTGGCACAACATGTCGCACATTTGTAAGAAATGATGATGATGCTTAATTTATGCTAAAGAAAGATCGAGTGATCCCTCAAGTATGTGTCAGTCTAACTGAGAGGACAGCTGGAGATGTGATAGGGAATGATATTCCTCCTCATGAAAATACCCAACAAATTGGATCATTTAGTGGTAGCAACCAAGTGTTTACATAAAGAAGTGCCACCGAAGGTGGGGAAAACATATGTGATGTCCCACTGGTAATGGTCGATCATGTAGATATAGTTGAACCTCAATTCAGCAATGTGTTTGGTTGTTGAATTGATATGAATGATGAGCAGAGCAATGAGCAGTACAATGATCGGGTAGATGATCTAGAAAATGTGGATGAAGAGCATGTACAAATTCAAACACATGGAAGACATGTATAAGGAGTTAGTCGCACTACACCAGATATGCCTGGGACTTTCGAGGTCTGGCATAATGTAACTAGATTTGATTATGATAATGCGACAACTTGGGTTATTCCCGGAGCAGATTCATACTCGTTTAGTATTGGTAGAAGCAGCACCTTTGTAGCACAAGAACATATAATCATGATTTTTAAAGGTTAATTTTTTCCAAGTAAAAAGGATTTGAAGAGGCTAGTTGGGCTTTTTGCATTGCGAGAGAACTTTAAATGGTAGGTGAAAAGGTTCAATAAGACAATGTTACATTTGGCTTGTATCATTGACAACTGTATGTGGAAATTAAGAGCAGCGATGAGAGATGAAAGGACTTACTTCCAAGTCAGAAATTTTGTCAACGAACACAGTTGTCCCTTGGAGGAGATTCACTGTAACCACCGTCAAGCTAGTGCAGTCATAATCGGAGAAGTTGTTGCACTTAGACTTCAGCAACAAGATGGTCGTTTCATACGTCCTAAGGACATAATCGCTGATATGAAAATAATATATGGCATCCAAATCATGTATAGTAAGGCACATGATACCCTGCAATATACATTGTCATTGACCTACGGAACGCATAAAGAAACTTTCCAACTGCTGACATCTTTTGCTAACGTTCTAGAATAGTAAAATCCTGGCACAATCTTGACACAATCACTGACTTACAATGTGCAGATTATGGTAAATTCCTCTACTTTTTCATGTTGTTAGGGTCTTCAATTAGAGGCTTCCGGAGGTGTATGCGTCATGTGATTGCATTTGATGGTACCCATTTGAAGGGAAGATTCGGGGGTACAATGTTTGTTGCAACTACACAAGATGGAAATGAACAGGTGTATCCAATTGTCATCGTCTCGGTCTTTGACTCAACTCCTATTTCAGAATATGGAGGGATATATCAATTTCCTTACGGGTCCCACATTGGTTGTCAAGCTCAAGGATAACCTCAAAAGTAAATATCTGCGTAATAGATAAGTACGATAAGAATCTAATATATATATTCCATCAGTCATATGAAAGCAATTACAATTAAAGTACAGATTCAAATTCTAAATTCTAAATTCTAAATTCTCATCAACAGTGCGTGAGTTAGACTGTATATGTTGTACGTCTCCACGGTGTGTACGTCAATGCCCTTTGCTTGCTGTCGTCTTTCGAACCACTTCCGTTGACCGTCCAACGCATTCTTGAAATAAAAAATAAACCGCCTATACACGTGTGCACCTCACGGAAATGCATCAAAAGCGTCCAAGTCCTCAATTAGGTGCATCTACCATATTTGAATTTTCTCTCTCTCATCCAACCCCATCAGTATCCAGTTGAGCATATACAATAAGCATAGCTTAACCACATCGTACTGCTCCTCAAAAATACTAATATGTAGAACCGATCTTAGCTGTTCATACACGATCTCATCTCAACCCTCAAAGTACCATTGGTGTATGCCATTCTCTACCATATCATAGCTCACTGTGTCGGGAATGACTCCAAACTTCAAACCGGTGATAAGACAAAACTCAACCTTCGAGAACCGGACCGAATGATGACCTAACATAAATCTCATCTCATCTTCCGCCCCATTGTGATACAACTCGTGCATAAACAACCGATAGACAATGCCAGCCAAAAACGTCATCTCATGATGCATCTGAAGGAAACGTCTAAAACAAGACTCAGTATACCGGCTTCGTTCTTTGATCGTAAGATGTTCAGGTACCTTGTTAAGTGCGTCGTTGATATCTTGAAGGTCATCGAAATGGTCATGCTGAGTTATTTTTCCCTCGTACCATTCTCCCATTGGAGTTTTAAGTGAATCCTTGAGCTGATTCCTCATCTGCATATTCACAGAAAAAAAAAGCATATAAGTTCATTAAAAGGCTCGGACAGTGTTTCAAAAGGTTCGAAGATTCTAATTTGACAAACCTATTCATAAAAAATAAAAGAGCTTGGGCTCGGGCTCGGGCAGTGTTTAAAAATGCTCGGAGACAGTGTTAAAAGGTTCTGAGATTCTAATTTGACAAACCTATTCATAAAAAATAAAAAGCTCAGATTACTATAGAAAAGGCTCGAACAGTGTTTCAAAAGACTCGAAGACAGTGTTAAAAGACTCGAAAATTCTAATTTGACAAACCTATTCATATTCCTTAAAAAAGCTTGGATTACAATTTAAAAGGCTCAAAAACCCAAATCTTCATCGTCTTCTACAAAAAAATTTCAAAAATTAAAACCTTAACCTAACCCAGAACTATACTCAGATCGAAAAATCAAACATAATCTACATGTCTAAACAACACACAACATCAAACACGCACATAAACTTATCAAGAAAAGAAAAAAAAAATGACAACAAAATATAACTCTACTTACCACTATCAATTGCAAATGCTCGTCTAAACTCTCGATTTCAGGACTGTAGTGCCACCACCGATTACTTCGCCATCGATTTTTAGGCGTATGTTTTTGCAACTGATGCTTTCTCTCTCTACTATTTTCTCTCTCTTGTTTGTCTCTCTAGGTTTGAAAACAACAAAAAGTGACAAAAAAGAGGTATTTTTGTCTAGCCACCTAAATAGATGTCTTTTAAACGTAAATTAGTAATGTGGTGACTTTCTTACAAAACCCAATCCAAATAGTGACAAATAATTTTTGAGTCTGTCTTTGATATCCACTATCATGACAGCTCCAGTGTCCAGCTATTTATTTGGTATCAACAGTTCCTATCAAGCTATCAATTTTGGTTTTTTAGGCCAAGATCGTAGGGCTTGATACCTCGCTTGGGCTGGATCTGGGTCGATTCATCTGGTTCATCCCCCAGCAATCCGAGCCATGTGTAGGTACGGGCATCATTGGTTTTAGGGTTGCATTTGTGATCATTAGATCAATGTATCACTTCAACCATTGCGTCGTTTGGGATTTCCAAGGCCCTAATGTCGATTCCAGGTTGCCTATAAATTGGTGGAGCCCTTGCTCATTTGCCTTTAGTTTCTTTACTTTGAGAGCTTTGCGTTTGCTTCGATGGGATAATTTGGCATTTCTGAGGTGCACTTCTTTTCCTTTTCTCATTTCTCATTTCTTTTCATAATTTAGTAAGGATGGTTAGGTTTAGAATATCTGATAGATCCAGTGATGCATCAGAGAGTTCTTCGGGGTCTGATAATAGTTAGGAATCCGATAGAACGGTTTCAGAGTTGATTTGAAAGGGAGCCAGAGGCGAATATGGTAAACCATGAGGCTTCGAACCCTGCCCGAGGGGATTACACCAATGGATATTGATTCGGAAGAATTTTATCGTCCTCAAATTGATCATTCCAAGTTTTCCATTAATCATGACGTAAACAGAATATCCAAGTCGAAGTTTGATCAGTATATAAAGGAATTCTCAATCCCAACGTCAATAGTCTTGAGGATCCCTTGTGCTGGGGAATCTGCCAGTGGTCCTGAGGTAGGATCGGTGGCATTTCACCCAGCATTTCTAGAAGTATAGGCTAGGCTTCCTCTACAGCCGTACATTTGGAGGGTGTTAAGGAGCACGGGGATTGCTCCTGCACAGTTAAGTCCCAATGGGTGAAGGATTATGATCAAAATGCACTTCCTATGACGAAGAAGTCGAGGTTTTCCAGAACCCACAATGATGGAGATTGCCCATTGTTAAGGAATAAAAAAAATTAAAATATTTTAAAAAAAAATTAAAAATAAAATAAAAAAAATAAAAAATCTTATTTTTATTCCATACGATGTTTGTTTTTTGAAAAGAAAAAAAAAAACGATTGTATTCAACCTCATTTTAAGTAAAAGCTAGTTTTGGCACGAGTCATGGTAAATAATTTTTTTTTTTTTTTTCTTTCTATTAATGTGATATTTACAAAAGGAATGGATATTAAGTTTGAGATATTGCGGATCCACCAGTGGAACATGCGGGAGCTATAAAATTATCACCTTTCCTCCTCGACAAAGTTTTAGACACTCTTGTTGACATTCTTGCGGATCCTAGATTCAGGCAGAGAGATTAGACACTATAAACTTTGTAACCTTTTAATTTGCAAAACATTCATTACTGTTAATTAACGGGAAAGTATCATTTTTCCCCCTATATTATGACCTATTAGTAAATTTACCCCCTGTATTTTCATTAATGACCATTCTCCCCCCTGAAACCAAACATATTCGCCATATTTCCCCCTGCCGTTAGCTTTTCTATTAAAATGTCTCATTGACCGTTATCTTCTCATTGACTGCAAGGGTAATATGGTAACTTTAATGTAAATTCATTAATACACATTTATTTATGATTTAAAAAAAGTGAAAATAAAAAATAAAAAATAAAATAAATTGTGGAGCCATGGAGATCATCATCTTCTTCATCAAAACTCTAGAAACCATCCTTAATTTATTTTTTCTTCCAAAAATCATTATCAAACACAAAAAGAATCATCAATTCCACCAAATATCAAATCTAGAAAAATAATTTCAAGGGGGTGGGGATGATTTTCTAATGTCAAACCCAGAAAAAAATAAAAAGCAAAATTGAATCATCTATCCCTATCACAATCACCATCAAAATCCAAAATCCAAAATCCTCCTAGATTAGAAACCCAAAACACAAACACCCAAAACCCATAAATCCAAAGCCCTCCCACCATCAATTTTTTTCTCCATCATCACGATCACAGCTCAAGACCACGCGATCGTTCACTAAAACCCATGGAGCTGTTCGTGTCCAGAAAAAATAAGAAGCAAAATTGAATCCTCTATCCCTACCACAACCACCATCAAAATCCAAAATTCAAAATCCTCCTAGATTAGAAACCCAAAACACAAACACCAAAAACCCATAAATCCAAAGCCCTCCCACCATCAATTTTTTTCTCCATCATCATAATCACATCTCAAGGCTGCACGATCGTTAACTGAAACCCATGGAGCTATTCGTGTTGTCGACTTTGCCAAATAAGAGCTGTTGAGAAGACTGTCGGCGGGAGATCGACACTATTAAGGAGACCGTCGGCGAGGAGATCGGCGTCGCTAAGGAGACCGTCGGAGCGGAGATCGGCGCTACTGAGGGGATCGTCGACGTGGAGAAAGGGAGAGATGCGAGAGATAGATGAGAGATTGAGAGATGTGAAGAGTAAAAAAAAAAAAAAAAAATTGGCTTTTTGTTTTTGTTTTCATTGGATTACACTGATGATGTTGTTTGTTTTTTTTGTTTTTTTTGTTTTTGTTTTTGTTGTGGATTATTGATGATGTTGAAACCAGATTGACTTTTACTTTTTTTTTTTTTATTAAAAATATAAATTCGGTGATGATGATTGATTGTTATTGGATGGTGTTTGAGGATTATTATTATTATTATTTAATTATTTAGTTAATTTCTCACAAGTTACCTATTTATCCCTATGTTATTTGATTGTTTTTGAGGGCAAGTATGTCTTTGTATTATGTATTTTTTAAATAAATATTTTATAAACATCTTGATGTTCAAATGGTAATTTACATAGTATATTGAAGGGTAAAGCTGTCATTTAATGTGAGAATTAACTTTTTTAACAGAAAAGTTAACGGAAAGGGGGAATATGGCGAATATGTTTGGTTTCAGGGGGGAGAATGGCCATTAATGAAAATACAGGGGGTAAATTTACTAATAGGTCATAATATAGGGGGGAAAATGATACTTTCCCTTAATTAACAGTAGCACTTTTTTAAGGTTAACAATTTCTTTTCAAACAAATTGTAAATGTGATATGCCTTCATGGAAGCAACATTATGAATTGAATTATTACAAAGGAAATCCTAAGAATCCAATATCTGCAACAAAACAAGGAAGATAATCTCCATATCAACATCCAAGTCTGATGTGAAACAGATGATTAGAGCTTAGAATATCAAGTTAATTTCCTAAAACTTATGACTTTTGTGCAAACACAACAGTTCACGAGAAAGCACTAGAGGTGCCAACAAACTTTATGATGTGACTGGCAAAGTGGCCGAACCATAGGGTCCCTACTCCTTAGATTTTATAGGAGCAAACTACATGTGATAATCATTCTAATAACCTCTTAGAAATAAATTTGTATATAAATTTATTATTAAAAATAATTATTATTTTATATATTATTGTTCATGAGACAAGTGGTGGAGCCAGAAATTAAATAAAAAAAGGGAAATTATCATTTTCCCCCCTGTAGTTTGCCATATTCGTAACTTTACCCCCCCTAGTTTCAGAATTGGTTGATATTCCCCCTGAAAATCAAAATATTCGAATATATACCCCCTGCCGTTAGGATTTCTGTTAATTTGAGGTTTGACCGTGAAAGTAACAATGAAAGTACATTTTTACCCTTTGCTTTTGATTTATTTTTAAAAAGAAAAATCAGAATTACAAATATACAAAGGGAAATTATCATTTTCCCCCCTGTAGTTTACCATATTCATAAATATGCCCCCCTAGTTTCAGAATTGGTTGATATTCCCCCTGTAAATACTATTTTGCCCTTAATATAAAAAAATCAGAATTACAAAAATAAAAATTCTTCCTTTCATCTCCAGATTCAATCTTCACCATCCATCTCAAACATGGACGGTGGAGATAATTATAAAAAAAATATTAATATCAAAAATAATAAAATATTATAATTGTAAAAAAAAAAAAAATACTAATCAAATAATAATTGTGACATGAATGGGATTTTTTTTAAAAAAATTAATCAATTTTTTTTTTCTTAAATGGATATCCACCATCCATCTCATAGATTGGATGGTAGAGATTACAAAATAATTTATAAAGCATAAAAGAAGACAAAACAAAAAATAAAATCAACCAAATGAAAAAAAAAAAAAAAAAAAAATCATTTAAAAAAAAATCTCCATCCCTCTCTCGATCTACAAAAAAAAATCTCGATCACCACCACAAAACCCAACAATCACACCTGTCTCTTTCAACCCTAACTCTCTCTCTATCTTCTCGTTCTCTCACCCCAATTCTTTTCTCTTCTCTTCTCTCTTTGCCGCCTTTTTTCTTTCTCTTATCTGTTTCGCTTCTTCTGTTCTCTCTCCTTAACGGTTTGTGCTGATTTAGGGGTGGTTGCTTGATCTGTGGGTGTGGTCGATTGGGTTTTGGGAATGTTTGATTCGCGGATTTTGATGATTCGTGCGTGGATGGTGGCTGATGGTGGTTCGGTGATAGTGGTTTGGTGTGTAGAGATGGCAATTTGGTGTGTGTGTGTGAGAGAGAGAAAAGGATGATGATGAACGAAAGCTTGAGAGAGGGAGATTTACAATTATATTATTATTGTAAATTATTTTCTGGGTTTTGGTATTTCAGATTGATGATGGAAGTTTTGATGATTTCATTTTTTTCGGAGATTGATTTTTGGGTTGGTGTTTGATTGTATTGATTTGGTTTTGGGATATTACTATTTAATATTTATTTATTGTATAATTTTTTAAAATATTTATTATTTAATTTGATAATATTTATTAATTTATTATTTAATATTAGTTGTTTTATTAAAGGGAAATTTTGATTTTCAGGGGGAATATCAACCAATTCTGAAACTAGGGGCAAATTTACGAATATGGCAAACTACAGGGGGGAAAATGAAAATTTCCTTTTATTAAATAAATTATTATTAATTGCCATTCAAATCCTCCAAGCAAAGTTACAAGATTGCCCTTGCTATTTCAAAGTCAAACCTCAAATTAACAGAAATCCTAACGGCAGGGGGTATATATTCGAATATTTTGATTTTCAGGGGGAATATCAACCAATTCTGAAACTAGGGGGGGCAAAGTTACGAATATGGCAAACTACAGGGGGGAAAATGATAATTTCCCATAAAAAAATTGGAAGACCAAACCGAAAAACTTTTAAAATATAAAGATAATTTCTTAATTTTTGTGTATAAAATTTTTAAAATTGTGATGAGTGATGAATGTTGACATAATCCTCCTTCTAAAGTAAAAGAGACCTTGATTTAGAGGTGACTGACCCCAGTTGGGCAATCGGTAGATGTGGAGCATGACACCTTCATTCAATTTTGCTTCAATCAATTAACTTTCACCACCACATCATATTTCTAGATTCTAGTATTCTACAGCTTAATTAATATGCAACCAAATCTCATGCTTCCTATCTTCCACTTGTTTCCCTTGCCTCACCCATATTTTTTATTTATTACAATTTTCTCTTTAATCGTGTATTTGATTTACATAGTAGAATTATTAGCTAGTGTGTTAATTAATCACATATAAATTTTGAGCATACCAAACCATTTGAGGAGAGAGATTTCAAAAGGAAAGAGTATAAAACATTAAGAAACACGTAGGTTATTTCTAAGTGGTCGATGGTCTCACCCCTGCATAGAATAGAAAAAAGTGAACAAGATTTGGCTCCAACGTTTGCATTATTGAAAAAGAGAGAGTTTGATATTCATAAACCATGACGACATCTTTCATTAGTGTGTGTTTTTATTTTTCTTATTTACTAGATAGAGAATCATGTCTGCTTACGTTGATGATACCTTATTAAGAAATCACTAATCAATTATTATTATTAAAAGTATAAACATTAATTAAGAATGACGTGGTTTGGGCAATTTGAGAAGATGATGCATGGCGGTGGCGGATACCTTTTTTGGTAAGCTAGAATTTTACTTGGCCAATTATATGTAATATGGGGCGGTTTAGGGATAAGGATTACGAAAGGTTTTTTCTTTTTTCTTTTAATATTTCAATAATTTCAGATGATATCAGACGGTCATATTCTGTCGAGATTGAATACTATATGTACGGTTTAGATATCTAATCTAATCGCAACATCGAGAAAGGGAGATGCATTACCACTCGTACTAATTAAAAGGAGATTCTATTTAAATCAAATATTACATGTGCGGTCTATATATCGATAATCTCGAAAATAGGAGGAGCACTGCCTTTTGTGTTGGAAGGTGACAGAATTAAGAAAGTTGAGTACTAAATCTATAGTACGTTTATTATTTGTAAATTGTTAATGGCAAATGAGGTAGGCTTGATGTGCCATAATCGTCGAATGTTGGAACATATCTAACATTATTTTTAAAATGTAATAATTGACTAATCAATATTCATGAATTGTAAGAGTGTCAACAAATTCACATGTCGTTTTAATTGTTATGGGCCACGTACCTTCCAAAAAAAAAAAAAAAAATCTAAAAAGAATTTATAATTTTAAAACGCTTGGATTCCAAATTTCTAACCACAACCTAATGTCGTTTAGTGGTAAAAAACGATACAGCAGTATTTCAAGTTTGTTCACCACATTGTATGTTGTCCAATATCTATTAATTTTATTTGTCATTTTAGCTTGACATTAAATAATTAAGATTAGACCATCTGCATATGTCATTGCTAAAGTTAAATTTGACACGAAAAATAATAAAGTGTTATATTTAGCACATCATTTTAACATTGTATTTCAATGCATAATTATATTTTAAATGTTATTTTTATTTTTATTTTATTTAAAATTATATAAGTTAACAAATAAGATTGATACATTCAATTTATATAATATTTTTTATTATTAAAAATTATAAAAGTAAACAATTAATATATTCAATACAATTATAAAATGACATTTTTGTAATTAAAAATGTAGTATTTATTGCTTTGCCAAAATTGACACAACATTTGACAATGCGTTGGAGTATGTTTGTTTTTTTTTTTTTTTTTACTTGGTGTTAAATTATAGTATTAACACACTAAAATAGCTTTGCGTTGGAGATGCTCTTATAGTGGAAAATTATATTTTAACATAGTACTTATCCTATTTGACATCTATTTTTGTCACATTCAATTGTAGCATTGGGGATACATTTATAATTTATAAATAATCGAGGTTTAACCACAAAAAAAATATAAAATAAATAAAATCACCTCACACTTGGAAGATTTTTTTTATTTTTCAACTCCAATTTTTTTCGGACTAAGTCCAATCCAAATCCGAAAATCCAAAAAATTAAATCAAATTCAGATTATCTAAATCCGATCTGACTAACATCTATTTTCTCTACCCAATCAAACTTGAAATACCATCCTCCAAATATTTTCCAAAACCCCAAACACCAACGAATTTCCAAAATCCAACTCTATCAAACCCACACACAACATTAACGTGCATTTTGAATCAACACCCATCCCATACCAATGTTCATCTCCAAACCATAGTCATTCTAAACAAAACCCAAAATTTCCAAGAGAGAAAACCAAAACTAACCACTTGAAACATTAAACTTTTGTTAGTAATCACTTTTGAAATTTTAATTGTTAATAACCATTTTTTTTTATCATTGTATGTTCATAAATTACCAGAGTGCCCCTAAAAATAGTTTTATTTTAAATCTCGAAGCAAACTTAAAATCATGGGTAAATTGAAATGTCCAAACCTGAAATCATGCCTAAATTGAAATGTCCAAACTTGAAATCAAGCATAAAATTGAAATGTTCAAACTTGAAATCTGGACTAAATAGAAATTAGGCTGAGGTTTTTTTTTTTTTTTTTTTCCCTTTTTCTTCTTCGTCTTTTTCTTCCCCAAATTCAAATTAGGTTTAGGTTTTTGTTTTGCAGGCCAAATCGCCGGCGACCGCGAAGCACCAAGCCGCCAGTCGCCCATCGCCGTCGTGAAGCTGGTCACTGGTCTCCCAACCCCCATCGCTGGTCGCTAGTCGTGAAGGTCGTGAAGGTCGTGAAGGTCGCTGGTCCTTGAAGGTCGTGCGACCTCGGCGACGATGTCAGGCGGTGGACAACACCGTCCGGCAATGGGCGACGGCACCGAGAGGAGAAAATAGAGGATCGGGAGAGAGAGTAGCAGAGGAGAAAGAAGGAGAAAGAGAGAAAAAAAGGAGAGAGAGTGTTTTGGGGAGGTTTTTATATGAGGGTTTTTCAGTAATTTCTCAAAAAAGTTGTTATTAACAAATAAAATTTCGTTTGTGGTTAAAAACAAATTTCTCATAATATATGTGATCAGTTTTGGCAATTTTCACAATTTCCAAACTTGGCACACAAAATTTAGATGCAAAACCATAAACTAGAAAAGATAGGATACACTACGCTAGTGACGGCATTAGATCCATCGTCGGACTCAGATTGGATGAGGCATTGCCTTTTTACCTCCATGGAGGTGAAGAGGCATCAACTCTTTTCTATTTTTATTTATTATTACTTTTTGGAAATCAAAAGTTTTTTTTTTTTTTTTTTTTAATTCGTTTACTTTTAAAAAATATTAATTTGGGGTGTTTTTCATTTTTGTTTTTTTACCATTTTAGACTGTCAACATGTCATTGTGAGTTTGATTCCAAATGTAAAATAGCAAACTTGAGATAGGATGGGTTAATTTATTTATTTATTGTTAATATATCCTATCATATAAGTGGTTAATCACTGTTAATATATATTTTTTTCTTGGTTTACACTTATAAATATGTATAAGAATTTTTATTTATTTTTTTGAAATATTATAATAATTCGGGATTTAGTGGATGGAGACATACTCTTATCTTATATGAAATTTAGTATAGTCTCTCTCTTTGAGTCTTTTCAAAGAAAAAATTAACAGGTGATACAAGCTTAATGGTTAATGGATTACTTCATAGCTTATGAATATGGGCTTGGGCCAGCAGAGTGACAGTAGTTGGTCCAGCCCTAATCCAACCATAATCACACGAAAAAAGAAACTGATTGAGAATTTCCAAGTCCATTTTTTCTCTCTAAAAAATATATGGTTTCTGATTGATTGGATCCAAATTGTAGCTTGAGACTCGAAAATTGTACAATAATTTTAAAATACTAATTTCAAATGGCATGACGATACTTGAAAGAATTTGTTTTATAGCTTCAGCTATTACCAAGTTGTTTAAAGTTCTCTTGCTTATGAGCTGTTATCATGTGCTAATTCAAAATGGATAGTTTTTCATGTAATTAAGTAGAATTATTTTCTTCACGAAACAATCACTATAGTACGTGGTGGCAGTTCGAACCTGGACATTATTAGACCGAATGAACGTTCTTCGATACCAAGCCACATCAGGTAGTGGTTTTTAATACCTGCTTGGTGTTTTTCTTAGGTCCGTGGAGACAAATTCCAAGCAGGAGAAAGTGCTGAATCACAGCTTGCGGACAGGGCTGCCTGATATCATACTCAAAAAGGATGAGCCCACGACAATGATGTATATGGATGGAGACATGGAAGGCCAGCCTTGCATCTCTGCTGTTTAAACAGGGAAATTAGGTCAGATCATGTAATGCAATAATTTGAAATCCATAATAAACTAATAGTTGTGGTTAATTTCAAGACTTCCTAGGTATTGTTTTGCTTGCTATTTTATTATATTCGTATCTTCAAATTATACAATGCAAATACCCGTCAATCATCTTGTTTCTACTTTGAGAACATGTTACACTTGTTAGGTCCAGATAAACCCTAACCCCACAATAATGTAAATAACAAAGATAATGATAAGGGAAAATTGCAATAAAATGCCCTAACGTTTGTTAAAAATGCAACCAGATCGTACTTTTGCTAAAATTACAGAAAAAGACCCTTAACTAACCATTTGACCATTAGAGTTAACTGTTAACCAGATAAATATTACGAAATATCTACATTGCCTCTAAGTGTTAATAAAACAAATTCACATCACTCAACAATTTAAAAAAAAAAAACAATTGCATCTTGAAAAATTAAAAAAACTAAAAAACTAAAAAACTAAAAACAAATAAAACAAGATATCTTGGAGTTCTGGAGATATCTCCTAATGGACGAAATCAACAAGATCATCTCCAAGGAGGCCAAACCCAATCTTTCCTTGGAGGAGATTAAAGCTCATCATGGGGGCGGGGAATGACGGCGACGGAACATGTACATAGTCGGAGATGGATAGAATGTGGTGTTGTCAGCAGAGGGGCGTAGAGGGAGTGGGCAGTGGTGTTAAGGGTTTGGTGGGTGGAGATGTCTATTTAAGTTTTAGTTTTAGATTTTTTTTTGTTGGTTTGGTGGGTGTAGATCTCTAATGGGGATTTTGAGTTTGTGTTTTTGTTTGAGAATGAAGAAAAAAATGTTGATGTTGTTGATGATGATTGAGTGAAAAAATGTTGACGGTGATTGAAGAAAAAGAAAAATGAGATCTGGGTTCTCATAAAAAAAGATCTATAATTTTTTTTCCCTCCAATGAGAGTGATGATGGAGAACCCAAACCCAGATCACCCTAAAAAGATTCTCTATTTTTTTTTTCACTCCTCTCAATTTTTATTCTTTAAGTTATTATCGTACCTAACTAGGAATCCAAATCTTGACCTCCACCCAAGAAATAAATTTCTATATTTTTTCCTCATTTTCTTTTTCTTCAATTTAAGATGATGCTGGAGTTCTCGTCCTCGTCCTCCCATGAATTTTTACTGTATTGTTTTTCATTAAGATAATTTTTTTTTTCTTTCTTTTGATGATGATGATGAGATCTAGGAACCGGATCCTTCCGGTTATTTTATTTTATTTTAAAATACTTTTAAATTTTGTAAGTAAAATTGACATTATTACCCTTCTAATATTTTGACATCCATTTACTCTAACTGTTAAAGAGTTAGTCAAGGGTACTTTCGTGTAATTTTGGTAAAAGTACAATTTGGTTGCACTTTCAGCAAATGTCAGGGTATTTTATTACAATTTTCCCTAATAATAATAACGACCCTCAACCATATTGAATCAATTAGGTAGACTTTGACACCCAAATTTAATTTTTTTTGAAGTCCCAAATTCCAATCTTGACAGAGGTCAATCAAGGACAAAAACAATAGCGGGGCAAATACTTATATAAGCTTACATGGTAAAATTTATTGTTTAATTTTATATAAATCTTATGTTGGTTCAACGGTATATCTCTTCCGCACCACGATATTATAGGTTCAAATCTTCTCTGACCTCAATTTATATAATACTTTTAAAAATAATAAATAAATAAACGAATGAGATGCAGGAAACCGGTGTGGGTGTGCACTGTGCAGGCATAAGATGGTAATAATTACAGCAACTTACAATAATAAAATATAGATATATAATAATAAAGGTTAATTGCATTAAACTACCCTGTATTTATCCGGTAAGGAGTTTAGGCAAACTTTCCTTAAGTTTGAGAAAGCCAATACAAACATACACTGCGGTTAAAGTTAAACCGCTTATCGATTGACTAGCAAAATCTTTGCAAAAGATAAATTTGCCCCTACCACATCATTAAAATATTGTTTATTAAAACAATTAAATAATTTATTAAAAAAAAAATCCTCATCTCCAACACCAACATCATCACCTTCAGTCCTTCATATCCCCACCCATAACAAAATGCAAATCAACTACGATATTTCCAAAACAGATCAACTAAAATTATTCAACATATAGATGTGCTATATCTCTGATAGATCTCCATTTGATGGAATCCGCTCCCGCTCCATCAAAGATGGGGTTTGCGATCCATCTGAGATTGAAAGAGCTCGAGCTCTATCTCTAACAGATGGACCTCACAATCCGTCTGGTGATGGATCTCACGATTCCATCTTCATAATGTCTTTCTCCTCCAAAAGAAAGAGAATGTAAATCTCTAGATCGATCTGTTTTATTTTTCTTTATTTTTTATTCTTTTTTGTTTTTATTTTTTTATTAAATTATGGAGGAGATCTCCTCCATCCATTTTTTTAATTATTTGTAATGTTAATAATTAATTTTAATAAGATAAATAAAAGTGCCAAACTACCCTTCTATTAGGGGTGTGTATAATCCAATCTAATCCAATCCAATGGTTTTGAGGACATGATTGGATCAGATTTGATCATAAATTCTAAAATTCATTAGATCAGATCAAATCTTGGATTTCCATATGAAAATTTGTCAATCTACCAAAATAGAAGATGTAATTTATATTGGGAAAATTTATGTTATCTTATATAGATGAACGTTGAGCAAAATTTGGGTGCTATTTGTATTTTGTTATGATAAATGATTATAGTTTTATTTCAAACTCTTAAATGATTTTATTTATGTTTGCGTTTGGAACTTATGTTTAATGTTTATAATTTGTTACTTTATTTGAATTTTTAAGTGTATAATTATGTATTGTTATTATGTTAATTTTATTTAAAGTACCGTACGAATTAATAATTTGATTTTGTTAATTTTAGGAGTGTTTTAACTTTTATATATTTAAGAATTACTTCATATAAATCTGATCTATTGGATTGTTTGGGTCGGATTTAAGTATTTTGTAATATGATCGGATTTGATTGTAATTTTATCAATCCAATCAGATCAAATCATATCTTGGATCATGGAAAATCCAATAGATCTGATATGTTGCACATTCCTACCTTTTGCTGTTAAGAAATGACGGTTCTAATTTAACAGCAGGGTATGTTTGTATCGATTATCTCAAACTTAAGGATATTCTGCCTAAAGAGATAAATACAGGGACTTTAGTGCAATTATCTCTCTATATATGATAATACAGTAATAATAAAGTGGTCAACTAAAGCAGCTCACGCTAGTGGAGGAAACACGATGCGTTGCCGCTCACCCAAACGGCAATATCAATCCCTTTTCCAGATAAAACCAACCCTTCTCTTCTCTTCTCTTCTGAGTGACTCCATGTTTGTTTCTTCATTATCTTAGAATTTAATTTCATAATTTACATATATGGTGACGCTAAACAGCTCCATCACTTCCTGGATCCGTCACATAATCGCTTGCACGGGGTAAATCTTCCATTTCAATTCAATTCATCACTTCTTTTTTTTTACTACTGCTATGTATTTCAATTAATCACTTCACTTCATGTTGATCCAATTGATTTTCGTTTTCAATACTAAATTGTTGATTTTCTATTATATTTATCTTCACAACATGCTCTTGTTTATATTTATGCTTTTCTCTTTATACAAGCGCATCGTTATTGACTTGGGTTTTAATTACTTCAGCCAATTCGTTGACTGCTAGAATAATTGTTCTTTTGGTGTGTGTGCCATGAAAAAGTTTTAGTTAACTGATTATTTGGTCTGGGATTTTTTTCACATTTGTTGGGATTCTCAAGTCTTAACTTATAGAAGAATTATTAAACAAAACTTTAAGATGAGCAAGTCCAGACAAGCCTGCTACTCTACTTATAGGATCTCTTTTAACGCATAAAGAAATCAAAGTTGTTTTTTCTAACGCTTGAAGCTCTAATCATGAAGCTGCCTGATAAATATCTGTTGAAATTGACAGCGTGATGAAACTCATATTCATACTCTTTATAGGTTAAATCAATAAGCTATTTGACTAAATGGGAGTATTTCTAGAACCTAGCTAGTGTTTTTAATCAACTCCAATCTTAAAGTTTTTGAAGGCATTCCTTGAGAATCCTTTTGCAATGTGCTTTTTTTTTTTTTTTTTGACACCTTTCATGTAGTGACAGGCATAAGTATAGTAGTCAAATTAGGAGTGTATCTTTTGTTTGATGTTAAATTTTAAGTTAATAACTTGTGTAGGACGTATAATATTCTGTAATGGAAACATTAATAAAACATTTGGAAGAATTTTTTTTTTTTAATGTGTTTTCATTTTCCGGAGATTTGGTATTGTTCTATTAGCTTCTTATTCTTCTATTTTGTTTCAGATCTTAGTCCAGTGTAATTGGATTGCACTGCTCTGTTTTTGCTGGTTTATTTTCCGCTGTTTTACACTGTCTCCATTTTCAAAGCAATTAATATAACAACTGGAATTCTTGAACTTCTACTGCATTTTTCTATTAAAATTTTAGCAATATTTAATGTGGCCTCAGCTCTAACTTAATATTTTGCTGGTTTGTATTATGTATGTGGTTTAACTTTGTTTGTAACAGAGCAGTGGTTGTTTTGGGTGCTGTGCTAAGCCCACTCCAATTATTGCTGTGGATGAACCATCAAAGGGTTTGAGAATTCAAGGGAAAACAGTGAAGAAACCTAGCCTATCAGATGATTTTTGGAGCACGAGCACATGCGATCTGGAGAACAGTACAGTTCAATCTCAGAGAAGCATGTCATCTATCAGCATATCAAACCCGACCCTCAATTACTCCAGTGGAACTAGTAGCATGAGCAGCAATTCTGATTTTGTTAATCATGGCAAGTACAATTTTATTTGGTTATTAATTTCCTTGTTGTGTATGATGAATTGCTGCTATTGTATTTCTATGGTCGTCACGCCCTTAAGGATTTATTATTAGTTGTCGGGGATTGAGCTATCTGATACAGTGTCAATCAAACAGTGAAACAAATCGTACCAAGTGATGCTGACAAACAATTGATTTTCAGGTCTTCTTCACTGGAACCAGAGCAGACTTCAGTGGATTGGAAGTAGCAGATCAAAGAATAACACTCAACAAATATGGGAACCCAGATCAAGGTGTTTAACTTACTCTAGTTGCGGTTCATTCAATGTTTTAATTCTGAATTCTTATCAAGTGACTGTGTACTGCAACAGCTCCTACTTTTATATCTGCTCAAGTAATGTAACTGCCTATTTGTCAATACTGATTTTTTTGAACAGCAATCTTTTTTCTGTTTTTGAGTAATTAAACTTAATAGATTTCTTGCTTTTATTACATACGTGCTCTGTGTCCCCTTCAATTATGTGTGTTTCTAAATGTATAGAGTGAGGAATAATCATCCAAGTATGATAATACTAAATAATAATATCTGGCAGAAAAAGGAAGCATATGAGACTCTGTTTTCATCTCTTTCCAAGAAAATAATTTCATTATTTGTTTTGTGTGTCATTTTTCATTTACTTTTCTCCACTCTTACAACCTTTTGCCCCTTTGCAGTTGGACTCCGACTTATGAAAATTTACTTGGGACAAAAAATTCTTTTCCGAGGCCTATCCCTCTTTCTGTAAGTTTTCTTTGCAATCTAGTTTTTTCCTCGTATTTGCTTCTACTTTTCTTTTGTTCCGGTAACTGGTCTATACAACATGTGGATGTCCTTCTCTTCATATTACCGGAGTACCAGTAGAACCACTTGGCCAGATGGGCCGGTGGAAAGTTTTGCTTATTGCCTTATTATACATAAAATAATCTGTGCTAATTGGGAATTAACTGACAGGACATGGTTGAATTTCTGGTGGACATATGGGAGCACGAAGGATTGTATGATTGAGAAATTGATTTGCGAAAATGGTTTAGATTTTTCAAATACCATCTTTATTTGTTTCCAAAGGATTCTGTAAATAGCTGTGGGGCAAATGAATTAACATATGCACAGGTATCTTCTTCATCTATAGTTTCAAGTTGGTAACACTATTTTTAGAGACCCAAAAAAATTGTGCTTCCTTGTGATAAACAAGTTGTGCCACGTTGTTTAAAGGTTGAGACATGATTTGAGATTCCGACTGACCGTAGATAAATAGCTTCTTTTTTTTTTTTTTAACCACCCGCAATGCGGCTGAAATGGGTGGAACTGGACCAGAACCATGAGGCTTAAGGTTCCGGTTCCGGTTCCAAAAAAATTATATATATGGGACTGGAACTGACGGTTACATCCATTTTTTTTTAATCAAATTTTATTTCAATTTATTTTTTTAGTGTTTTATATATTTATTTTATTTTAATTTCGACTTACCCATTACCCAATCAACTTCATTTACAATTTCACATCATTACATGTCTAATTTTTTTAGTTAGTATATAATAATAATAATAATAATAATAACAATAATAAAATAATCGAACCATGGAATTGGAACCACCTCCTAGACGGTTCTTGTTCCGGTTCTAGGTTCCCTTGGAACCGGAGCTGAACCGTGGTCATCTCTACGTATACCACTATTAATAACATGTTTAATTGTCAATATTCTTACAATGCGGGAACATTGTTAGGCTTAATGGGAATCTTTTACCACTATCAATAACACGTTTAATTGTCGATATTGTTACGAGTCTTGTGTAGATCATTTGGTTATGTGATCGATTATTCGTTTCTCTTTTTTATTCTTTTTTCTTTTTTAAGTATTAAATTAATTGGGATTTTTTTTTGGAGAGAGATGACTCAAACCTGCAATCGGGTTTACCACCGGATAAATCTCATCTTGTCTGAGATCTAGTATTCTTGCAATAACATAATGAGTGCTTTCAAAGCATTAACTTTTAAGTGTTTGGATCGGTTTCTCTATAATGATCATCAGAGTAAGGTCTGTATATGCATTTTGTTGTGTTTTCAATCATCCATTTGACAAGTGAATTCTTCTGCCAAACCCTCTCTACACTACATTGAATCAAATTGGATTAGTTATATTATTACAGGCAAAACTTATATATATAATCATTTCGGTTTACAAAAATCAAAAAATAGCTATAATTTTTTAAATTATCGTTTTTTACCGATAAAAGCCTAATCTGGGTAAAATACCCTTCATTAAAAAAAAAAATTGACACTTCTACGAGAATTGGTGTCGGCGGGACCCAAATTTTTTGGAACACAAGGAGAGGAGCATGGGACAAACTTGTATTGTAGGGTATGCGTTCAGGGTATGGAACACGAGTACAAATCTTCGACTATCTATTCCATTTTTTTTTATTCTTTTTTTTTTTTCCACACAAAACACATTCCTCGCATCGCATGTAATCAACGTAACCCACATGTTTTGGAACACAGAGACAAGGGCCACAACATGTGTGTTATGGTCCTTATGGAGCACCATATCGGGATATGGAGCACTTGGACAATATCCTTAGAAATACAAACTAGATGAAGCCTTTAAGGGTATTTTGGACCTATGTTAGCAATTTTTATTTTGTAAAATAGAAACACTACTAACAATCCCTTAATTATCTATTTAAACTTTAATTTAATTTTTTTGTTAATAACACTTTTAACTAAATAAAACAAAAAAGTTCTAAAGACACTCCAAACATTTTTTTTTTTTCCATATTTTTTCCCGTGTTATCTTCTTTTTTTCCTGTTTTACAAACACTAAAATATCTTCCTTTTTTAATATAATTTTTTTCACACACGCCATCAAACCCTCCATCATTATCATCACTAGGTTTTTTTTATATATAAAAAGGTTTTCATGTTTTCTCGTTCAACCAAATATGAAATCAGTTTTTTTTTTTTTTTTTTCTCAAATACCACCCACATTCAATCATCACCATCACTGGAAAATGTAGTAAAAAAATTCTTTTTTTCCAGAAAAATATATATTTAAAATTATTTTTTTACCCAATAGATTTTTTTTTTTAAATCCAAAAGAGAAAAATAAATATTATTTTCCTATTTTCACAATTTGATCTCCAAATCAGTTTTCTTATTGTTTCGATATCCCCACTTTTGTTCAATTTTATTGTCAGTTTTATTTTCATTTGATTACTACACATCTATTTTCCATTTCCCGTTTCAAAATTAGTAAAGAGAGGTATTCAAAATGGGTAATTTTAAAATAAAATTAAATGTCTTTAGAAATTTTATTTTATTTTTAAATGGAGTGTCTTTATAATAGGGATGGCAAAAGATAAAAGGGGTAATTTTAGAAAAAATGAAGTGTCTTTCAAATTTTTTTATAAATTGAAATTTTTAGAATAGAGTGTCTTTAGAAATGAAGTGTAAAAAGAAAACCATTTGATTGTTAGGAGAAACTCTCTTTGTAAAATCAAGTTTTGCTTAAAATAGTCATTTTTTTTTTATAATGTTTGGATTAATAGAACTAGTAATTGTGAGAGAATAAATTGCATACTTTATTCATGATCTTAGAGTTATATTTATACTAGTTACAATAGGCTAATATAAACCTAATTACACAAAGTATCCTAGTGTAGACAGAAATCTAATTACACAAGGTGTCCTAGTATAGGCAGGAGACGTGAACAATTATTTACTTCCAATATGCCCCCTCAAGATAGAGCTTCCGTCGAGGACGCCTATCTTGATCCGATGAGCGGAAAAGAGCTGACGTGAGAGCGGCTTGGTTAGAGAGTCAGCCAGTTGGTCATTTGTATGAACATGGGCGACTCGTAATTGTTTGCGAGCAACCTGGTCCCGAACAAAGAAGAAGTCAATGGCAACGTGCTTCATACGGCTGTGAAAAATGGGATTCGCGCAGACATAAGTGGCCCCAACATTGTCACAGTAAATGATAGGGGCAACCGGAGAATGGAGCTGAAGTTCAGCCATTAGATGACCAATCCAATTTAGTTCAGCTGCAGCGGATGCTATAGCACGGTATTCGGCTTCCGTAGAGGAGCGAGCGACAGTATGTTGCTTCTTTGAGCTCCAGCTGATGGGTGTGGAGCCAAGAAAGATGATGTAAGCGGAGGTAGAGCGACGGTCGTCCGAGTCCCCTGCCTAGTCGGAATCTGCAAATGCATGAAGATGAGAAGGAGAATTGTTGCGAATGATGATACCATGATTGATTGAACCTTTGAGATAGCGAAGGACCTGTTTCACAGCATTCCAATGGACTGTGGTCGGCCTATGCATGAACTGAGATAGTCGATTCACGGCAAATGAGACATCTGATATGGTTAGGGACAAGTACTGGAGAGACCCCACAACCTGCCTATATTGTGTAGCATCCGTGAGAGAACTTCCATACGCAAGCTTTAGAGTTTCAGTGGTCGAAAGAGGAGTGGAGACAGGATTAGCATCAAGCATTTTCACCTTGGCCAACAGGTCACGAATATATTTCTACTGGGACAATAACAGGCCGCCGGTGATGTGAGTTGCCTCAACCCTAAGAAAGACAGATAACAGCCCTAAATCCTTCAATGAGAACCGCCGGGCAAGTGTGGCAATGAATTGTTAGACTTTCGAAGCCGATGAGCCAGTTATGATGATGTCATCAACGTAGACAAGCAGAAATAGAGTGTGACCGGCAGCATGAGAAATGAAGAGGGAGGCATCACTCTTCGAATTTTGGAATCCAGTTGACAGAAGAAACTTACGTAGTTCATTATACCAGGCTCTAGGTGCCTGACGAAGGCCATAGATTGCCTTCCGAAGCTTGCAGACATGATGCGGCATAGTAGAATGAGTGAACCCAGGTGGTTGCTCCATGTAAACATCATCATTGAGAGTGCCCTGCAAAAACGCATTGTTGACATCTAGTTGTCGTAGTGACCAACCGTTAGTAATAGCTATTGTCAAGATTAGGCGAACAGTGACAGGTTTCACTACAGGGCTAAATATTTCAGTAAAATCAATGCCAGACCTCTGATGGAACCCTTTCGCCATAAGACGAGCTTTGTATCTAGCGACTGTGCCATCGGGGTGTCGCTTGATACGAAATATCCACTTACAACCCACCACATTGTGCGATGGGTGAGCTGGAACCAGTGTCCAGGTAGAGTTTTTGACTAGAGCATCGTATTCAGCGCTCATAGCCTGGCGACACTCCAACAGTTTTTGGGCTTGGATGAGAGAGGTAGGCTCGGTTTGGGGAGGGGGTTGGGATGTGGCAAGCAAGTCTAGGATAGGTTTGGGTTTGAAGATATTGTTTTTGGACCTTGTTTGGATGACTTTGGGGGGTGAATGGGACTCATGTCTGGATTGTGACTCAGACGGTGCTGTCGGGGGATGATGCGCTGAGGTGGGTAAAGGAGGTAGAGGAGGGGTTGGGTCGAGTGTGGTGGCCGGGACAAGGGTAGGACCAGCGACAGCAGGTGCAGCTGGGGGGAGCTGCAGCATATTGGAGATGAAGACAGGAGGACTGGACGGGAAATCAGACGTGGAGGAAGATGGAGCTTCCGGTTGCAGACTCAATGAGGAAGGAAGGGAATTAAGCCAGTGACTGACCTGCAGAGGAATATCCTGACGCCGGGCACTGTGAGGGTCGACAAACGGAAAGACATTTTCGACAAACACGACATGACGAGAGACATATACCCTATGTGTGTGACAATCTAGACAATGGTAGGCATTATGTTCAATGGAGTAACCCACGAAGACACACGGTTTGGACCGAGGTTTTAGCTTATGTGACGTGTAGGGACGGAGCCATGGGTAGCACAAGCAACCAAATACTCGTAATTTTTGGTAATTAGGATCCTTGTGGAAGAGTGTGAAGTATGGGCTGTTTTTATGGAGGACTGTAATGGTCATACGATTGATTAAATAAACCGCCGTTTGAAACGCTAGAGACCAGAACCTTAGGGGCATGGATGCATGATGCAAAAGGGTTAGTGCTGTTTCCACCACATGTCGGTGTTTGCGTTTAGCAGTGCCAACATGTTCAGGTGTGTGAGGAGGGGATTTTAAATGTTGGATGCCAAAGATTTTTAAATCAAGACCAAGAGAATGTGCTTCCCCACTACCATCTGAGTACACCGTTTTTATTTTGGTGTTGAAAATTTTTTCCACAAGCGCCTTAAATTGTTTGAAAATATATGGGACGTCTGACTTGTGTTTAAGAGGATATAACCATGTGTATTTTGAAAAATAATCCACAAAAATCACATAATATCGAAATTTATCATAAGAAGATACGTGGGCAGGACCCCAAACATCAGTGAATAAAATTTCCAACGGTTTATTGCAGGACAATGTTGACATACCAAACGGCAGTTTATGACTCTTATTACACTGACATGCAGGACAATGAGAAAATGTAGACTCTAACTTGGAGACCGGGAGACCTTGAGACGAAACTAGGTGATGAAGAACTTGACGAGAAGGATGACCGAGACGGCAGTGCCACACCAGAGAGGAGACATTAGGCTTTGTTGTTGCGGAAAAGAAATAGGCTGAGGACGCAGATTTCAGCCAGATATAGAGGTTCCCCTCATTCCGGCTGCGAACCAAGAATGCCCCTGTGGTCAGATCCTTCACAAAAAAGTAGTCATGAAAGAATTCAATTGATGTTTTATTATGGGAACAGAATTTAGACACAGAGATAAGATTGTGAGAAATGTGGGGGGAACATAAAACACGTGTAAGAGGAAATGAATTGACAGAGGTGTGTAAAGAAGTGCTACCAGTGTGAGTTATAGGGATTGTTTTACCATCTCCAACCATAATATCCTCCGGACCACCGTATTCTGAGTGGATGGACAAATTTTGCAAGTTTGATGTCATATGATGAGAGGCCCCTGAGTCGAGTATCCAGTTAGAACTGCGAGAGTTGGACTGATCAGAGGACATTTGATTCGCCTGAGGCCATGCTTGGGAACTCGGTGACGGACGGGATCTATAAACCCGGGCTGCGTGGCCGACCTTGTCACACAATTGGCAAACATGCCGATTGTTGTTGTGGGAGAAAGGAGGACGCCACTGATTCGACGAGTGGTATTGCTGCTGAATATTGGACCGAAATTGAGAGCCATTACCTGTGGACTGACCGCGGCCATTGCTTGGGACAGTGGTGAAGTTTGGTTGAGAAGTGTGGTAGCCACCGAAGCCATGGACTTGTTGATGTCCCATATCAGCGGAATGATTGCCTTGGTAGTTCCGGCCTCTTCTATTGAAGGTCCGTTGATTAAACTGTGCCGTAATTATAGGTCCACCCTTTTTCGCATCATCACGTTGAAGATAGGCCTCATGATCAAGTAGCTTATCGTAGAGTTCATCGAAGGAGATAGGAGTGTCACGAGCTCGGATTGCGGAGGCTAGTGGTAAGTAAGAGGGACTCAGGCCATTCAATGTGTGAATTACAGTCGCGCCGTCATCAACTGGGTGACCAATCAACTCAAGATCATCCAGGACTTGTTTGATACCTTGCATGTAATCTGCGACTGACTTGTCCGCTAGGGTGACATTGGTGAGGGAATCAAGAAGACCAAGTTTGCGAGTGTTGGATCTGTTGGCATATGTAGCCTCAAGTTTAGTCCAGGCTTGAGCAGAAGTTGTGGACCTGGTGACAATAGATTGTGCAGCACCCATGCATGAGACCTGGATGGCGTGGAGAAGAAGTCTGTCTTGACGGAGCCAAAGAAGATAGGCTGGATTTGCCACCGAAGTACTGGACGTCGGAGTAGCAGTAGTAGTGTCAGATGAGGTCGTGGAGGTCGGAACAGTGGCTGGGGGACACGGGTTGGTGCCATCTAAATACCCCATAAGGCCATATCCAAATAGGAGGTTTTCAAACTGAGATCTCCAGGCCGCATAGTTCCCACTCTTTGTGAGTTTAATGGGAACCTGAGTAGAGTTAATAGCAAGAAGAGATTGATAGTGGCTGGTGTTGTTTGTGCCCATGAGAATGACTTGAGGAGAAGAATTAGAGGAGGAAGAAATTTCGGTTGTGTTTGCAGAGGTAGTCATGATCGGTGAGAAAAAGAAGAAATTAGGGCTACTGAATCTGTACGCTATTTCTTAGCGAAGCTCTGATACCATAATAGAACTAGTAATTGTGAGAGAATAAATTGCATACTTTATTCATGATCTCAGAGTTATATTTATACTAGTTACAATAGGCTAATATAAACCTAATTACACAAAGTATCCTAGTGTAGACAGAAATCTAATTACACAAGGTGTCCTAGTATAGGCAGGAGACGTGAACAATTATTTACTTCCAATATGGATATTTTTTTTTTTTGCAAACGAAGTTTAGCTATTTTTTGCAAGTGAAAATGTATGGATATTGCTCTTTTTTCAACCGCTTTTGTTGGACTAGCAATAATTTAATAATTTAAGTTTTAACAGTAGAATAACCGACGAAATGTCATTGGGCTCCCCTTTTCCTTTTTTCTTATCTTTCTCTCAAGAAAAAAGAAGATTCTCTCGAAAAAATTGTAGATGAATCACAATTTTATCTCTCTTGTAATTAATTGAGACGAAGAAGAGGAATCGACGGAAAGAGGAAACAAAAAATAAATCGTGAGAGAACATGAATCCGAAGAAGGAAAAAAAAAAAAAAAAAAAAGCATAGAACACAGATTAGAAAAAAAATTACAAAAAACAAGTCACGATCAAAAGCCTCAAAGGCCAAAAAAAAAAAAAAAAACTCATTTTCAGTTTCCACATTTCAAGAGCAAATGCATACAAGGATTGTTAATTTTGAATTTGCAGTCAAGCCCTCCAAAAGCGAAATTGTGCTTGATGATCTCCCCCAAAAATAGCATACCACAATAAAAACAAAGTGGGGATATTTTTACTTTTTCAAACTCGAAAGTGGACATTTTCTTCCATTTCTACTTATCTTTTAAAATTTGCATTCTAATATAAATTAAATAGATTCATGCACAATCTGCAATCTGCAATCTGCATATACATCCTCAATTCCTAATACAATGAATATTCCAACAGTACAGAACAAAAATCCTTCAAGTTGAATGTGAAAACATTATTAATAAATAATTAATAATATAAACTATACTATTAGTCTATTACATACTATACGTGTGCATTATTATTTTAAGGGAAATTATCATTCTCTCCCCTGTAGTTTACCATATTCTTCGGTCTCTACCCTCTAATTTCAAAATTCTTTAATTTCCCCCCTCCAATGCCTGTTTTTACATGGTGAGATTGGTTGTATTTGTTCATGGGAGAGGGGAAATTGAAGAATTTTGAAACTAAAGGGGGGGAGACTGGAGAATACGGAAAACTACAGGGGAAAGAATAATAATTTCCCTTATTTTAATCTAATCCACCAAAAACAATTAAGCTTTAATATATATATATATATATATATTGCACGAATCATGGGTGTGTATCTAAAAGCTCCAAGTTGAACAAATCCATTTATGTTTTTATTTATAATCGTTGAATGTGGATATGGTTGACGTACGAATCCATTTAATCAATCACTAATCAATTAAATAATGTGTTTGTACAATGCATGAATCCTTTGTATATCAACAATTTCTTTTTTTAGGTTAAAGACCGACTTTTTGTTGAAAGATGAGTATTTTATTGGTATGAAAATTGAAATGTGATCAAGATCAATGAATGCTTAGACCTGGAGACCTTAGTCTTCTTAACCATTAACCTTAGTTTTTATTTATTTATTTATATAATATATTTTATTTAGAAATCATTTTAAAATATTTTATGTAAATATGTTAAATTAACTTAATTAGTTAAAAATAATCTAAAATAAATATATTCGTTTTAAAAAAAATTTAAAATATTTATTTGCATTTTCTTTTTCTTTTTTATTTTAATTATAAAATATTTAAAATAATTATAATTTATGTGAAAATTAATTCAATCCAATATGATTTTATTCAATCTCAAACTATAACAAACACATGACATCACTATTTTATTTTAGCCTAATCCCTTATTTCACCAGACACGTCATAATGCTTGTTTAATCCAATTCAATTCTATAAAAATAGTTCAATCCAATTATGCATTCCAAATGGGAGATAATTTACTAAAAGCTAGCTTCGTCATGATAGCAGAGAATCAATTAGCTTATAGCGTTATGGCAAGGACTTATCTGTTAATCAAGGGTCTCTTGTCTTGGTAGTTGGAGACTTCAAAATGATACTCGACCACTAAAGTTCAAACCCTGATATTGTAATCCATTTACATTTCGAATCATGCTTATAGAAATCAATCTCATTAGATTTTAGTAGACTTCTGACCCACAATAGTGATAACTTAAAAATAAATTAATTAATTAATTAATTAAAGGCCTTGATGGCTTGATGTTAATAAGCAAGTGAGAAGATTGATTATGGTTTTGGTGCAGTAGTGGTTGAGAAAATATAATAATTGGAAATCATTCAAGTTGTGAAGGTGTTGTGATTAAGTTTAATTAATTATAAACCATAATTGCTAATCAAGTTGCTAGCAAAATATCCTGGCAATGCCATGATTAGTTATCACTTTAAGATTAGCAGCAACAACAGCAAGCTGTTTTGACAGCCTCAATTTGGCCTTGCAGCTGGCTTCTCTTATTCGCACATTGATTCAATGATTCATGCTTCAGATGCAAGTTGGGGTTAGAGACTTAGACTGAAGTGAAGCTTTGTCCTTTTAGTTTTCACAGGTTTTCTGCCTCCAGGAAACCATTTTTTTATTTTTAAAAAAATGATGTCAAGTAGATACATGATACAGGTAACAAGTGGAGAGGTGTCGTGTAAGAGGTGGAAAACATTACAGATTAATAAAACAATTTCCAAGGCCTCAGTGGCTCCATGCAATGTCATTTCTGATTCTGAGACCTGAGACTAGTCATATATTATTATTATTATTATTATTATTTGTATATTTGGCTCGAGAAAATCTTATATGCACCTGGTGTATTGTGTAATGCATCCCTTCAATGGGTGCATGCCATGTGGTAAATCAAATAAGTTTTCCATATCACATGGCATACACCCATTAGTTAAGGTGCATTACACTGGATGCATGCAAAATTTTCTCATTTGGCCCATATATAATTACATACATAGACCTAGTCACAGCCTCACAAATCACAAGTCACACCATTACTCATCAACAAGACAACAACACATCAATCCATGCCAACTCATGTTCAATGCACTTCATTCGTGCTCTTCCTCTCCCTTCAAAGCCAAAAACGACTAAAAATGCTACATGCACCCAGTTTTTGCCCTCTCTGTCAATTGAAGTCTAACTGGTTTAAATTTATTCATATTTTAAAATTAACACGAAAATTGTAAATTTGGGTTGATATATGAACCTCTAATTAATTTAGATTAAAGTCTATAAACCATACATCCAAAATTCCTTCTGTTTGTTTGTTTCTTCAAAAAAAAAAAAAAAAAAAAAAAAAAAAAAAAAAAAAAAAAAATTCCTTTTGACCATTAATTAAAAAAATTAAAACGCCACTATCAAGGATTGAAGCCACTATCAAGGATTGAACCCCGACCTTTATGATTAAAAGTCATAAGCCCTAACTAGCTGATCTACTCCATCTCATTGTTTATTTAAATGTATATATATAGTTATATAATTTGTCTAAAATAATTTAAATCTGTTTATATAATTTAAAATAAACTCATATTTAATAATAATATATAAAAACAGATTTATAAAAAAGAAAAAGAAAATAAGAAAACAAAAGGAAACCCAGAAAATCAAATCCCAAAAAAATTTTCTTTCGTTTTTTTTTTTTGAAATTTTTTTACTTTTCAAAAAATATATTATTTCAATTTGAGTAAAAAAAAAAACCCAAAAATCAAATGCCATAAATTGAAAAGGGAAAAAATTCAAAACAAAAAAAAAAAAAAAAAAAAAAAAAAAAAAAAAAGAAAGAAAGAAAGAAAGAAAAATAATAAAAAAAATTCCTCTTTTTTTTTTTATTTATTTTTTCCTTTTGTTTTCTTATTTTCTTTTTCTTTTTCATTTTTATAAATATGTTTTTATATTATTATTAAATATGAGTTTATTTTAAATCATATATATGTTTATTTACATATTTAAATTATTTTAAACAAATTATATATATATATACACATTTAAATCAACAAACCTTCAACAATGAGTTGAAATAGCTAAGCTGGTTAGGGTTTATGGCTTTAACCTTAAGGTCTAAGGTTCAATCCCTGTTGGAGGCGTGTCAAAGGGATTTTGGATGAAAAACTTGACAAAAAAGTCAAAATAACTAATAGTTTGGGTTTCAGGGGTTGACCGGCTATTATTGAAACTAAAGGGGCTAATTTATCTAATATGGCAAACCTCAAAGGGAAAATGATAATATCTTTTTTTTAAAAGTATTACATTTACGATTGAGTAATGCTACTTTGCCCAAGCAAATCTAATACAATCTAAATGAATAGACGAGAGCGTTGCCATGTCATTTGGACACCAAATTTAGGTAAAATGACATTACTCTTTACAATTATTAAAATAGGAGCAAGATCAGACTATCACATGAATCATTTTCTCCTTAATTAAAAAGAAAAAAAGATATGGCTCACATGCACTCTTGAAAAAGGGAAGGGGCCTTGATTGTGTGGATGAGAAGAGATCTCTCATCTCTTCGTTGCAATTATGAATAAGCATTGAATCTGATTGAGTCAGTCAATAAAGCCAACATAATCACGTGACTTTATCAACATTAATTCATGCTTAAATTTGAATTACATTTCAATTAATCGCCTTGCCCACCACCTCAATACTTCTAATTATTCATGCAACAATACATATTAATCATCCATCTATGTCTAAACTTTACTTTATTTTTATTTTTAAATTTATGATCATTTTTTTTAAGAAAACAGTAAGGATTAAAAAAAAAAAGAAAAAAAAAAGGAATATAGTTTAGATGATGAGGTGATCTAAAATAATGCAACCCATTACCCATGGTTGTTCTTCCAAACAACTATACGTTTTCTGCTTTCAATTATTTTATTGAGAAAAGTATGTACTCTTGGTATTCTGCTTTCAAATTTAAATATTGTAATAACTACAGCTACAGCAGCAGCAGCATTTCTCAAGAATGATATGCTTTCGAATTAAAATTATATTTGAACAATAATAAAGGATAGGATATCAATATCAATACCAATCTCATGAAATCATTAATTTTGGTACAGAAGAAGAAGGGTCCAATGAATATTACAAAATTATTAATCAAGTGGATGAAATAATTGGTGTTATTTTTCCAGAGTGTGTAACATCTGGTGTGAATGTGTGATCAGATTTGAAAATGCAACATTTTCAAAAAAAATGCGGGGTTGTGTTTAATTAATTAGTTATAATGTAATTCTAACATGCATTAATTATTTATTATATTTAATTATTCTATAAATAATTTTTCAATTCCTTATTTTACAAGAATGCGGGGTTGTGTTTCAAAGTTTTCACTATATGACCTTTCGAAAAAAAAAAAAAAAAAAAAAAAGGTTTTCACTATGTGACTATTAACCTATATGTTGCCTTCCCTTGACGTAAACAAAGCAATCAGCTCTTTATTGGTTTTGTTTTTAAATATATTTTTGCTATGACTTTATGGTTATATATTCTGATATTCACAATTATATTTTACTTTGATAAAATACTAGGACAAGTTCCTAGTACAATAATCATTTTTGTTTTGTTAATTTTATGCTTGTTTTAATCTCTAATTCTCTATTTATAGGTAGAATACTTCTTAGATCAGGACCATTCTAACTTTATAATTTCAGGACGTCCAACCACAGCCACATATTAACAAATATCCACATTCAATATGAATGAATGGCTTTGGTCATTACTAGAGAACTACCGTGTATATATATATATATATTAAAAATAATTTAGTTTAATTGGGCTAAATTATATTAAAGTTTTTTACAGTCGAATTGGATTGAATTTAAATTTTTAGTAATTAGAATGTATCGAAATGATCTAATTACAGTTGGTTCGGATCGGATTGGATCATACAAATAAATCATATTGGATTTAGATCGAATTGGATCGGATTGCAATGTCTATGATATAATTGGATTAGATTGGATAATGAATCCTACAAAATTCAATGGGCTGATCCATCGCATACCAATAAGAATACAAGCGACTCTCTTCCAACTTTTTTTTTTATTATTTATTTATTTATATAGAACATGAAAATAATACAGAGAAAATAACATTACAGTGAACTAAAATCCAGCCATAAAAACTCCCTAAAAGAATAAAAAGCTGCAAGTGTAACATTAATAATATAAAAAAATGCTGAAAATCTGATCAAGAAATGAAAAGATATTGCTAGTTTGTTTATAGAAAGAATATTCGTCTGATTAGATGAATCCTAACCATATAAAAACAAGATTTATTAAGCTAGGTAAGTGAGTCCAAATCGACTCGATTGTATTGTCATAAATCATAATCAAGTGATCTTAATTTGTTAGATCATGCTAAGGTGGCAACATGTGAGCAGCACATGCATAATTCATATTGGTGAATGGTGACAAGACAATTAACCATTAATGTCTTTACATTAATATGTTAATGTTAGAGAAGAAGATTCTTGTAAGTAAAAATAAATAAAAATGAAATCAGGTGAATTTTAATTGAATTTGACTGTATTTTAATATGTTCATTAGTAGGTAAAAATAATTAATTATTTATTTTTACCTATTATAATTTGACATTTTGAAGAATGTGGAACAATATAAGTCATGCATTTTGACAAAGTCGGTAGAGGTTTTGAGAGAGATTGATCCATTGTTTCTAAGCAAAGATGATCATGAAAGCTTTGTTTCCAAAAAAAAAAAACAAAAAAAAAAGATGATGATGATGAAAGCTATTGAATTATGGCAATACATTGGACCTACAGGCTATATATACACATCAACACATATATATATATATATATATATCCTAATAATCAAATCAAATTCATTGCATGTCCTTAGAGTTGATATTGTCCATGTAAACTGTAACCCAAATAACATAATATAGGTGTGAATGATGATGGGTCCTACTTTGATTTCTAGGGTACTTTCTCCAAGTCAACCCCACATTTTTGACACTCTCTCTCTTTTTTGGAAACATAATTGACCGTTGCTATTTACCTCCAAAGTTGGCTGGTTGGCTGGTTGACTCCATTTGTAACAGCTATATATTTACAGTTTTCAAGAAATTGATTTAGCTTAGCTCTCTCTGCCTTTGATTAATATATCCAACTTGTCCTGCTTCAATGGTTTTTTTTTTGGTTGAGCCAACATAAGAGAAACTATTGCAAAATCCTTCTCACCTCTTCCTTCATTGTATTTAAATTCAAAACAAAATTTGACTTTTTATTACAAGTTGTTAAGTACTTTCGTGAATGAAGGTTCTTAAGATCTCTTCTTTGTAGTTAGAATTGTATTAATGTTCATTGTTAATCTCGTTAAGTCTCATCAAACTCTTAATAAAAAAATAATAAAAAATAATAAAAAAACAGTTTGTATGTGAGAAACTCTCTCTCTCTCTCTCTCTATATATATATATATCGGTATTTTTATTGTCAGTTTAAACTGATATAAAATATATTAGTTCCTCGCATGTAGACCATTGGATTTAAGAGATGTTTTCATAAGTGCATGCAGTCAAGTCAAAACATTTAAATACAATGGCTCACATGCAAGAAACTAATATATTTTATATCAGTTCGAACTAATAATAAAAAAACTGTATATATATAAGTAATGTTAGACCGTCCAAAATATTTGCTCAAAATCATGCCCAAATGACGTAGCATGTGAGTTGTCAAGATCATATCACTCACACCATGATCTGATTATTTACAGGATCTTAACAATTCACATGTCACGTCATTTTGGGTACAAATTTAGGAAAATATTTTGGACAGCCTAGCATTACTCTATAAATATTACTTGCAAAATTTAATCACAAAACCAAATTTTTTTTTTTCTTTGAACTATTACAATATTTCAGAATTTGGGAAGATGTATGACTCGAACCCACCACATTTTGGATATAGGTATGAGGTGCTTACCACTTAACCAACCTCATCATGTCCACAACCAAAGATTGTTAATAAATAATAAATTTTCTTCATAATCTAATAGATATTATAGATATGATTTAGAGTAATGCTATACAACCCAAATTATCAATCCAAATGATATGGCAAGTGAGTTGTTATCACAACACACAACATGAGATTATATGGTTAATGAAAAAACCAATTGACACATCATTTGTGTTAAAATTTGGACTATATTTTTGGATTAGTGGAAATTACCCAGAATGACCATATATTAGTGAAAATTCTTTTTTAACCACAAACGAAGTTTTATTTATTAATAACCATGTTTTTGGGAAATTACTAGATAGTCCCCATATAAAAAGGGTCCCCTACCATTCTCTCTCTCTCTTCTCTTCTCTTCTCCACCCGCCGCCCATCGTCGGAGTATTCGCCGGACTGTCCAGGCTGCGCTAGAAGTGCGACGACAGGCGGGGGGGGGTGTGGTTCTGCAGTTGGTGCGACGAAGCTGTGGCTGTTTCTTGGACGACCGGTGGTGGTTTTGTGCTCTACCGCTGGTTCGTGCGAGGACCAGTCTTCCTTCGGCGACGTCCGGTGATGGGTTATGCTATTGTTTCAGTTTGTTCAAAAAACCCTAAACCTAATTTCAATTGAGGAAGAAGAAGAAGAAGGGGAAAAAAAAAACCTAATACTAATTTGAATTTAGTCCAAATTTCAAGTTTGGATATTTCCATTTTAGGCATGATTTCAAGTTTAAATATTTCATTTTAGTCATGATTTCAATTTTTCTTCGAGATTTAAAATAAAACTATTTTCAGGGGTACTCTGGTAATTTATGTACATACACTGAAATTATTTTTAAAAAGTGGCTATTAATAATTAAAATTTCAAAAGTGGTTAGTAACAAAATTTTAATAATTCAAATGGCTATTATAGTTTTCTCTCTTTGGATTATCTAGTGTTGGTGTATAATTTATCAGTTAATTGTCACTACTCACTAACCTTATTTAAAATGCATAGTAATTCAATTGAAACTTCTAATAACTGATAAAGTTCACAATTATGATCTCAAATTAGCAGGTGCCCCACATTTATCAATGGAAGCCAATGTATAATTGATGAATTATTGACAAGTTAAACTTGAATTATTGACTAGTTAAACTTAAAGCTGTAGAGAATCATTATTAAGTTCAAATCTCTTTCCAAAAAGTCTCTCCTTTTTCTCTGAAAATTAGTGAGAGTAGTCAGTGGTTCCTTTAATGATTATTTCTTCTTTTTCTAGTTTCTTGGTGCGTGGTTCCAGTTATGAATTCTATGGATATATCTTCTTTATGTGCTTCTTTGACTATTAGTGATAGGGATGGTCCACTTCAGTTATGGCAAACTTCGGGATGATGCTAAAAATAAACTGTCTTTATGTATGGTTGGGAAAATTCTTTCCAGTAAAAGAGTGAATAGAGATGCTTTTATAAGGGTTATTGGTAAGATCTGGCAGGTTAAATAGGGTTTGGAGATCGAATCAGTGTCCGGGAATACTTTTGCTTTTCATTTTAGAGATGAACAAGATCTTATTAACGTTGTTTCAGGGGGTCCTTGGAGTTTTGATAATGCTTTGATTGCTATGGAGAAGCCTATAGGGAAGGGAACTCTAGATTCATTGTGTTTTAACAGAGCAGATTTTTGGGTTCAGATTCATGAAGTTTCAATTTTGTGTATGACAAAAGAAATTGGGAGATTTTTGGGTGGTATGATAGGTCAAGTTCTAGAGATGGATGGAGGGGCTTCTGGAGAATGTGTTGGAAAATTCATGCGTGTTAGGATTCGAGTGAATATTTCACAAGCGTTGAAACGATGTTTGTGTGTGGATATTTTAGGGGATGGGATAGAAACTGTTATGATTCTCAGATATGAGAGACTATCGAATCATTGTCTTCAATGTGGTATGGTTAGTCATACAAGGTCTGAATGTGATAATAAGGAGCCAATTCCTATAATGAATGGGAAGGAGGTTCCTCATTTTGGAATTTGGCTTAGAGCTTCCGGTTTTTAGAGAAAGTTTCATTTTCAAAATCAGAGGAAGTTTCCTATGGTTCCGGTTTTGAAGGGTGTCTTAGGAAGGGTGTAGAAGGTAAATGAAATAATGATTCCGGCAGTTATGGCTGGAGATGAGGATTGGGGGGGTTAAGAAAGTAGTAGACAAGGTAGAGGACGTCACTAGTCTTGTTGGTACATTGGTGGACGATTCAAGAAATTCCTAATATCAAGAAGAGGTGGTCGTCGATTTGGGCAATTTGGGGGAGGAAAATGTCATGATTCAGGATCAGGGCTCAATGTCTGTGGTTGGCGTTAGGGAGGAACATGATAAGGCGGCTACCAAGTGGGTTGGTAAAAGTAGGGGTGGCGGTCATTAATGGTGAGGAGTTCAGGATTAATGATGGTGAACAGGGGAATGTTGGGTACTGGGATAAGGATGTTGGACCTTCTCAGTCCAATATTGGTTTAAGAAAGGCTGATGTTTTTGGGCCTTTTTTGTAATATTGATGGGCCTCCATTGGGCTTACAGAATGATGACTCCTCTTCTCATGTTGCACATATTGTAGAATCAGGCCCGACTTTTTATGGGCAGTTTGCTTCCTTTGGGTCTGGATATAAAAATAAGAGGTTGGTGGGTAATAATAGTGGGATTAAAAAGAGTAGATCAGGTAGGGTGATGATGTTAGGGATTAGTAAGGACAGAGGAAAGGTGTGTGGTGGGAAACAAAAGTTGCTTGTGGGGGGAAAAATGGTATCGGTAATTATAAGAAGAGGAAGTCAGTTCTAGCTGTCTGGTGAAAGTTTATGCTACGGTTGGTTTGGCATTGGAGATTGTTCAGCAAGATGATAGGATTGAGTCTGAGTTTAATTCTTCTCTAGAGGTTAACAATTCTAGGGTTTCGCCAGTTGATGTGGATGGTATGTTATCGGTCGGTCGGCTTTTCACGGCCCACCGGTCACAATAAAAATCATGTCTTGGAATGCTCGGGGTTCAGGGAGTGCCCGAGCGTTCAATTCGTTACTCTCTCAGAAACAAGAGTTTAATCCGGAGGTTCTTTTTCTAATGGAAACAAAAGCTGATCAGATTAGGATAGAGGCTTTACGTGTAAAGCTTGGGTTTGTTGGTAAGTTAGTAGTTAATTCCTCTGGGAAGTCAAGGGGTTTGTGTTTGATGTGGGCAGCGAATGTCCAAGTTTTTCTCTTGGGTTTCTCTGTGGCGCATATTGATGTTCGTATTGTTTCTTCTCTAAATCAGTGGTGGAGGCTTACTGGGTTCTATAGGAGTCCAGAGGGTGGTTAGAAAGCTCATTCCTGGAATTTATTAAAAAGGCTTGCGGGCTTGTCTTCGTTGCCTTGGTTGTGCTTTGGGGATTTTAATGAGATCCTGGAGAGTTCTGAGAAGCTGGGTGGTATTCCTAAGGATGGGTATTTGTTGTCTGCTTTTCATGAAGCTTTAGATGATTGTGGCTTGGAGGATTTAGGGTTTGGTGGGCCGAAATTTACTTGGTGTAATAAAAGGGAAGGAGATGCTTTGATTCTAGAGAGGCTTGATAGATTTACAGGTAATTGGGATTGGTCTCAGTTATTCCCAAATATTAAAGTTTCTCATCTCAATTTTTGGAGTTCTAATCACCGACCTATTTTGTTGGAAATTTTGGCGAATCCTGTAAGTGTTGATCAGCTTAAGAGTAGAAGGCGCTTCCATTTTGAGGAATATTGGGTGGATAACAAAGATTATAAACAGCTGGTTTCTAATGTGTAGGTGAATAGGAGCGATTCTATTGCAATGGAAGGGGTGTTGGGTAATATTAGGGCGTGTGGTTTTCGTTTGGATTCTTGGAACAATCTTAATAGAAAACGGATGAAAGAGGAGGTTTATCAATTGAAAAGAATGTTACAGGAGGCCTATAATGATATTGGTCCTAGTTCTTGAAGGAGAATTCAAGATATTGAATTTCATCTGGATTCGGTCCTGGAAACGGATGAGAGATATTGGTGACAGAGATCGAGGATTGAGTGGCTGAAGTGTGGAGATAGAAATACCCGTTTTTTTCATATGAAAGCTACAATTCGGAAATCTTGTAATAAGATTAGTGGTATGATTGGTATGGATGGGCAGTGGTATAGGTCTAAGAGTGATATGGAAATGGTTACTGTTGACTTTTTTGGTAAGCTATTTCAGTCTTGTAATCCTTCACAGGCTGATTTAAATTTGATTTTACAGAATGTTCAGCCGAAGCTCTCTACGTCTATGTGCAGTTTTCTGGTTGCTTCGTTTTCAATAGGTGATGTTAAGAAGGCGGTGTTTGAAATTGGTGCGTTAAAGGCACCTGGTAGGGATGGCCTGCCGGCGTTGTTTTTCCAAAAATTATGGGGTGTGGTGGGGTTAGGTGTGACTAAGGCTTGTCTGGAATGTTTGAATGATGGGGTTTCATTGGAGGAGATGAATGATACTTTGATCACTCTCATTCCTAAGAAGAAAGCGGCAGAAAAGATGGCTGATTTTAGGCCAATAAGTCTGTGTAATGTATTTATAAGGTTGTTGCCAAGGCCATTGCCAATCGTTTTCGTTTTGTGTTTGATGGTGTTATTTCCGAGTCTCAAGGGGCGTTCATTCCAGGGAGATAGATTTTGGATAATATTTTGATAGGGTTTGAGTGTATTCATAGAATTAAGAGGAGGAAACGGAAGAGGGGGTCTATGGCGATTAAATTAGATATGTCAAGGGCTTTTGATCGAGTGGAATGGATTTTTATAAAAAATATGATGCTGAAATTAGGTTTTCCAGAGAGCTGGGTTAGTCTAGTTATGAGATGTGTTTCGACTGTTTCGTATTCTTTTGTTCTTAATGGTAATATATGTGGTTCCGTTAAGCCTACGCGTGGGTTGCGTCAAGGGGATTCTATCTCACCTTATCTTTTTTTTAATTTGTGCCGAGGGTTTTTCGTGTTTGGTTAATAAAGCGGTCGAGAAGGGGGATCTTCAGGGCTTCAGGTGTAGTCGGAATGGTCCAATGATTTCCCACCTTTTTTTTTGCGGACGATAGCCTCCTTTTCGCCAAGGGTACTGTCTCTAACTATGTGTTGATTAAGTCTATTATATGCTCTTACGCTAAAACTTCTGGGCAGGTTATTAATTTCAGTAAATCAACTTTTTGTGTGAGTCCTTCTATTTTTCCTGCAGAGCGTGTGTTTCTGGCTGTGACTATTGGTATTGAGGCTGTGGACTGTCATGAACGGTATATAGGTTTGCCCTGTTTTACAAGGAGGAGGAAGAGGGAGGTTTTTTCAACTGTTTCGTCCAGAATTTGGAATAAAATAAAAGGTTGGCGTGATAATGCTCTTTCGACTGGAGGTAAAGAGATACTAATAAAGGCAGTAATTCAGGTCATTCCTACCTATACAATGAATCTCTTTCAACTTCCTAAAGGCCTTTTGAATGAAATCTATCGTCTATGTGCGAGGTTTGGTGGGGGTCTAATGGTAATACTAGGAAAATTCATTGGAGTGTTTGGTCTAGATTGTGTGAGCCTAAAGAGAAAGGAGGTTTGGGTTTCAAAGATTTGGAGATGTTTAACAAAGCTTTATTAGCGAATCAATGTTGGAGGATTATGGCTATTGCTGGCTGCTTGGGTTGTAAAAGCTTTTTACTATCCAGATTGTGAATTTTTAGAGGCAAAGATCAAGTCTTCAGCTTCCATCATGTGGAAGAGTCTGATGTGGGGTAGGGAGATTATTTTGGCTGGAACCAGATGAAGAGTGGGGAATGGTACAAGTATTCGTATTTATAAAGATAAATAGATTCCGAGGCCGACCACTTTTTTGCCTGTTTCTCCCCCTATTCTGGGCGTGAATACCACTGTCAATCAGTTGATTTCTATCTCTGGTTTGTGGAACTTGGAGTTGATTAAGGAGGCTTTCTTGGATGATGATGTCTCTGCGATTTTGAGTATTCCTATTGGGAAGAGCAGTGTTTGTGATTCGCTACAGTGGCATTATGAGCAGAAGGGATCCTATTCGGTCAAGAGTGGTTATCAGGTAGGTTGTTTTCTGCGTTCTGTCACCAGTTCTTCTTATTCGGGTGCTTTCTCTAGTGCTTCTTGTTCTTGGTGGAGATCACTCTAGAAGCTTCAAATTCCCTCTAAGATTAAGATTTTTTGTGTGGAAGGCTTGCAATCATATGCTTCCTTCCTTTGTGATGTTGGCTAGGCGTAAGATTCTTGTTGCCGTACTATGTCTTATGTGCAAATGTAAAGGAGAATCCATCATTCACGGGCTCTGGAGTTACAGCTGCTTGAAACTAGTGCGGGAGTTTTGGAGTCATAAGCTGGCTGGTAAGCATAAGAATAAGTTACAGTTCTTTGATTTTATTTTGGATTGTTTTTTGGCGTTGGATTTGGTGGAATTGGAGCTTTTTTGTGTGTGTTTATGGAAAGTGTGGTCAATTCATAATGCGGTGGTTCATAATGTTGTTACTGATAAGGAGGTGAATATTGTAGAGTGGTCTTGTGGTTTTGTTAATGAATTTCATAGTGTGGGGTTAAGGATTGAGACAAGTTCTGCGGCTCCTCCTCCTTGTATTCCCATTTGGAAACTCCCTGATCCAGGCTTAAATAAGATAAATATTGATGCTGCTGTTGATAAGGGGGGTCGGCTGGTGGGGATTGGGATTGTAATCATGGATTCGAATGGTTTGGTTATGGCTTGTAGCTCGCAAAGGATTGAAGCCACTTTTTCTCCACAAGTTGCTGAAGCAGGGGCTATTTTCCGTGGTCTTCTTTTGGCGTTTAAGTCTGGTTTGAGGTCGTGTTCAGTGGAATCAGATGCGTAGGTGGTTGTGGATTGGATCACGAAAGGTTTTTCTATTGTGTCGAAGATTGGGGTTATTATTGATGATATCCACAATTTCTTTATGAATGGTTTGTGTATTTCCGTTAACTTTGTCCCTAGAAAGGCTAACTGAGTAGCCCATGGATTAGCTAAAAATGCCCTTTCTTGTGTTGAGAATTTGTTTTGGCTGGAGGATTTTCCTCCCTACGTTGGGTCTCTTATTTCGGCGGAATACCGTGTTGCTTTGTAGTTGTATACTTGTATGTTTTAGTCAAAAAAAAAAAAAAAAAAAAAAAATCATTATTACAAATTACGTTTTTAACTTTTAACTTTTGTTTGCTAGCGGTACAATTTATATCCTCAACTTGACAACAAACAGTAAAAATTGATTGCAGTACGTAATGATGAATTTTATTTTTTATTTATTTATTTTTTCTTTTTATGAAATCCAAAATTTTATAGTAAACTTTGGTGAGGATGCCGTGAAATTATCACGAACTCAATAATTTAAGTTTTAATAATTAATAACACAAAAAAACATATTTTTAATAAAAATATCCTTTAGATACAAACACAAAATAAGTCTAACATTTTTATACGAAACATTTTTGATCGAGATTTATTTACTTTTTTTTTTATATATAAAAAGTCTCAATGTAAACTTGCAATAAATCTCCAATAAATCAACTTGCAACTATCCCAATCAAGGCTTGTTACAAGTTTCTCGAATGGGATTAGTGCAAGTCTTAATCGAGACACTCTACAAGTCTCAACTCTTTTTTCTTTAATTTTATGTCTCTATCGAGGCTTATTAAAGGTTAGTTTGGTATTGTTTTTATTTTTATTATAATTACTGTTAGATGTACTGAAGGAATAATTAACTGTGAAGTTAATCAATAGTTGTTTGGATAATTGTAATTTTAAGCATATGTTTGATAATTTTATTACAAAAGTATTGAGATTAATTAAAATGACTAAAATGATGAGATTATAGAACCCAATAATTAATTATATATATTAAATCAATATTTAAGTATAATATTTAAATTAGAAAAAAAAAATCTATAAGAACAATAAAAATATTTTTAAAGGATTTTATAAATCAACTCAACATTTGTGGAGAATATTTAATTTTATGATGAAATAAGATATATAAATGATTTTAAATTGATTTCATAAGGATAATAATATATTTTAAAAGATTTCTAAATGTAAAATAAATTATTCTATAATTACTATCAAAAATAACCCTCACAAACTTCTCAAAATTTCTATCAAAACATACCAGATAATCAATTAAGCACTTTATGTCAAAATTATAAAATAAACTGATTTTAACTTTTAAAAAACAATACCAAATGGGCCATAAGTCTCGACCAAATAGTGTTTCCTAAGTTTCATTTATTTATTTACTTATTTATGCGTTTCTCTCTCCTTTCCCTCTACAATTTTCTCTATCACATTTCAAACAACAAACCAAATAAGTTTTTTATTTTTTTATTTATTATTATTATTATTATTTTTAAGTATTACATTAATTTTTTTTTTTTTTTTTTTTTTTTTTTGAGAGTGGAGGATTCAAACTCGCAAACTCGTGTTGTAAGTGTAAGAGGTTTATCACCGGATTAACCACATCTCATCAAGTTTTTTAAACTTGAAGAGACGATTTTTGTAGGAGAAACTTCTTGAATGTTTTTAATGTGATTAAAAAAAAAAGGAAAGGAAAAGAGAGAATAACGTGGGTGACCTAATTAGAGGTGCGTTTTTATCTACGCACATATTTTAATGCTATTAAAATTCAAATTACAAAATGAATGCTAAGCCCATAAAATCAACTAAAAAGGTTTTTTTTTTGTGAAGTATTACAAAAACCATTACAATAGGACTGTTGGGGCCTGCAAAGATCAAACAATATATGTGCGGCTCGGATATCTACTCCCTTAAGTGGAGATATCCCACAATCTGAGAAGAAAACTCCCCACACATGCTTGTAAAATACGCATGGTGGGATTTGAACCCCACACCACTTATGTGAAAAAGAGGTGCATTACCAACTCCGCTAAGAGGTAGTGTACAACTAAAAATGGATTATTTGCACCCATTTCCATTTAAATTTTTTTAAAAATAATAATAAAAAAAAAAAACTTAACTTATTATTGATATTCACTATATTCTTATTTAATGGTTCAAGATAAGAAGTTTTAAAAATATTTATAAAAAACAAAAAAAAAAAGAACAAATTCAAATTGATATCGAACTCTTTATTATAAATCTTTATGTATAATTAGGAACTAAATACAATAAAAAACTTCAAATTTATGCCATAATTTAGAATCATGTCAATGTTTTTCTAGGGTAATTAATTTGACTAAAATACTAATTGTATATTTGTATGGTGGTGAAATGGTAATGTACTATATAGAATGAACCTAAAAAAAAAAGGAATTATTAAAAGCATAATTGATTAGGTAAAGATAATAAAGGTAGTTAGTACACATAGGTTTCCAATTCCCGAAGTTTCCAGTTGGAAAATTGCAGCAAAACCATACATGCATATTATATATATAACTATATAAGCCATGACTGAATACAACTAATCAATCAAACATTTCAAAAATAACAAAACCAGACACTTGCCCAACTTGTGTTCTCTATCACCTATCATTCTCTTGTGCACAAGCACCACTTGTTCAGTTGTTCTGTTCATTCCCTAGCTTTTTGACTAATTTTAAATGACTATAATATATATGTAAATATATATGTAAATATATATATATATATAGTATAGCACATGAACGAGGTGTGATGATTCAAACATAAGATATTGCTAATCTGAATTAGCACTATTTAATACCAAAGTTAGCCTTATTAGAAGTAGATAAATGATTAAATCACTAATATATTTGAACACTTATGCTTTCCATAAAATCCACATCATTAAGACACAGAGACAATTTATCACCACCCAATATGGCTCAACGGTGAAGGACATTCATTTAGTTTGACGATGTTCCAGTACTTCAACCATTGACATGCATAATTTAAAGGGAAAATATCGTTTTAGTCCCTATGGTTTACCTTATTATCCGTTTTGGTCCCCGTCGTTTTAGTATTAGTCAGTTTAGTCATTTTGTGACGTTTTCCATGAAAATCAGACCACCTGACATGTGAAGAAGGTCAAATGACCATTATGCCCCTAATAACGATTTATCAAGGGAAACTATCGTTTTAGTCCCTATGGTTTACCATATTATCCGTTTTGGTCCCCGTCGTTCCAGTTTTGACCACTTTAATCCAAACATTCACTATTAATTATTTTTTTGGTCTCTACCGTCAGGTTCTGTTAGGGTGTCGTTAAACAAGTGAGGGTATATTGGTGAATAGATTGTTAATCATTTAATCAAATTAACAAATATAATTAAATTAAATAATACAAATTAAAATATTTTAATGAAAGATTAATATTAAAAATAATTAAAAAGTAATATTAAAATAATAATATTAAATATTTATGAAGTTAATAAAAAAATTAACTTAAAAAAAATTAAAAGTGAAAACCATAATCTACTTTCTCTCTCTCTCTCTCTCTCTCTCTCTCTCTCTCTCTCTCTCTCTCTCTCTTCTTCTTCTTCTTCTTCTTCTTCTCCTTCATCTTCTTCAACCCACCACAACTCACTAAACCTTAGCCCTAACCGTTGCCGCCACCGCCACTGCCACTGCCACCACCCAAACACCACACCCTAACCCCTCGAAACACTACCCACACCATTCTTTATCTCTCTCATCAAACCCAAACCCAAACCCATCTATATCTCTTTGATTTCTTCTTTTTTTGGAAATCAATTTTTCACTCAATCATCTTCCTTCTTTGTAAATCAATCCACACACCAAACATAATCTAGTCCTGAACACAAACGGCGGCAAGAACAAAGATGACGGATTGACCCCTGATCAACGCCGCAAGAGGGACACCAAGGCTTTGCAAGAAAAGACGGCCAACAAGGCGGCGCAATCGACGTCTGGTAGGAACGCCGAAGGTAAAAATAGTACTAAGAAATAATAATACCCAAATAGTTTGTGTTGATTTGACTTTTGGTACTGGGGTTTAATTGAGATTTCAGTGATCTGTTTGGAGCTTTTATTGGGTGTGTTGACAAATCAATTTGATGTTGTATTAATTCACTCTTGATACTGGGGTTTGATTGAGATTTTAATGTTCTTTTAATCTAGGTCGTGATTTGGTTTATTTTGGTCCCTGGATTTTCTTGTTCTTCTTGATCTTCATTTGTTTATGAAGCTATTTCTGGTTATTTCATTGTGTGAGCTTTTGGTTGAGATTCATTTATTAGTCACATAATACCTGAAAGGCTGAAACTATATAATTGAGGTGATATATCATTATATGGAAACTAATCATTGAAATGAAAACTTTCATTCGATTTTCCATTTTTGATTATGAACCTTACTTTCTTCTATCACTGATGTATCAAGGATTATTGACTAAACAATTTTACTTTTGCTGTATAACATACATAAGCTATTTTTTTTCTTTTCGATCTGGGTTTGTTTGTTGAATGAGATAAAAGAGAGTGTCGATAAGAGGAGATCGGCTCTCCTCGCCTGGGACGTAGAGAGAGGGAGAGAAATAATGGGAAGAATACATAGAGAAACGAAGAGGGTGGGTGTGGAGAGAGAAAGTGAGGTTTTTAAATTTATTTATTATTGTTTTAATTTGCTTTATATAATTTTAAAATTATTATTTTTAAAATTTAATTAAAACAGATTTATTATTATTATTTTAAAATCGTTATTAGGGGCATAACGATCATTTGACCTTCTGCACATGTCAGGTGGTCTGATTTTCACGGAAAACGTCACAGAAGGACTAAACTGGCTAATACTGGAACGACGGGGACCAAAACGGATAATAGGGTAAACCATAGGGACTAAAACGATATTTTCCCTAAATGATTAACAATCCATTTACCAATATACCCTCACTTGTTTAATGGCACCCTAACAAAACCTAACAGTAGGGACCAAAAAAATAATTAATAGTGAACGTTTGGACTAAAGTGGGCAAAACTGGAACGACGGGGGCCAAAACGGATAATATGGTAAACCATAGGGACTAAAACGATATTTTCCCTAATTTAAACACAACAAACATTGAGTATCTTGTCTCATGTGTCATGTCAGATACTCGTATACTACAACAACTACAACAACAATAATGCTCATCGAACACCTTAATTGATGTAAGACTTTTATCAAACACCTTACATTCATATTGATGGATACTTATATATGATAACATTACTGGATAACATTACTAAATGATAACAAAACTAGATATTTTATCAAACAATTTAAACAAAATATTGTTTAAAGTGCTAACTTATGTAAGACTTTTATCAAACACCTTACATGCAACTTTTAACTGATGAAAGACTTTTTCCGTTCTAGTGTTTATTCTCTGGGTTTTGAATTTTCATGAAAGAGGAAAGCTTTTTTCTTTCATGTATCACCACTATCTGATAAATTTTATGGAAAACCCTTTTGTTTTTCTCTTCTGAATAGTAATTTGATGAAGATGTGATGGGGGTATGGAAGTTGAGGAAGATGAAGATCATTTTAAGCGAGACTGAAAAAGTTTGGAAAGTCTGATGGTAGAGGGCAAGACAATTTTGGGGTCTAGCTATTTATATTTAGTGGAAATTACTCAAAATAACCACATACAACATACAAATTTTGTTTGTAACCACAAACAAAATTTTAATTGTTAATAACCATATTTTTTTAGAAATTACTGGAAATCCCTCATATAAAAACCATCCCCAAAAACTCTCTCTCTCTCTCTCCCCGATCCTCTCTCTCTTTTCTTCCTCCATCCCGCCAATGATCGCCGGAGCACGGCAATCATCGTCGGACGACGTTAGCTGGGCATCAATCATCACCGAACATCATTGGTGAGCTACTTAAGCTCCACGTGAACCAACGTCGCCGTGCTTCAGGCGATGATTGGCGCCCACCTTGATGATGCTTGGCGATGATTGACGACTTGGAGAGGAGAAAACCTTTATAAAAAAAATAAAATAAAATAAAAACCTAATTTGGGGAATTTGGGGAAGAAGGGAAATATGTCATGATTTCAAGTTTCGAAAAATCAGTTTTTCTACAAGATTTCAAGTTTCAAAAATTAAAGTTTTTAATCATGATTTCAAGTTTGCTTCTAGGTTTTTAAAAAATAAATCAAGTTTCAACATTCAAGTTTTTAGTCGTGATTTCAATTTTGGTTCCAAATTTTAGTCGTGATTTCAAGTTTGGTTCTAGATTTTAGTCATGATTTCAAGTTTGCTTCTAGGTTTTTAAAAAATAAACTAAGTTCAGGGGCATTTTTGTAATTTATGGACATACACTGATTTTTTTTTTTTTAAAAAGTGATTATTAAAAATTAAAGTTTCAAAAGTGGTTACTAACGAAAGTTTAATGTTTCCAATGGATACTTTTGGTTTTCTCTCTTATATTTATCACTAAAAAGTCTAGAAAATCCATTTTGTCATGAAATCCTACAAATCTTAATTTCAATCCAATACCACTAGACAATTTGCTGCCTCTTGAAAGTCTGGATCCAATATCACAAGATATTATGGATTTTTTTTAAAAATCTTAAAAGTCCTAATCGAATACCACCAGACTTATCTAATTTATTAAAAAGTCTCAACCTAATACCATCACACTTTTACTTTCTAAAATTATCTAATAAAATCTCAATCTAATACACCCCTTAATTGTTTGTGGATAAAATTTCATGTATATACAAGGGAGTTAGATAAATTTTCCCTAAAATGTAATATTATAAAAAGAAAATAGAAAAAGAAAATATAAGGGAACATAAGATAGCAAATATGTGTTTTATTGATTTATTAAGAGAAAAAACCAAAAGTAACCGTTGGAAACATTAAACTTTCGTTACACTTTTGAAACTTTAATTGTTAATAACCACTTTTTTTAAATAAAAAAAATCAGTGCATGTCCATAAATTACAAGAGTACCCCCTGGTTTTTTTTTTTTTTTAAACCTCAAACTTGAAATTATGACTAAAAACTTGAATGTTGAAACTTGAAATTATTACTAAAATGAAATGTGAAACTATAAATCATGACTAAAATGAAACGTGAAACTTGAAATCATACCCAATTTCCCTTCTTCCCCAAATTAGGTTTTTTTCTTTTTAGGTTTTTTCTTTGTCTTTTTTCTGTAGATCCTTGCGCTGGTGAAGGGGAAGCTCTGATGGCATGATGCACGACACACAACGGCGCTGTCAACTAGGTTCGTGCACCAACGTGCTGTTGTCCTTCGCGAACCACTGAGGCGACGCAGCTATGGGCTTCGTGAACCGCTGCTGTCTAAAAGCTCAGAAGCTTGTCGGCGCTCGGCGGCACCTTCGCCAACATTCGACGACACCTGTAAGTACGCCGGCGAGAGAGATATCGGGGAGAGAGAGAGAGCAGAGGAGAGAGAAAAAAAAGAGAGAGAGAGTTGATTTGGGATTGTTTTTATATGGGGGTATTCAAGTAAATTTACAAGAATATGGTTATTAATAATTAAATTTTCGTTTGTGGTTACAAACAAAATTTCCATATTAGATATAGCCATTTTTAACAATTTCCACATTTTATTAGTGTATGAAAAGATGGTTTTACCCGTGCCGTTTAGATAGACATTATTCAAAAGTTTACGGGGATGCATATTTAATTAAGAGATTAATTGTCGGTGGATATAATTTCATATATATACAAGGTAGTCAGTTCGATTTTCCCTAAAATGTAATTTTAAAAGTAAAGAGAGAAAGAAAATAGAAGGAAAGACACTAACAAATAGGTGTTGTGTGAGATGGCTATTTTACCTTTGGATCGTTAACTTAGACGTTAGTCAAAAGTTATTTCGGGAATATATATATATATATAATTAAGGGATTAATTGTGGAAAATAAATATATGCAATTTCCCGGAAAATGTAATATAAAAAGAAGATAAATAGAAGGGAAGACACGGAAGCAATTAGGTGGAAAGCGAAGGTGAGTTGGTTGGAGAGAAGAGAGAAGAGAGAAGAGAAAAGAATAAAAAAAAAAAAAAAATTCAAAGGCAAGATACATTGCACTTCGCGTTTCTTGTCAGTTAAATGCATCTTCCAAAAATTCTCAACACGACAACTGACAACAGCCCTCTCCTTTTTTTTTTTCTTTTTCTATAAACAGTCTATTTCTCTCTCTTTCTTCCGAGTCTACATATATACTCTGTTTTCTGTTTTTCTTGGTTAAGCCACACACACATCTATACATTTCCATCTTCTTTTTCTCTCCTTTATTTCTCTTTTTTGCCCTAATCCTTTAGGGTTTCTTAAAAGGTTTTTTTTTTCGTCAGATTTGATGCATTCAAGCTTTCAACGTTTCTTCAATTTGATCAGCTTCTTCCTGTCGTCGTTTCTGCTTTATACTTTTTCTGGGGTTTTCGCTCTACATCATCAACGCTTCTTCTTCAACATTCTTCAATCATGCCTGCTCTTGTCAACTACAATGGTATGTTTTCTTTTTATTTGCTTTTTTTTTTTTTTTTTTTTGAAGTACATCTTGTAGATTTAGATTGATCTTAGGTATATTTAGGGATCTGATTAGGAATTTATGGGGATTTAATTGATGGAATTGGTGCTTGATGTGGAATTTCTAGCATAGAAATGGTTTATCAGGGAATTTAGTTGATTTATTTAACGTATGTGAATCGCTTTCTATGCTTGAATGCTAAATAATTCAGGGATGACTTAGGAACGCATAAATGAATTAATGAATAAAAGACTCAAATTTAGGTTATGATCAGTTTTTTCTCAAATCAATTTTTTTTATACAGTTGATGTATTTGAGTGTATTAGATCATTGAATAATTTTTACACTTGTAAAAGCTTTTCCTATAACCATGTGATTTTGTCATAACTCTTAAAGCCGTTGTTGTGTTGGATCCCTGTTTTTATTATTATTTTTATTATTAGCATATTCAAATTTTTGTTTATGGGTTTTACAGGAGATGATGAGCTGCATTCTGGGGGCTGCTTGTTTCCTACTGGTTCCTATGTGGATGTTTACTCTCCTCCTCGAAAGAGGGTTCGCACCAGTGCTCCATTTGCGTTCAGTGAAACCGAGTTTGAGTTGCAAAATCAACCATCAATCGAAGTTCTTCCGGAGGAATGCCTTTTTGAGATCTTTAAACGGATTCCTTGTGGTAAAGAGAGGAGCTCTGCTGCTTGTGTCTCCAAGAGCTGGCTTATGCTACTGAGCAGTATTCGTAAGGCAGAAATCTGCAAGAGCAAAAGCAATGGATCTGAAAATCTAAATAAGGGTGCAGTTGCTTCAGTCTCTGATGACGTTGAAATGAAAACATGTGATGAATTTGGTGATGGGTATCTTACTAGATGCTTGGATGGTAAGAAAGCTACAGATATGAGACTCGCTGCAATTGCTGTTGGAACAAGTGGCCATGGGGGGCTTGGGAAGCTTTCGATCCGGGGAAGCAACTATATTCGTGGAGTTACCAACCTTGGTCTATCAGCGATAGCACGTGGTTGCCCTTCTCTCAGGTCACTTTCCTTGTGGAATGTCCCTTGTGTTGGGGATGAAGGTCTTGCCGAGATAGCTAAAGAGTGCCATTTGTTGGAAAAGCTTGAACTTAGCCATTGTCCTTCAGTTTCAGACAAGAGTTTGATTGCAATTGCACAGAGCTGCCCTAATTTGACTGCTTTGAACATTGAATCTTGTTCAAAGATTGGTAATGAGGGTATGCAAGCTATTGGAAAGTTTTGCCCGAAGCTACAAAGCATCTCTATCAAGGACTGCCCTCTTGTCAGGGATCATGCAATTTCAAGTCTATTGTCATCAGCTTCTTCTGTCCTAACTAAGGTCAAGCTTCACGGCTTGAACATCACGGATTTCTCTCTGGCTGTGATTGGGCACTATGGCAAGGCTGTTACTAGTCTCATGCTCAGTGGTCTCCGAAATGTGACTGAGAAGGGTTTTTGGGTCATGGGTAATGCTCAGGGTTTGCAAAAATTGATTTCTTTGACAATTGCTTCCTGTGGGGGCATAACTGATGTGAGTCTTGAAGCCATAGGAAAGGGTTGTACAAACCTGAAACAGATGTGCCTTCGTAAGTGCTGCTTTTTATCGGACAATGGATTGGTAGCTTTTGCTAGATCTGCAGGATCTCTTGAGATCCTTCAATTGGAGGAGTGTAACAGGGTCAGCGAATCAGGAATTATTGGTGTCCTATCCAATTGTGCAGCAAAGTTGAAATCTCTCGCCCTTGTGAAGTGCATGGGAATTAAGGATATGGCATTAGGAATTCCTATGTCCTCTCCTAGCAATTCTCTTCGATCCTTGTCCATACGAAACTGCCCAGGATTTGGAAATGGTAGCCTTGCCATGCTGGGGAAGTTGTGCCCGCAGCTTCAGCATGTAGATTTGAGTGGGCTATGTGGAATAACAAATGTTGGAATTCTCCCACTGTTGGAGAGCTGTGAAACAGGACTTGTCAAAGTGAATCTTAGCGGCTGCATGAATTTGACAGATGAAGCCGTTTTGGCCTTAACTAGGATACACGGTGAAACTCTTGAACTGTTGAATCTGGATGGTTGCAGGAAGATTACAGATGCAAGTTTAATGGCCATTGCAGACAACTGTGCCTTTCTCAGTGATCTAGATGTGTCGAAGTGTGCAATATCCGATTCAGGCCTTGCTGCATTATCCAAGGCTGAGCAGCTCAATTTGCAAGTCCTTTCTGTATCAAGTTGTTCTGAAGTAACAAACTGGAGCATGTCTTCCCTCAAAAAGTTGGGCAAGACTCTAGTGGGACTGAATCTTCAACACTGCAACTCAATTAGCAGTAGCACGGTCACACAGCTTGTGGAAAGTTTATGGAGATGTGATATACTCTCCTAGTTTGTGCTGGAAGCATAATAACTATCCTCGACTCAATAAGCCATTGAAGATCAACTGGATCGAGGATTAGAACTTCAATATGATCCGAGTAGACAGTAGAATTCTCTTAGTCAGCTTATGTGGTAACAGCATTCAGCATAGTTTTTGGGTTCATCAGTTGTGCGGCTGCAGGTGGTAAATAAGCGGCTTAGTTGTTTTCCGGGGGACTTTGGACGATTGCCATGGCAACCTTTTTTTTTTGTAGGCTTTCTTCAGTTTTGGAAAGCTTGCAGCAATTTTTAGCCCCCGTTGATGGGAGGCTGCCTCATCCATGGCGATTGTTTTGTTCCCCGAGAATACAGTTACCAAGTCGCGGAATAGGTTTCCACATGTGGGTACTCCATTTCTGATCCATGCCAAGTCGAGGTTCTCTTTGCTGGACATTCCTATGCCCAGTGTTTTAGCTTGTGTCTTGCATTCCTATGAGAGTTGTAGGACTAAGCTTTCGATATTTTCAGTCTGTTGAAGCCTGTTGTTTGAATCAGTCCTCGTAGTGTTTGGTTGCTTTGGCAATTCTACTACTTGTAGTTGCCTCAGATCAGAGGGCTTGGTGTTTGTCAGTTCCAAATTTTTTCTGACATAACAACCTTGATTTTGGTTGTTTTTTTTTTTTGTAACCAAGTCCAAGTTATATCTGTTGGTCTCTCTTGTTTATGAATTGTACGCTGCAACTATATTGCTGTTGGCTAATGAAATGTGATATTTTCCCTTTTTTATTAAATGATCACCTTACATTTATTACTATTTATTTTTTTTCTTAATTGATTGGTTGGCTGGTTGGAAACTTGGATCACAATGAATCTTGAGAAACTGATTGCCCCTCTCTCAAGTCTCAATGATTTACTTTTGTGAGTTGGGACATTGAACACACCTCGGAAATCAGGTCTCTCAATTCTCAATTAGCAGCTAAATTCAACTCTCCCACAACCACAACCACAATCCACCAATCTTTCTTTTTCTTAATATCTTAAAATGAAATTGATAAATTCCAAGTGCCTTTCTTATGTTTTGACTAAATTGTGTTTTCTAGAATTCTCCAAAACCTATCGCTATTAACAATATGTTACATCCAAATTCCAACTCCAATACAATGTACCGAAAGATTCAAAACACCCTCAAGCCATGTACAATAAATACCAAAAATCCACAGCAATTATCCATATATTATGTTACAAAATATATATATACACGTGTATTTTACATTTTAACCTTAGTAATTTTAGAATTTTATAGTTTGGCTCTATTCCTGAACTTCATATCCAGCCCCTGACTTGATTGGATTTGTCTCTTGAGTTTTTAATGAGCAATATTGTAGTGAAAGAGAATGTAAATTGACTTTTGGTCTTAAATTTATTGTAACTCAAACAAATTTAGGTGAGAAAGAGAAATGGAGAAAATGTAATTACCTTAGCTAAGTGCCTAAGTGGCTAAGTGAATGATATGATAAACGGAGGAAATTCATGGTTTTAGCCCTTCAACTATTATGTTTTTACTCTCTCCCCAATAGATACTTAGATAGTTTAAATCTTTTTAATTTGAGTAATGCTACTATGCTACGTTGCCAAAACAATTTGTCTAAATTCATACCCAATTAATGTTAGAATTTTTTGAACAACCTCCTACTATTATTCTTTTTATTTAATTTAATTACATAATAAATGAAAATAATAAACTCCGTTATAATCTGGATCCAAAATCAATTTAAAATAAAATCTCATAAAACATATAGAACTGCCCCAAATATAAAATCATCCAAAAATGTCAAATTAACTATTTATCTTTGGAGATTCAAAATAAATAAAATCTTTGGCCCAAATGTTTCCCATCATCAAAAACTGGAAAATGCATTTTTTTTTCCTTTTTTTTTTCTTCTTTTGACAGGCAAACACATTGTTTAAAGGTAGACTGCTGTACTATGTAGTCTACTACTCTACTGTGAATCTGTGATTGTTATACTGTTCTTCCGTTTACTAGGAGCAGTACTTGCCATTATACCCACATGGGCATGATAGCAACGATTTTTTGAAATAACTCACGATTAGTTTTGAATTAATTTTGGATACAACTGTAATATTTAGAAACCACTTTCACATCGGAGTAAACCTTGAAGTTGTTCTCAAAAAGTGGTTGGTATCATACATTCATATGTACCAACACTTTTTCTTACATGCCGTAGCCAATCCTCTAATTAAGGCCTCATTTGTCACATTGTATTAGATTGTATTGGATTGCATTGGACTTTATTATCTTTAATACAAACCTGTGTGTTAGTAATACACTGTATTATATTACATTAAGTTATTTCGTGTTTGGTATATGATTGGATTGTATTGTGTTGCATTATATTTCGTTAATAAAAAAGATTATAATATATTTTTTAAAAGAGTAATGCTACATTGCCCAAATTTGGTGCCCAAATTTGGTGCCCAAATGATGTGGCAATAATGTAGACCATTCATTTAAATTGTATTAAATTTGCATGATTTAAATGAATGGTCTACATTTTTACCACATCATTTGGGCACCAAATTTGGGCAATGTAGCATTACTCTTTTTAAAATTAATGATTTATTTTAAATATCCCTATTCTTAACTTTAATAAATAATTTTTATTTTTATTGATAAAAATATGTAAATATATTACTAAAAATAAGATAAATAATAATATTGTAAATAAAATAAATGTTCCCAATTTAATTTCAAAATTATAACAAATTTAAAGTATAATACACATTTTTACATCAAAATTCCATATTCAATCCTATTAAAATTTAAAATTCCATATTTTCTCTAAACTTTTTTTTTTTTTTTAAGGTAAGTGAAACAAAAAAGACGGAGCTCAAGAGTTTTGGGCGTGTGTGTTGTACATCTAAGAAAAAAGAATAAAAGGGATATAAAGAATGAAAGGGAGAAAAGAAACATAATGTCTCGTTTATGAGAGATTTTGTTAAAGAAAAATTAGGGTTCTAAAATTGAATTGCACTTTTACAAGGTGTAATTTTAAGAGTATCACTGTTTTAATAATTTAAGTTTAAATAGCACCAACAGTGTGAATCTTATAAAAATACTTTTAAAACACACTCACAATAACAAGTCTCACGCTTTTTTATGTTTTCGAGACTTATTTTGGTATTTCCGAAACTTATTTTGTATTTTTGAGTAGTTTCCAAGACTTTTTTTATAGTTTCCGAGACTTTTTAGACAAAAATGAAAATTTTCCATTTTTTTTTTTGTCATCTTCTTCATTGAAACCTCCATTGGATGTCAAACTAACCTTCAATTAGGAATGGACATTTATCCTCGGATACCCAAATCTCCACTTCCACATCCCCATTTGGGGGGGAAGCATTTGAGGGAAAATGGGGAAATGAGTGGGGATGGGGATGATTTTCATCCCCCCAATTAAAATAGGGATGGAGATAGGGGGAGGGGGAGGTCCTCCAGTTTCCCCAAACCTTTCTATAGAATACCACTATACTCATACACCATATAGAAAATATTATGATCGAAAGTTGGATCACACCTTTTCAAATTACGATCATAATATTTCCTACATAGTGTTAGTGTATGGGTATATCATTGTTCTATAGCCTGACCATATATATATATATACATATATATATATATATACATATTCTCTTCATTTATTTGTATATGAATTTGTAATGGATCTTTTTTTTTTTTTAGTACGTAAGTTTTAGTAAAACAGGGGAAACGGGAAATCAGGGAACGGGAAAAATGAGAAAAAACGAGAAAAATGTGAAAATGGGGATGGGGATACCTCCCCCCCAAAACTCACTATCCCCATTTTCCCCTAATAGAGAAATGGGGAGGGAAGGGGAAAGGTTTTGGCAATGGGGATGGGGATGGGGGGACCTATATCTATTCTCATTTTCTCAATGCCCATCCCTACTTCCAATGGAGGTTTTTCATCTCCATTGATGGAGGACCTCCATTTAAACTTAAGTTATTAATCTAGTGATGCTTTCAAAATTCAATATGAAAAGAGTATCATTTCCTATCATCTCGTCGACAAATTATTTCAAATTTAGGAAACAAATCTGATTTAGAATTGAATTTTAAAATTATTGGTGTGTAACGCAGAGAGATTTGCTGAGTACTTAGGGAGGGGCTGATAATAGTTGGAAATTAAAAAATATATATAAAAAATAAAAATCTGGTGTTATATTTGTTTAGAAGAAAAGGAAGGGAATGATATTAGTTGAAAAAATAAAAGAGAATGAGGGGTTATATTTGTTGAGAAGTTATTATGCATTGGGTAACACAATGTTTGATGTAAATAAATAACGTATTATATTATTTTAATACATTTTAATTAGTTAATTCAATACAATACAGACATTACGGACAAACAAATATGGCCTAAAAGCTTTTTCTCTTTTTCTTTTTCTTTTCTCATTGCCCGGACGGCCGGACAGATTGGCTCCTCTGCTAAAAGATCTTGCGATTTTATTTATCTACTTTAGTCCATTCTTCTGTTTCGGTTTCTGTCTCTCTTTTTTATTTTTTCTGTTGCTTCTCATCTTAGTCATATATATATATAATGTGGATATTGATATTTTTTGTCACCTAACTAATAAAATAATGAAAAAAGTGGAGTGTGTCACAGTGTTGTTGTCTTGTTTGAGGCCTGAGGGAAGTCCCTGTGGCACTATGAGACGTTTTTTTTTAAAAAAAAATGATTCCTATAAAGGAGCCTCATGTCATCTCCAATGTCACACTAACTTAGTGTAAAATGTTGCTCCAATGCAACACTAAATTCCAAATTCCAAGATAAGTTTAGTATACTATTCACACCAACACTAATTTTATTTTTAATTAAAATGTCAAATCAATACTTAATTGTTTTATTACAATTCCTAATTTAACTCTCCTACATTTATTTATAATAATATTTATTTTAAAAATTATACCGTTGAAAAGATCTCGTTTAGATCTTTAAAATGACATGAATATTAATATATGTATTTAAATTATTATTTTTACTTATTAATTATGCATTTAATTAATGGTAAATTTTTATATTAACTTAATTTAGTACAATTAAAGACATGATAAAATTCATAAAATAAAATAAAAAAAATTACATGAGAACAAATTAATGTGAAAAAAATTAGTTGAAAAAATTAAGTGAAAATTAGTTGGATAAATAAGTTGAATAATATTATTGTGAAAAATTTGGGTTAAAATTATGATGGTAATTATTTTATTTTTTTATATTATACAATTAATTATTTAAGAATAATATTTTTATGTCAAAAAATTAATCAATTTTGTTTAAGTTAATACAAATTAATTAATATTGTATAAAGTTTTATTGAGAGAATATTCTTGTAAAGATATTTTTTTACAGTAAATTGATATTGGATGCATTGGAGTGCAAAAAAAATGTAGTGTAAGAATATTTCTACAAGATTCTCTTTTTACACTAATTTAGTGTAATTTTTAGTGCACCCATTGGAGATGTATAAACCCAAAAACCTTTTAACATTTTGATTTTCTGTTAATGAGTGAATTCTATGAAAATAATATTGATTTTTTACATGTTGAAATTTGACCTTTCAAGGTTTAATTCTCTGTTCAACTTTGATCATAAAAAGAAGAAAAGAAAAGGAAAAAAAAAAAAAAAAAAAGAAGGTGTAGTAACATTTTTCTATGATGACAAATTCGGGTCTGTATGTACTATAAATATTTGGACAGAAGGAAAAAAGTGGAAAAATGTACTGTTGAAATATTTTATCGGCAAAGAGAAGTCAATTCAGCTGACAAAAGATAGAAAAACTGTAACTTCAGTCATTCCACACTGAAAAATTGAACTCAGAGTAACTATTTCTTGATAAGAGATTTCAAAAAAAAACAAGTATTCAATTGGGCCCCAAAACTGTTTACTTGTTTGAACACCACCTCCTTCATAAATCATAAATCATAAATCATATGCAAGCTGCTGGTCAATATTCCCATTTACAAGAAAACTCTCAACAAGTCTCAAATCTGAATATTTTCTTCTCTACAAGACTGAGAATGGCCTCATCAAATGGGCTAAAGAACAGACTCATCTTGATGCTCATCATTTCTTTCACATTTCTTTCCTCCAAATCAGGTAAAAAAAATTGTGCTTTGGCAGGTGGTGGTGGGTCGTCAAGAGGAATTGAAGGAGTGAAGATGGTTCTGGGTTCAAGGCCTCCACAGTGTGTGAACAAGTGCTTGAATTGTAGACCTTGTGTGGCTACTCTAGTTGTCCCTTCACATCCTAAAAATCATCGTTTCAAGCCTCAAGAAGATGAAAACTATTACTTGCTCTCATGGAAATGCAGATGTGGAAACAAGCTATTTCAACCATGACCAACGATCAAGCGAGCTTCTTTTTCTCTAACTAGTTATTTTTCATTGGATTCAACTTGTACATGTAGTTTTTTTTTTTTTTTTCTCATTACTCATGAATCATGATCAAGCCAGCTAGCTATCAGATATTTCTGCAATATAAAAAAACTGATCTTGGTTGATATCTAGCGTACGTGTGCACGAGATTTTGTGACTTCAGCTATATTTATCAAGTCAAGCCTCAAGCTTTTGTCTTTCTTGTATATTTCTGTTACAATGATAATGTAAAATTGTACAAGACCTTCATTGTTATGTATTATTTTTCATCTTTTTTGAGAAGTCAGACATTCTGTATATTTGGAAAATTACACAACCTTATGATGCTTTTAATAAATATAGAATAATTTTCAACTACTACAAAACTGACACAAACACCCCCTATAGAAAATAAGCTAGGACACCACCGACGGTGGAGATTTGATCTCCTCCACGACAGGAGGAGGACCAGTCTCAAAGGAATTTGTTTGACGATCTCCTCCAATTAGAAGAGATTGTCAAAGAACTCCCCCAAATGAAGAGGTTATCTCTCTTGGAGAATCATCTCCTCAAACCATTAGATCAACAGTTTAGTTTCTGCCATTACTGTCAGAAATTGAATATCATGCTATTTATGTTAAACTCAAGATAAGTTTTTGGAATTTTCCCAATGAAAAGGTCAAATTGAACTTATGAGTGGGCAAAAAAATCAAAACCGAGTCGACCCGACTCAAACCGGAATTGGTCTTTATACATTCAAATCAAGCCATCAAGGGTTAAAATTCTAACCCGAAAACCACCACAATGTTCTATCCATCACCTCTTAATTTTCTTTTTCTTTTTCTTTTTCTTTTACATATAATTAAATATCGGGTATTTGACAAGATGAGATTGACCCGGTGATATATTTCTCGCACCTACACCATAAGGTTGTGGGTTCAAGTCCGCACCCCCCACCCCAATCTCGAATTATTGTAATATTTCAACAACAAAATATTTATATACCCGTTTGAGATAGTTGTTTGAACTTAATCTCTCAAATAGACTTTACTGTCACTCGTATTTATTGGGAAGGCAACCAAGTTGCAAATAGTTTAGCTTCCAGGAGCCCTAGTATCGACTCTCCTACATGGTGGTGGACCGTTCCGAATTTTTGCAATTCCTTTATTTTCAATGATTTTTGTAGTAAACCTTCTTTTAGGTTCTGTTGATCTGTTTTCTTTTTTTTGTTTTATTTTCTCTATTGTTCTCTTTCTTTTTCTTTAATAAAATGTTGGGATGTGGTTGATTCCAATCCCCTACAACCTTATATAATATAGGGTTCAAAAATTAAATAGCACTTTTTAGGGGAGGGCTTGTGCAAATAGCACCACATTAATAAGTCATGTTTTAATAGCACCAAAATATGTGATGAGACCAAAATACCCCCACTTACTCTTTTCCTTTGCTTTTTTTTTTCTCGAAAATTCGAGACTTATTGTGACATTTTCGAGACTTATTGATGCATTTCGAGACTTAATCCCAGTTTGTTGCTTCTTTTTTTTTCTCGAAAAATCGAGACTTATTGTGACATTTTCGAGACTTATTGATGCGTTTCGAGACTTAATCCCAGTTTGTTCGAGACTTATTCTATTCGACCTCCATCAATGGTGACAGTGCCGACGACGGCGCCGGTTGACTCCGGAGATAGTCGGATCTGGAAGATTGGACGACGTCGAGTTCATTGGTGCCATCGGTTTCGTCAGATTCGCGACGGATCGTCGCAGATCTGACGATGAAGGTTCAAAAACTATTCGGGTTTGGCTTCGTTTCTCTCTCCATACAGCTCGAAATTGAAAATTGATACTTCCGTTACAATCGGTGGCGCACGACGGACGTTTTGCCGGTGGTTTTGTCCATCAACTCGCCGGTCGATGGTGACACCTCCATTGAAGCTCCATCAATGGAGGTTTGGGGAAAAAGAAGAAGAAAGAAGATAAAGGATAGAAAAGAGAAAAGAAAAGAAGCTGAGGGGTATTTTTGTCCAAATTCCATTTTTGGTGCTATTAAAACATGAGTTATTAAAGTGGTTGTAGTTACACAAATCCATTTTGAAAAAGTGCTATATACCCCTATTTCCTCTATAATATATATATATATATATAGGGTATTTTTTTTTTCCCTTTTTTTTTTTTTGGTAAGAAGGAGGCAAAACGCCAAACCAACAGAGACTAAGGACAGGGGATCATCCTGGTAACAGGAGACCCCTTAAAATCATCATCTAACAAAGAAAAAACCTGGGAGGGGGGATCCTCCAAGAAAACAATCCCCAAATCTAAAGAATGACCAAATTTTGCCAAAAAATCAGCAACTCTATTGCACTCCCTGTAAATGTGCGTAATGGAGCAGCACCAACCCCTAGCCATGATCAGCTTGCACGCAGAAATGATGTTGAAGAGAGGATGGGTTGGGGAAACGGGACCATTTAGCAACTGAACAACACACATTGAATCAGATTCCACCTCAATTTTCCTAAAACCAGCATCCCAAGCCTTCTTCAATCCCTCAAAAACACCCCACAGCTCAGCCTCCAAAATCGACCCAGAACCCTTATTAAGCGAAAAGCCAGACACCCAATTCTTCATATCATCTCTAAAGACCCCACCAGCAGCAATCATCCCCGAGTCCGCAATCCAGCTGCCATCAACATTCAGCTTGACCCAGCCATGAGGAGGAGGAGTCCAAGCAACAAGACACATCTTCTTCACCGCCACATTCTCTGCATCCAAATTGGCAGAAAACCAATCATCAATAAACGTTCTAATAACATGACCAGGGCACCGAGGAAGAAGAAAATCCACATTAAAGATTTCCTCACACCTCCACTTCCATGTGAACCAGAGAGAGACCGCAAAGATGAAATATCCAGGCACAAGTTTCCAACACAGAGTATTGGACTTCAAATTCTCAAAAACCCAATCATTCCAATCAACTCTAAAGGACACACTAGAAGTAATACCCTGACAAATATCCTCCCAAATTCGAACAGAGGAATTGCAAAATCTGAACACGTGATCAGCAGATTCAATCCCAAGTTCACATCGGCCACAAGTAGCATCCACAATCAGACCTCTCGCAGCTCTACTCTCATTTGTCAAGAGTTTATTATGGAGGAGAAGCCAAAGAAAATACATAACTCTCGGCGGCAACCGAAGCTTCCAGATGAAATTCCACCTCCAAGAATCCTCTTCAGCTGCACTGAAGTGAAGATCATACACACTCGCCACAGTGAAACAGCCAGTCTTAGAAGAACCCCAAATAATAGAGTCCTCACTATTACTGGTAACATTCAGGTGGATGCTAAAAATTCGAGTCACAATACACCAGGGCAGCACCAAGTTTAACTTTCTCAAATCCCAGTCACCATCAAGCAAATAATCACTAACCGTTTCTCTAATTTGAGGAGCAGAAATAGGAACCTGAGCAAACCGAAGAATACTCCCCAACCCAGGGATCCACTCGTCTGTCCAAAATCTAGTAGTCAGCCCATTACCAATCCTCCATCGTAAGCCAGCTGCGAGAATCTTGGCCCCAAAAGAGATACTCCGCCAAGTGCTGGAACAGAGAGACGTAGTAGAGGCCTTAGTAACCGCCAAATTATCCCCCTTGAGATACTTAGCACTGACCAAACTGCTCCACAAACCATTCTCACGCTGCAGCAAACGCCACCCCGACTTGGCCAAAAGAGCTTGATTCATATGTTTCATCTTTCGGATACCTAAACCCCCAAGCTTCTTCGGAAGACACAGTATCCCAATTCACAAGATGAATTTTCTTATTTCCCAGAGTACTACCCCATAAAAAATCCCGATTGAGCTTATCAAGAGTATTACAGACCTCAGCAGGAAGTTTAACAGACTGCATAGCGTAAGTGGGAAGAGCCGATGTGACCGCCTTAATAAGGGTACACCTCCCAGCAAAAGAAAGGGAAGCACTCTTCCAAGAAGCCAAGCGTTTCTGGGTTTTAACAATTATCTCATTATAAGTCTCTTTAGTGACCCGACCATGAATGAGGGGAACACCAAAATAATTTCCCAAATTCTGAGTAACAGGGGAACCACAAACGTCTGCCAACTGGTTGGCCAAAGTGCGATTCACATTACCTGAACAATAGATCCTAGATTTTGGAAAACTAACCTGTTGGCCAGAGAGATCGCAAAAAAGATCCAAAGCCTCCCTCATCACAAATGCTTGTTGGAGAGAAGCCTTTCCGAACAAGATGAGGTCGTCAGCAAAGAAAAGATGGGAGATTTCAGGACCTCCCCTGGAAGTCTTAACAGGTTTCCAAACACCATCATGCAACTTTTGGTGGATAATATGGGAAAGTTTTTCCATACATAACACGAAGATATAAAGAGATAGCGGATCCCCTTGTCTGATTCCACAGTTAGGACGAAAAGCCTCAGTCATTTCACCATTAACAATAACTCTATACTGCACATTAGAAATGCAACTCATGAATAAATTATTCAGATCCCCCACAATTCCCACTTCCTCCAAAACTTCCTTAATGAAACCCCACTGAAGCTTATCATACGCCTTAGCAAGATCAATCTTCCAGGCAATAAATCCTGAATTACCTCTGGCCATCCTGAACTTATGAAGGACCTCTTGAGCAACAATAATATTATCTTGAATTTGTCTACCAGGCACAAAAGCCACCTGATTAGGACTCACCAGGTTCGGTAACAAACCTCTCAAACGTTGGACCAAAATTTTACTGACAATTTTGTACGAAGTATTACATAAACTGATGGGGCGAAACTGAGATAAACTGACTGGATTAGGCACCTTAGGGATAAGAGAAATTAAGGTGCTATTAACATCACCAGGAACACAACCTAACCGAAAACAATCTGAAACCAAAGCCAACAAGTCACTCTTACAAATATTCCAGAATTTATGGAAAAAAATAGCTGGAAAACCATCAGGTCCAGGCGCCTTAATGCCCCCTATGCTAAACAAACTTCGCTTAACATCATCCTCAGAAACAACCATACCAATTCTAGAGATATCTGCATCATCAAGCTTAGGGAAAAGCAAGGGAAGCTGCGAATACATACCAGTACGCCGCCTTTCCTTAAAAAGAGCAAGAAAATACTGGACTGCCTCATTCTTCATACCCTCAATATCCACAATCAAAGTACCATCACTGGTTGTGAGACCCTCAATCTTATTACGACGCCTTCTAATAATAGTTGAAAGATGAAAAAATCTGGTATTTTTATCTCCTTCCTTGAGCCAACAATTCCTAGACTTTTGCTGCCAAAAAATCTCCTCTTGATCCAAAATAGACATATATTCCTTCATCAGAGACTCCTCAAGATTAGCGAGGAAGAAAGAAGGATTATTGCTAATACATCTCTGAATCCCCTGTAATCTGGCAAATAATCTTTTTTTTTTACTAAAAATATTACCAAAAGATTCCTTATTCCAGTGCTGAAGAGTAGTCTGAAGAATCCGAACTTTATCACTTACCGAACTCCCCTCCGAACGCCAACAACTATTAATAAGAGCTTCAAAATCAGTATGCTGAAACCACATCGCCTCAAATCGAAAAGGCTTGCAATTGCTATTAGGGAAATTACTACCATGAATCTGAATAAGAATAGGACAGTGATCGGACATGAGCCTAGGAAGATGTCTCACAAGCCCCTCCCCAAACAGAATTCGCCAGTCCATCGAGCACAAAGCTCTATCTAGTCTCTCCCAAATCCCCTCGCCAACACCTCTCTTAGCCATCCAAGTAAATTTAGGGCCCAGGAACCCCAAATCAATCAGATTATTTCTATCAATCCAATTACTAAAACCACTATTAGAAAACCTAGAGCTTCCTCCTCGCTTTTCCGAATTGTTAATGATTTCATTAAAATCGTCAGCAACAAGCCAAGGCAAAGAAAAGCAATTCCTGATAGCATCTAAATAATTCCAAAGAAATTTCCTAGTGGTAATACACGGATTCGCATACACCACAGTAAGAATCCACAGACATTTTTTATCATATACCAAAGCAGTTACACTGTGCCTCGAGCTAGCAACCACATGAAGCTGAATATTATCCCCATTCCATAAAAGCCAAATGCCACCAGAAAATCCCTCAGCATCCACAACAAACTTCTCAGAAAAACCTAAACGATCAATAACACGTAAAGCCTTAGAACCACTAATGCGAGGTTCCAGAACCGCCAAAATATCAAAACGATAACTCCGACGCAAATCTGCAATATGCCTGGAGAACAAACGCTTACCTGCTCCTCTCACATTCCAAACACAAATCATAACGAAAAAGGAAAAGGAAATCTCTATTCAGAGATAACATTCAATACCTCTCCAAGGTCAGAGGCAACTTTCTCAAATTTCTCCAAACTCGGAACATCCACATTCGAATTTACAGCAGAATCCATAACAGTATCCCGGTTCTCTTCCTCCATCACAGTAGATGAGTTACCAAAATTACTGACATCGATGTGCAGCTGACGCAACACAGCCGCATTATCTAACTCCACCAAATTCGGATCATCGGTCTGAATATCATTAGAGGAAGAATTATCCACAGTAGCCACATAATTCTTCTCGACAGCAGCACCCACCGAATTCTGAACCAGAGAATTACCTCCACCACTTGACCCTGAAGACACCGAATTAGTAGCCATCTTCGGTCCCTTCTTGACCGTCTTCTTACTTTTCTGACGCCAAGCTTTAGACGAAAATTGGCTATGTAAATTACTATGAGGAATGGCCTCCACAAGAACAGCTTTCCCTTTATCCAGACGACCACCCACCAACTCATCCTCACGATGGTTGCCTTCCTCCACCATGTTCTCAGCCGTATCATCACTTAAGACACCAAATCTTGAACCACTAGCAGCCTTCACTTTAGACACTCCACCCACATTACTGCTCTTAGGGGTGACAAAATCCGAATTCCCACTTTTGCCCAACACATTGCCCACAGCTCCATTAACATATTTCTTGCCACTGTTGCCACCACTGTCCAAATGAATCCCAACTGATCCCACTCTCTCTGGAATTCCCACATTGCCTGTGCCATGTTTACCAAATTTTCCCTTATATGATCGAGCTCCCTGTTTACCATACGAGACCAATAACCAAGGACCATAACCAGGGCTGTCCTCAGTTGTTTTACCACCAACAGCAGTCTGTGGCACATTCTCCTCTGGAATAGGGTCCGGCATACCCTCCCTACAAGATTCTTTGCTATGGCCATACCGGCCACAATTGAAACAAATGGATCCAAGGTTCTCATACTCAACCTTAATCTTCCTATCCTCAACGGTTAGGGATGCCACCAATGGCTTAGATATGTCCATCTCAACGCATAAGCGAGCAAACCGCCCCCGAGCTTGGTTCAAAGTAACTGGGTCAACTTTACACATACGACCCAGCATTCCACCTATACTCCAGAGTAAGTCTGAATCCATCCACTCTATAGGAAAACCAGATAACCTCACCCATATAGGCATACTCTGAATTTTATCTTCACCCGGAATAAAATTTGGCCTCCATCTCTGCACAACCAAATACTGATTAGTGATAATCCAAGGACCACCAGTAAGAACATAGTCCAAATCTTCCTTCACTTGGAAGCGAGCCACAAAATAACCATCACCAAGGTCCGTAAGTTGCCATTGTCCAAGCAAAGTCCACTTTTGTGATAACTTGGTAATCATAAAGCTCAAAGTATGGGTACGACCCATATTTTTCAGAATCAGTGCATTCACCCAAGGTTTTTGCAATTGTTCTTTTAGATTATCTGAAAGTGTCATCTTAAGGCCATGAGGTCCGTCAGTCACCAGAATATCCTTTGGGTCAATTTTCTGTTTTTCTTTAGAATTACCAGTGCCAGACCAAGTGCTAGGGCTTGCCATATTCATAAGTTTAGATTTAAAACTACCCAAGGCATCTTTCCTAACATTATCTACTGTCATATCTTGCCGTCCAAGCACGTCCGATTCCGGCCGAGCACGCTTAGCAGTCCCAACAGTCTCCATACAAGAGATTGGGTCAACAGTCGGCGTATGGGTGGGATGAGGTTGAGCAGAGAAAATAAACTTTTCAGGCGAAGCACTCATGATCAAAGAACAGAGAAGAAGAACGCAAATCAAACACGTCAAGAAGAACAAAAGCGACGGCGCGTAGGAAGCAGAAGAAAAAAACCTAGGGAACGCACCAAGCGCGTTCAATTAATCCCACGCGTGCATCTCTTTCAATTTTTTTTTTTTTTTTCCTTTTGATTGTACATGCAATTGAATATTGAGTTTTGTTTTTTCTCTTTTGATTGTACTTGCAATTGGATATATTTTTTTTGTTGAAATTTTGTGGATATAAATTTTTGTTCGAAAGGATCTAACTAGTTTTTGATTGTTAGCCTTTTTCGGATACGTGTGATATCTCGTTACACCATGTCTCTTTCATTTCTCTTCACAAACCTTAATTTATTGGTTCAAAATTATTTTAATATGTTTTTCGTTAGAACATTTGACAAATAAATATTTTGACACATTACCTCTTAACACATGTGGTTGTACCTCCCTTCCACATCGGTGATTAAGGATTCGAGTTCCACCATACGTATTTTAGAATCATGTGTGGAGAGTTTTCTCCCGATTTGTGGGAGTAGATATCTTAGCCGTGCATATATTGTCTGATTTTAACAGGTCTCGATTAGGGGTGGGCACCCAAACCGCCAAACTGATCAACCCGCCCAAACTTTAAGCGGGTTGGTTTGGTTTGGTTTTGTTAAAGGAAAAAAACCGATTGGGTTATTTTTTAGTAACCCGATTGCTTTGGATTGGTCCGCGGGTTGTGTTTTATCAACCCACATAAACCAACCCAACCCAACCCAACCCAACCCAAATCATTACATACTTATATATATATATATCATATATAAAAAAAAATTAAAGTTAACCTAATTTTATATTATATTTATTTCCAATGTTACCGGTTTCTATTTATTTTTAAAGTTATTTCATTTCATCCGAAGTTGTTGGCACTAAATAAATTTATTGAGGATAAGTAATTATTTTTTTATTGTTTCGTACAAAAACACATTAACCAATACGGTTTAATTTTATTTATTTTTTAATAAGTTTTATGTGTTCTACACTTGAGGATTTTTTTTAACTATTATTGTTATGCACTTTGGTTAAATTTAGTATTATTGTTTATTTTATTGATAATGAGTTTAACTGCTTGTATTGATATTATTATATTTGTTCAAATAAAAAAAAAAAAATTTATTTTCTTAAACCGTCAAACCAAACCAAACCAAACCAAACCGATTTTTATTGGTTTGGTTTGGTTTGGTTTAACATTATAGTTGGTTTGGTTTAGGTTGTAAAAAAATAACATGATTAAATAATGGTTTGGATTGAGTATTGTCAAACCCAACCCAAATTAACCTATGCCCACCCTTAGTCTCGATAGTTATATTATAATAGATGTAAATTGTAATACTTTAGGAAAAAAATATGTTCCTGCTAATTTTGTTAAAAACATAAATTTATAATAATTTGAATTGTTAATTAATATTTTGTAAAATATAAATCTAAAAATTGGGTGATGATATTTGCATCCCTTATAAACGATATGTGCACCCTCTCGTAATCACACCCTATCTCTGACAAAAAAATAAAAATAAAAATAAAATAAAATAAATAAAGCTTTAAAGTTAAATGTCCATAATGCCTGTGTAAATGGCAATACATAGACAAAGCAAAAAAAAAAAAAAAAAAAAAAAAAAAAAAACAATGTTTTTGCTATGTATGTGTTGCCTGTAGCACACAGATGCGGAAGAAAAAAACAGAGGGGTTAGAGGTAGAGAAAAAAAAATCCTCTTATCAGAATAGTGTGGATTTCTACATTCTTCAGTTATCTTTCGACTGGTGCTACAACCGATTTTCAATTTGTATTTAGAAAAGAAGTTAGGGTTTGAGCAAATAGAAAGGGATATACAATATAGGTGAAAACAAACAAATACTAGGAAATAATTTGATGAAATGTATCTTTCCAAAAAAAATTAGAAATAATTTTTGGGTATACTTACGAACTATTTAGTTTTTTTAGTCATTTTAATCAAGGGTAATATTATAATTTTAAAAATATACTAATTTAAGATGGAGAGCTTCTCCTACAATCCACAAATTATTCACACTCTAATTTAATTTTTTTTATTAATGACAATTTTAACCGAAATTAAAATTACTAAATACGACAAAAAAAAAATGTCAAGACACTCCAAACTAATTAAATTATTAAAAAAAAATAAAAAATTCTCTCTCCTAAATCATTAGATTAAATATTACATATTAAACTCTGTTTCCTAGATCTATTATTACTATATTAAACACTCTCTCCTAATTAATCTCTCTTTCAATTTTTCGAAAAAAAAAAAAAATCACATTTCCATACTCTCTGGATCAATCTCTGATTAATAGTTAAAGAAAAAAAAATTTATGAATATTTTAGTTTTTTACTAACAGTAATATATATATATATATATATATTAAAAAGTCAATTTTCAAAAATATATATATATATATATATATTAAAGCTTGAATTATTTCAACTAGATTCAATTAAACTCAGAATTTCTATGACTAATGAAAGAATTAAAGCTCTCTTGGCAATCACATACCTTCTAGAGTAACGAAAAAGCATTTTCATATATCGATTTTAAAAAAATAATAATAATAAGGTACTTGTTTCTTGAGTTTTTTTTTTTTTTCTTTAATATATACATATATACGATTCCTAAAAATCAAGCTTATTTTTTTTCTTAACTGTTAGTCTTGCTTAAGAAAGAATGGATATAGAAAATTAGAGATAAGTTTTGAAGGAGAGAAAGTTTAATATGGTAATTAAAAATTTATAAGAGAGTATTTAATATGTAATAATTAATTAATGATTTAAGAGAGAGAATTTCTTTTTTTAATAATTTAATTCAAAAAAGATAAAAAGGATAATTTTGTAACAAAATGAAGTTTCTTTAGAATATTTTAAAATTTAAATTTTAAGAATGGGGTGTTTTTAGAAAATAAATGTAAAAAGAAAAAATTAGATTATCAATATCTCCACTCTTTGTTTTTTATTTTTTATTTTTTGAAGAAAGGCTTAAATATGTTAAATGGCATTACAAGAGATTTGTTGCTTACAATCAATTCTTCTCAAATAATATGATAAGTGAGTTTTGATGATACGGTAAATGACATATTAAAAACAAATCACTTGTCATATCATTTGGATTAGTTTTTTGACTAATATTTTCTGATTGTTTAACGTTAATGTTGCAACAACTCGAATACGTTTAAATTCTAGCAAATAGAGCAAGCAACACGGCAAAGGAATGAAGGAACAATGAAACGTTGGGAGATTTTTTTATATCAAAACTAAACCTTGTTCAATCTATTCAACAATGCTTATAACACTATCCATCCTTCGGAAGAATGAAAACATGCAACTTTTCATATTGCAAAATGAGACAAATTTACATTCTGTAACCTGTATCGCTCTCAAGTCTCGATGCTATTTCATACATGACGTAATTTTTCACAGGTCTATTTGTACATAAATACAAAGAAATGCATTATTTTCATTCCTCATAAGGAGACGATATTTTACATAGAAACTCATCCCTCAACCACACACCAGAATATTATACCAAGTCTTGTTTTAAGAAACTCAGAGCAAGTTTCATTGGACCTCTCTGCTGATTGATTTGCATCACATCCACTGGAATGGGATCAGCAAGTCATGCAGACTCGAGGCCCCGTTGGTCTCCAGATGATATTTTCTAGTTGAGTGCAGAAATTTTTGTAGAACTGCAAAACAGACACATTAAAGTTGTTCCAATATTATGGTCAGTGTCAGTAATCCAATATATATACAAGCAGTGTATGATTTCTCAAATTTGAAGGAATTTGAGCACACTAACCTTGTGATATTCAAGAGTATCTCCAGCAGCTTTCCGAACATCAACCATAAAAAGGGACGGTGCAACCTCATAAACCTATACATGAAAAACAATTAATTTAGAGTACAGTTGCACTGAAACAAAGACATCTTCAATAGGAAGTGCAAATGCAGAAACCAAATCTACCTCCAGAACGACAGCAAACTGTCCACCCTTATTCGCAGATATACCTTCCAGTCTTGTCTGCAGGTATTTCCCAAAATAAATTAATTAATTAATACAGAAACATCTCACTTATTTACAGATATTAACAACTATTGTCATGAATATCCAAGAAATGAACATCAACTGTGAGCGACCCCTATACAACTTGCATACCAAAGAAAAAGAAAACACTTAATTTCCTTGTACATTTTCAACTTTTTATTCCTTCTTATTCCCATATCTGGCAAAGCTGAAGGTATATATTTTTCATAAGTGCATATGTGCATTTTCTGAGCCATTGATTTGAGATTGATCAATCTGATAGGTAGTTTACACAATCTCCAAAACAGAATTACATAGTATCATGACTATCATTATCAAGCCAGACTGCCTCAACAATAGATTATATCTCAACAACTCCGTGACAATTTAAAGACCCACTATTTTGGAAAATAATAATATGAGATTTGAAGTACCTATTACAAGTCATACCTTATAATTACGAGTATGAACCTTCAGACTCATAGATTCTGCAACAGCCTCAATATTTGAAATTATAACTTTTGCCGGTTCACGGGATACAAAACGAGTTTGCCGTTTAACAAAATCCTGAGAGAGAGAGAGAGAGAGAGAGAGAGGCTTTTAAATTTTTAAAAATATAGCGTCAAACTAAACACCAGATCCAACGGCATGGTCAAAAGAAGAAGAAAAAAAAAACAGGCAAAAATAGAAGATTTACAATATTATGGTTCATTACTGCATGGTGGAGGGAGAAAGGGGCTGACAGGGGACATAGCCCCCTTCCCTCCAATTTGTTTTAAAGGTTTTGTCTTAAAAATTGTAACTTTTTTCACTTTGGTCCCTCTCAAATATTTTCTTTTTAATATAATGACCCTCCAAACAAACATTCCTGGCTCCACCCCTAATTACGACAACAACACAGCTGCAAATAACTCTAATATATAACATATTCAAGAAATTTCTCATACTGCATTGAAGTTCTGGCCTACAGTAGATCATACCACTCTGCCTTTTAGTCTGTGGTGCTCTTGTTTTATTCAACTAATTTTTTTTTACTAAATTTATGTATATGGTATAATCTATCTTAGAGAAACATAATCACAAACACTTGACCTGAAACACATATTTTTAGTTCTAAATTAGCATTAACCTGCACAGGCTTCTTGTTTCCTAAAACTATGTGCTATGCAACTTGTCACAACTTCCATGTTTTGGGCAACCAACCACCAGAGTCAGCTAACATACTTAATGATGCAGTAGATCAATGTACGCTACTTCCAAGATGGTAGAAGTAGAAATAGGTATATGGACTGTAATTGGAATACATCTTGCAGCAGATTTTTTTGGGATCTGGACTATATCACTTTACCTGTCGCCTGTCAAACAATGCTGCTAAGTTCAACCCTTGGGATAGAGTAATCATCTCAAAGGCATTCATTAACAGAGGACCACCTTCTTCATTTTCTTTCTGCTCAGCTACATACTGATCCTGCAAATTAGCAACAATTTCCAAGTCAAGTTAAAGAGCATTAAAAAAATCTAGACAAGGCTAAAAGAGCATGAAAACGTTCGAGTTACTCAAAGTTCACTAAACTCTTCTAACAACCATTAATATATAATGATGATGTCAAAAAAAAGCAGAATTTAGTAATTTGCATTAGAAAATCTTTATCAAGACAAGATGAACCACCATAGAGCGCACAAGCTAAACAACCTCAATGTCATTAAAAACTGCATGAACATCATCCAAATTCACTGCCTCTTCTTCTCTATGTTTGACAGGCATATAGTTTTTCCGGAACCATGGATCTTTTCTAATCCCTTCAATCTTAATACGCTGCAATAACCAGAATAAAATGAGAGAATGTGAAGAAAAATTAAGAAATAATAATTAGGAAAAAAACTCCACAAGTTTGCTCTAGTCATGCCAAACCACTCCAGCTAATGCACATGATGCTTTAATTAGGTCAATTTAATTAATGGATCACTGAGTTTGAATCATAATCAATATAGTACTAGTAACCAGAAAATGAAAGATTAAACAGATCAATTTGATATTGATTATTGAAATACAATGAAATTGACCAAGACAATTATAATGAAAAGTTTGTTTGGGACTTGAGCATGAACTATGTATTTATCATAAACATACACAAAGTACAAGCACTAATAAGAACAGAGCATTATTCTAGAAAGTCCTTGCTCTGTTGGTCTTGATTTTTTTAGTGTTGCAAAGTCATATAATGTTTTATGTTTCCTTCAACGTAATTTCTTCAGCATACGTTAAACAATGGTCGTTAAATTGTAAGAGTTTAAATAAAAGTCACCCAAAAGATGAACAGCCAAGAATCCTCTAATACTTAACCAATACAATAAAGACCACCTTTGAACTTGTAAATTTCAAGAAATTGATTATCTTGAAAGGCTGAAAGGATTGGCTGTTTCAATCAATACTTAAACATCAACCCTAACATACATAAGCTACTAAAGGTTTTCACTTCTAATCATTTGTTTCCACGTTCTGAACATTTTTGATTCTACAAGTTGAAAGCTGATTATTTAAATTCAAGCCTACCTTAGCACCTTGGTCATACTATTAGACAATTAATTTGTTTTCTTTTAATCTTTTTTTGGGCATTCTACCAAACATATGATAGAAAGCTTTATTTCTTTTCCTTTCTTTTTTTAAAAGTAGAAAACTTTATTTCATTACTTCATCAAGTGACATATTTCTAAGTAGTAAAGTGAATAAAGCTTTGTGGAACTGGGTATTATAATCTAATAGAATGTAGAGCCAATTCCTAACCTTTTCTGCTCAATGACTAAAGGGTTAGTTTAGAATTGTTTTAACTATTAAAATAATTATTATTACCGGTACCTGAAAAATAATCAGTTGTTAAGTTAATCAAGCCTGTGTTAGATAAACTCTATAATTCATTGATGTAAGGCTTAAAAGCGGTACAAATATATTTAGTAATTTCTATTATTAAACTATAACAATTGACTTAATGACCGAAACAAACATGGTATTGAAAAATACTCATCTTTTTCCTAAAATTCAAACCAAATATTTCATATTTAACAAAACAATTTGAACTAAGAAATAATTTTATAATTATATTTACATTATGTAAAATAAATTTAACTATTTGTAATCCGCAAAAAATTTTATATATGTGTGTGTGTGTGTGTGTGTGTTTATAAATAAAATGGAACGAATTTTATAAAATTAAGCATTCATTGAAAAATTAAAAAATTAATGGGGGGAGTGGCCTCCTCCCGTTTGTTGAATAGAAGGAGGCCTAGCATCTTCATTCCTCCCTTGTTTTCTGTGGGTGGAGGTTGTTCGCCTCCTTTTCTGATGAGGAGGAGGTCGTCCTTTAATCATAGAGAAAGTGCATCTGCCTCCTACACTTTGCTTTTTCATTTAATTTACAATTTTAATTAATTAATTAAATTTAAATTTAAATTAAGCTGCTTTTAGTAGGGTTATTTTTTGTTTATAATATCATATAAGGATATGCATGGAAACACATACGATAAAAATTTATGCTCAAAATCAAATTTTAAAAAAACTACCTACTTCTCAATATTTGTTGTGGGGAAGCTAAAATTATGAAATAATCACTTCGAAAACAATACCTACTTACCTACTAAATGCATATTGTGGTCGAAATTATAAAAGAAACTGACTTTAATTGCCCAAAAGCGATAACAAACTGGCATTCCTAAGGCCATCATGGTGCACTTGGCACTTGATGTGCTTATAATAAATAATAATACTGCAACAGTGAAACAAAATACTCACAGTTTTGGGATTGGGATTAAGTATCTTATGTATCAATGACTTTGCCCCATGAGAAAACCAAAATGGACAAGAAAATTCTGCAGCATTTATCTACACGTCGATCAAAACAAAAATGTTAGAAGTTTCATAATTATAATGTTCTAGATCTAAATGATAGCATGATAATGAATTAATCTAACAACAAAGCTTCGTCTTTGTTTGCAAGGGGAACAAAAGATCAAACAGGAGGTGTTTGTAGACTATGCCCTCAACATGATAAAATTAAACTCGCAAGATGAAAGTGTGGATTAGAGGCATATCTGACACAACCTCCAAACATGAAATGGAACATGATGCATAGAAAATGGAAACGAAACATAACTGTCGGCATTTAAGGTGCTAATTACAACTACAAGGAGCACGAAGAGGAAACATAAGCATTCTTGCCACAAACTTTTACATAACTCAAAAGTGAGAAAATTGAATTAGTTTGTAAGCAGGGGTGGTCAAAAGATCATGACTCACACCACATAACACTTTGGAAATCAATGGGTCATTCATTAACCTACACAAATTGATGGAAGCTAACCTTTTTGTACAAGTTTGGAAGTTCTATCTCATTAAATGGAAGATATCCAGCCATCAGAACAAACAGGATTACTCCACATGACCACACGTCAGCAGCAGCACCATCATAACCCTGGTTACTGAGAACCTATTGGGCAATATTAGTGTAAAAAATTCAAACACATAAGAAAAGCAAGCATATTATTTGCATTAAGAGATAAACAATGAAGAAACTTGATTTCATGATTAACCTACTATAAATGATTGAAACGCACATGGCTTTTCACAGACAAGGAAGCTAAAAATTTGTAAGTTGTTGATCACATAGAAATTTAACAAATACCAAAATTGTCATTTTATAATTCAGGAAGAACAGATTCATGACAATATGAAGACATGTTAATGTATGAAGGATGAGAAATAACTTCACAAAAACATGCAATTTCAGTTTAGAAGATCAGCAACAAATCACCTTAATGAACACCATTAAAAAATTAAAAAAGTTATCTCTTTCAAATCATTTCTGTATGTCAACATAGTTCAGAAGTTAAAGAGTGACCCACAACCAAAACAAAAGAGATCAGTTTTAAGTTACTTATCGGTTTCTGCAGCAGTTCAAGACATACAAAATTTCACTGATTGTCAGTTGACATACACCTCATAGTGCAAATCCTATCTCCTCTATAAGTTTGCATTATGTTAAAAGTATTAATTCATAGCTAGAGTGTAGGCTTCAATTGATACTGATGGATAACTACATCCATCATTAAGAAAAAATTACCAAAACTTTTCATTGACCAAAAAACTTTTGGTTATTTGATTAGAATTTCTTTAAAAGATTTATCGGCATGGAAATAAAGAATAATACCATAAAAAGATAGATCTTGAATCTCAGCAATTGAAATATAGCAGTCCAAAATATAACATGCCAACATAGATACGCAATGGCCAGAATCAAAGCAGCAGTAAAGCATGGGAAAAAATATTATATATTTATTAAATGATCTAAAAGCTTAGGAATTAGGAGGGAGCACCTCAGGTGCAACATAGTTTGGGGTTCCGCAGGTGGTGTGAAGAAGTCCAACCCCCTGTTCATGATATACAAAAACCATGAGAAAGAGAGAGACTCACTTGACAGGCAAAAAAAAAAAAAAAGAATAAGGAAGAGAAAACTCTTCAATGTATAAAGGCAAAGAGAATGAGATCGTACTTTTTGGGGTAATGCACTCAGTCCAAAGTCAGAAACCTTCAAATTCCCATAAGTATCAAGGAGAAGATTTTCAGGCTACATAATACAAGGAAAGGAAGATTAGTTAAGACTCAGGACCCAGACAAGATGACACGATCCCAATTGCTAAAAGAAAATGAATGCAGATAACCATGTGCACCTTTAAGTCTCTATGGTACACACCCTTATTGTGACAATGATCTACAGCATCTATGAGCTGTTGAAAGTATCGCCTGGAATCATTTTCAGTCAGTTTTCCCTGGTGAACCTGCAAATCCAGGTCAAGTATAAAGATAAACATGTTTGAAAAAAAAATAGAAGAAAAGAACCTACATAATTAAAACCATCATATATGCTAAGTTTATTATATTGGAGACCTCAGCAAAAACTCCCTGACAAAATAAAATCAAATAAATTCTTTTAAATATTTCATTCAAGCTATGTAAGAAAAGAGATTTCATCATTATCTCCATGCAACAGGACAGAAATGGCTTACAATTTTATCAAAGAGCTCTCCTCCAGTCACAAACTCGATAATGATATATATCTTTGTCCGGCTTGCCAAAACCTATAATTCAAATGAACAGAAAGATGTGTCAACAACGATAAATAATAAATCAAGGTAGCTAAAATCATGAAATATATCATGAAGCATTCAAGCATACCTCATGCAACCTAACTATGTTGGGGTGCCTGACAATCTTCATAATTGATATCTCTCTCTTAATCTTGAATGGAACACAAAACAGAAGTCAGCCATATAATTTACCAGTAGAAAGATGAAAAATATATGAAGATGTATGTTTGATATGTGCCTTGTGTGTACAAGAAGCATCGTGTCATTAAAACATGACTCCTTTGCAGAATTATTTATCCTACTCTACTAAGGCCATATATATCCAAACTTTCAGTGGCACTACATTTTCAAGATTAATCTCTAGGGAATGGAAAATACATTGCCCTGCTACCGCATTTCCAGATGACATTAGTTTTTAAATTCAATAACAAATAACTTGCCAGAGCTTAAAAAAAGGAAAAGTAATAAGAAACACAATTGGAGTGCCAATCTGGAAGCATAAGTTATTAAAAGTAGAGCAAGATATAATAACAAAATTAAAGAAAACCCCAATTCCATTTTGTTCATTTCAAAGGAAATCACCTAATCTACTTAACAAAGTTAAATAACATAAAAATCCGAAAAAAGGTTTTATAGAGCAGGAAGAAGCAAGTACCTGATCAACCATTTTGTGCTTAAGAACAGTAGTTTTAGCCATAACTTTCATGGCTACGCTCTCTCCGGTCTCTCTGTTCTGCGCAAACTTAACCTTAGCGAAGGTTCCTTCACCAATGGTCCTTCCAACCTCATACTTCCCTACCTTCTTTGTTCCCTTCATCATGATTCCTCAATACTCACATTCCCTACAAAAACACTTCCAATTTCTCTCAATTTCTCAACTACGTTTACCAAAATTCTACCAAACCGAAATATACAATTTATCCAGCAAAGAACGGGAAAAAAAAAAAAAATAAATAAATAGTTTCAGCTAAAAATGAAATGTTAACAGTTAATAAACAACCAGCGACATCTGTATTTAGAATGCTATATTAGAATTGGTACTTTACAGTTAAGATCAACATAAAAACCTAGAAATTAGATGAAAAAGGCATAAAAGGAATCGAGAATCGCAGAGAGTTGACGCAATCGTGTTTAATTTTACCGTAAAGTTGATAGTTGAGAATTGGCGACGATTAAATTTGGGAGCTCCGGCAGATGATTTGGAGTAAGTAATTGCTAGCTGCGACATGGACTTTGCTATTTACAGGATTTCATTATTAGCATTGACGATTAGACATAGTATTAGTACCAGAAATGAAAAGACGTGTCTGTCTTTCAATACAACGACAAATCCAAGCTCTGCTTGGCTTGCAGTTGCAGCTGCGCTGCGCTGCCTCTCAAATTATTTATGCTACCAAAATTTAATTCAATTATTAGCAAAATTTAATTCAATTATTTGTGTCGTCACTTCACATTTCCAACTATATTTAATAAATATTCAATATCCTTCACAAAAAAAAAATAAATAAATAAATAAATATTCAATATTGTAATTATAAATCAATAATTAAGTCCCTTTCAAAAAAAAAAAATCAATAATTAATTAATTAATTTTTTTTTTAATTCTCGATTAATTAACACATCTTACACACCCTTAAAATAAATAAATAAATAAATAAAGTCACATTTGATTCATTTTATTATCAATTTTCTATTTATAATTAATCACTCAAATAATTGATCTATTATTATTGAAATGAATTGATATATTATTGTTATTATTATATATCACACAATAAGTTGTTATATTCGCATTTGAATATTGAAAAGTTATTATTCTTTCTTTTCTTTTCTTTTTGACATAAAAAGGTTATTATTCACTAAGCAGTTTTCCACTTTATTAACTTTTCTTAGGTAATATAAGATATATCATACAATCTTGATTGAAACTTTGAAAGGTTTTGAAGTTTTGAGAGCCGGATGAAACTTGTTAAGATTTGGAAAACTTCATTTTTTCTTTTTCCTTTTTGAAGTATTACAGCTATTATGATATACATTTACGGTTCGAATCATGCTTTTAAAATACGTATGGTAGGTGATGTATGACCAACGCTAGAAATATGAACTAGATAAAAACTTTAGATAGAAACCAAGAGAATTAGGGATTAGAAACAAAAATCGGAGAAACACAGAAGAACATATGAGACTAGAGGAACACAATAATCATTCAATTCACTAATCAAGTCTGATTACAATAGACTCTGAATGGGCCTACGAACCTCTGACCACCAAAAATGTTAGAGGATAATTACATAACATTGATATATTGGTAATCGAGTGATGAATTTTTTTATTTTTTTTTCAAGTAATCAAGTGATGAAAATTTTGGAGACAATTTTATTGATCAGTGTTATGGACTTATGGTTGAATATACAAATGTGATATATGATGAAAAAATCAGTTAGAAATAAGAAAATACTGCTTCTTCCTTTTTTGTGCATTATTTGCTTGATATATATATATATATATATATTAAGTATTACAAGTTACAATTTACAACTATTATAATAGGATTGTCAAACCTACCAAAATAAAACAATACATATATGGTGTTGTTCATTGAAAACAATGTTTTCATCGGTGTTGCCAACAGGGGCGTAGCTCAACTGGTAGATGGACGAGCTTGAGGTTTGAGCAAATAACTCTTAGATGAGCGACTCGAATCCTACCAATGACGAAAACTTTCAAAAAAATATATGGTCCCGGATTAATAGATATTATCAAAAAAAAAAAAAAAAAAATTCATTCGTGTTCGAAAATACGTCTCTAGGCACTAGGTAGCCGCCGCCCGTCCTAATTAGGACAAAATCGGCCTTATTAGGCAACGGGTAAAATAACGGGTGAGTTGGCCAATTTGTCGGCCGATTTTGCTAATTAATCGTTTAGGCAAGGTGAAAATCGTTTATATATCCTAATTATACTATTTAAAATTAGAATATTGAATTTTTATTTTTTTTGGAAGAGACTAAATATTAGTTTTGTATTTAGGAAAAATAATTAAAAATAAAATAAATTCCCGACTGCCTAGGCGCACTATCTAGATGCCGCCTAGGCACTAGATGTTGGTCTAACGCCTAGCATTTACTAGAAATCTAGAACATCGGTTTTCATTAAACTAATAATAATGGAGGCGCATACGTGTATAATCTTATTGAAGTTTTCTCATTTGGGGATTCGGTCACTGTTATGAGCTCATAGTCTAAAAATTAAAATCCACACTTCATTCTAGTTATAACTTATAAGTATTACCAAGACCGAAAAGAGTAAAAGGGATTAGACATCTTGATTGTGTTTTATATATTAAAATTTGATTAGAATAATTGATTCTAATACGAAGATAAAAGTGAAATGAATCGCCTGTGGCTGTGGATCGGAAGTCAAAAGCGAGGACTTCCAACAATAACCAAAATTCTGATGTAGTTTCACTTAGGCCCCTATAAACTTGAAAGAGCAATTATTAATTTAGTCTATATATATTTTTTTAATTTATCAATTATTTAATTAAATTTACATCTTTAGCCTGCGTGGTCACTAAATTATTTTAAAATACATTACTTAGTTCCCTTTAACCATAATTTTAAAACATTACATATTTTTGCTTTTTGATTTTAACCGAAAAATACAATTTTATCTTCAAAACTATAAAAGTTTGACTACTTTAACTAACTTCCAATCAAAATTTGACACATGTTAAATTTATTAGTAAATATCATGGAAAAAGATAAGACTATTAATTTAGTCCCTATATTTCTTTTGATTTTATGAGTTTTTGACTCGGTCCCCTTGAGATTGCCGAGAAGAAAGAGTGATTTTCCCAACCTTCCCTTTACTGCTGCTAAGGTCAAGAAGGCGGTCTTCGACATGTATCCTACCAAAGCCTCTAGGATTGACAGGATGCCCGTTTTATTTTTTCAGAAGAACTGTGATACATTGGGTGAGGGTGTCACAGCATCATGTCTATGATGTCTTAATGATGGGGACTCTCTAGATATAGTAAATGGTACTCTAATTACTTTGATACCCAAAATCTCCAACGCCAACAGTATTACTGACTTCAGGCCTATAAGCCTCTTTACTGTTATTTATAAATTTGTGGCTAAATCACTTGCTAACTGGCTCCATTTAGTGATAGGGGATGTAATCTCGGAGATCCTTTTGTTCTTGGTAGGTTAATTACCGAAAATGTAATTATTGGTTTCGAGTGTATTCACGCACTCCGAACCCGTAATCGAAAAAAGGCTCAGTGGCTCTTAAACTCGATATGTCAAAAGTATATGATCGTGTTGAGTGGGGTTTTGTGTCTTCGATGATGATGATAAAATTGGGATTCTCTAGTGCTTGGGTGGATCGGATTATGCGGTGTGTTACTTCTGTCTTCTTTTCCTTTTTGATCAATGGAGAAGTTTGTGGTGCTCTTAAACCATCTCGTGGTCTTCGACAAGGGGACCCTTTATCCCCCTACTTGTTCTTGATCTATGCTGAAGGACTATCATGTCTGATCCATAGAGCGGTTTCGTGTGGTGATATTACTGGTTATAGGTGTGGTAGTACTGGCCTCTTTATTTCTCATTTATTTTTTACTAATGACAATCTCCTTTTTACAAAAGCTGATGACAAGAATTGTAGGACTATGAAGAGGATTCTAAATGATTATGCCTTAGCTTCGAGTCAAGTAATTAATTTCAACAAATCAACTATTTGCACAAGCAAGTCGATTCCTATGGCTGTAAGGATTCGGCTTGCTGATATTGTGGGTGTTAATCTTGTTAGATGTCATGATAGATGTCTCGATCTCCCGAGTTTTGTTGGTAAAAACAAAAGACAGCTTTTTGAGAATCTTAAGGATAAGGTTTGGAGGAAGGTCAATGGGTGGAAGCATAAACTTTTTTCAGCTGCAGGGAAAGAGGTTTTAATCAAAGCTGTTATTCAATCTATTCCGTCCTATACCATGAACCTTTTTCACCTCCCTAAAGGGTTTATCTCTGATGTTCATAGGTTCTGTTCTCGTTTCTGGTGGGGTAGCACCAATGTTAACAGGAAACTTCATTGGGGTTCGTGGGTGAGATTATGTGAGGGGAAAAATAATGGGGGGCTTGGTTTTAGAGATCTCTCCCTCTTTAACCAAGCTATATTGGCTAAACAATGTTAGCGTATTGCTAATTGGCCCAATTCATTGGTTGCTAGGGTGATTAAGGGAAGATATTTTCCTACAACTAATTTTCTCCATGCTGTTAACTGCTCTGATGTTTTTTTTTTTTTTTGAGGAGTTTTCTTTGAGGCCGGGAGCTCATTAAGGCTGATTCACGATGACGGGTTGGTGCATGGTCCTCTATTTCCATCTATAATGACCGATGGATACCTCGTCCTCATTCTTTCAAGATCCAATCCCCTCCGATTCTTGGTAAGGAAGCCTCGGTTAGATCTTTGATTACCGACTCTGGCTATTGGAATATTCCCTTGATTAGATCTTCTTTCTCTTGTCATGAGGTCAAAGCCATTTTAAGCATTCCTCTTAGTGCTTAGGCAGGTGACTCTATCCTCTAGCATTATGAAAAGGATGGTAACTATATGGTAATGAGTGGATATAAGCTTGGTAAATCACTTCAATTTATCAATTCCCCTTCTGGCTCAATTGATCCGGGTTGGTAGAATTCCATTTGGAAGATTAAAGTTCCTCCGAAAGTGAAGAGCTTCATCTAAAAGGCTTGTAAAAATTGGTTACCTAAGGTGGTCAATCTTGCTGGGCGTGGTATACCAATTGATGTAGTTTGCCAAGCTTGCTCCAAAAACAACGATCCATGCTCTATGGAGTTGTGATGGTCTCAAGAGTATTCGTTCGGCCTATTTTTTCAACACAGGTCCTAAATAGAGGGATGATATGCAGTTTCATGACATTTTTCAATTTTACAATCGTGTTCTCAGGATGGAAAATTTGGAAATTTTATACATTGTTTGGTGGAGAATTTGGTACTGGAGAAATCAGAAGATCCATTATGGTTCTAATAGTAACTTTGAGGTTATGGTTGCTTAGGCTTCTTATTTTTTGGAGGAGTTCAAAAGTGTCAGGTTGTCTATCTCTTCTCCTCCCAATTCTATTTCTGTTTCTAATGATTTGTTGGTGAAATGGTATGCACCCCCTTTTGGTCCCTGTAAGGTTAATTTGGATGCGGCTATCTTAATGGATCATCAGCTAATTGGGGTGGGGGTTGTTGTTCACAATGCGGATGGTCAGGTCTCTATCTCTTCGACGCAGAGCCTCACTGCTTGCTTCTCCCTCAGTCGCGGAGGCAAATGCCATCTTGAGAGGTCTACGCCTTGTGGTAGATTATGGTATTCTTCCTGCTGTGATGGAAAGTGATGCGAAATGGGTCGTATATCTAATTAATTATGGCAGTGATTCTCAGGCTGACATTGGTGCTATTATTAGAGATATTGTGTCTCTTTCTAGTCAATTTAGTATTTCTATTTCTTTTGTTCCAAGAGATGCCAATAAGGCTGCTCATACCTTGGCTAAATTTGCCTTAAGGTTTGCTGGTGACTGGTTTTGGTCTAAGGAGATCCCTCCTTGGCTTGAGTCTGTTTTGTTGATTGATTCCTCCCCTTTGGTTGGTTAATGAATTTTCCCCTTTTAAAAAAAGAGTTTTATTTTTATTTTTTAACTATGTTAGTTTTTTTGGGTGTATGTGATAATTAATATCTGAAGGAGATAATTTTTCTCAAGATAAATATTATAACTAGTAATATCATGTAATAGTGCTTATCTAGTTCCCCAACAATGGAACTCGTATATTGGTAATCGAGTGATGAATTTTTTATTTGTTTTTAAGTAATCAAATGATGAAAATTTTGGAGACAATTTATTGATCAGTGTTATGGACTTATGGTTGATTATACAAATGTGATATATCAAGAAAAATTCACTTAGAAATAAGAGAAGGGTTAATAGTACTAATGCCCCCTGAACTTATAGAGCGGTTGCATAGTGCCCCTAAACTTTTTTTCTTTGCACTAAACCCCTTGAACTTTCATTTATTAGGAAAAGCTAACAGAAGAGGGACGGACGTCAAAGGAAAATTACACTTACACGCCTTAATTATATACATAATTGCACTAAACTGAAAAAAAATATATAATAATAACACAAAAACACCCTTTTGACTTGACTAATGTCTAAAAAAATAAAAATAAAATATTAATAATTTAAAATAATAATAATAATAATAATAATAACAACAACAACAATTAAACTACCCATATTTTCAATTAAACAAAATTAATTTAACAAAATAATAAATCAATAATACATTTCACTTCATCATCATTGTCATTATTCATCATCACCTTTTTTTAATTCAATGAGAGATCAAATTGAATGAAGAGATCAAATTCAATGGACTAACTTCAATTAAATTCTTTAAAATAAAAAAAATATAAAAAAAATATAAAAAAAAAAACCATCTTCATCCATATTCATTTTCATCAAACCCAAAATTTAAATTTATTTGAAAAGTTACTTAAAAAAATTTAAGAATACAAATTTTTTTATCATTTTCTCACCTAATCTCCAAATTCTTTCTATCATCAACACCACCACACCAAATCCAGAAATTCATCATAAAAAAAAATGAAAAAAAAAACTAATTAAATTTTAAAATAAAACTAATTATAATTATAATTAGTGAACCAAATCTCACCGGTGAATCAACACTAGTGAAACACCCACCACCATAATTATAAAGTAATATTAAAATAATAATAAATTAAAACTAAATTAAAACGAAAAAAATTAAAATTAAATAATAGATTAATTTAATTTAATTTAACAAAACCCACATTTCATCATCATCTTCTTCATCAAACCCTAGCCACCACCACCCTAACTCACCAAAATCACCAGCCGCCACCACCCTACGATACGTTGATCTTCTCCAATCGAGGAGATCAAACCCAACAAAACCATCTCCTCCCGCCTTCGATCTCATGTCTCTCAGTCTCTCATCGACTCTCTCTCTCTCTCTTCATCTCTCTCTCTCTCATCTGGTGGGAAGGTGAAAAAGGTGGTGGTGTTTGTGGCGGTGAGGGAAGCTGGATTTGTGGGGGTTTGTGGCGGCGAGGGTCTGTGGTGGTGTTGATAACATGTTTGTGGTTGAATGTGTTTGGAGTTTTTGAATGTGTTTGGTGTATTTTTGATGTGTTTTTGGGTGGATGTTGAATGTTGATTTTTTGATTTTGGGTAGTGGTGGTGTGTTTTTCGTCGAATGGGGGTGGTGGTTTGATTTTCTGGGTTTTTTTATAGATGATGATGGTGGATGGCTGGATGATGTTGTTGAATATTTTTGATTGATAATGATAATGATGAAATGAGGATGGATATTTTGTGTTTGAAGATGAATTTTGATGAATGATTTCTAGAATTTTGATGAAGAAGATGATGTTTGTGGTGGTGTTGATAACTTTCAGTGTGGTGTTCTAAGTTTGGAGGTGTTGATGATAAATTTATGGATTTGGTGTGGTGGTGTTGATGATAGAAAGAATTTGGAGATTAGGCGAGAAAATTATAGAAAATTTTGTATTTTTAAATTTTTTTAAGTAATTTTTTAAATAAATTTAAATTTTGGGTTTGATGATGATGAATAATGACAATGATGATTAAGTGAAATGTATTGAATTAATATTTTGTTAAATTAGTTTTGTTTAATTGGAGATATGGGTAGTTTAATTGTTATTATTATTATTTATAAAAAAAATAGACTTTAATCAAGTCAAAGGGTGTTTTGTGTTATTATTATATTTTTTTCAGTTTTAATGCACTTATGTATATAATCAGGGTGTGTAATTATAATTTTCCTTTAAAGTCCGTTCATCATGTCAGCTTTTGCCAATAAATGAAAGTTTATGGGATTTAGTGCCAAGAAAAAAAGTTGATGGGGCACTATGCAACCGCGTTATAAGTTCATGGGACATTGGTTCTATTAACCCATAAGAGAATAATACTTTTTTTTTTTTTTTGAATTATTTGAGAGAGAGAGATATATATATATTAAGTATTATAAATTAAAAATTACGACTATTATAATAGGATTATCGGACCTACCAAAATAAGACGGTACATACACGACGTTCATGGAAAACAATGTTATCATTAAACTAAGGGATAATTACCCCGGTGACCATCGAATTGATGACACACTATCAAAATGGCTACTGGATTGGAAAATTGTTCTAAAATGTCCATTTTTGGCGAATTTTATGACACTAATGGCCATTCCATCCAATTCCATTTAATTCCATCAAATTCTATCAAATAAGTGGCATTTTGGTAAATAAAGGGATGCCATTAATTTATTTTAAATGTTTTTTGGAAATCAATTTTTTTCAATGAGTGGTATTTTGGTAAATAAGTGGATAACATTAATTTATTTTAGATGTTTTTTAGAAATCAATTTTTTCTTTTTTGAAAAGAATAATTATATTTTTGTGTGTGTGTGTGTGTGTGTGCGTGTAGGGATATCAAATGAGATGTAAAATAATAATAATAAAAAGAGTTAGTGATTTCTAAAGTCACTGATTTGGTGAAGCAATCCCTAAACAGCCATTAATTTTTCAAAATGACTCAAACTAATTATTATAATTTATAATTTCAGGACATCCAACTAGAGCCACATGTTTTAATAAGTTCAAATGTTACATATATATATGTGGAAATTACTGAAAATGACCACATATATTAGGGAAAATTTGTTTTTAACCACAAACGAACTTTTAATTGTTTATAACCACTTTTTTGAGAAATTACTGAAAAACCCTCATATAAAAACCACCCCCAAACCCCCTCTCTCTCCTTTCCACTCTTTATTTTCTCTCTCCTCTGCTCTCTCTCCCCGATCTCCATCTCTCTCTCTCTTTTCCCTAGAAGTCGTCGCGCTAACGCAGTCAAACAACGCCGGAAGTCGTTGCGGCATCGCCGGACCTCGTCGCCAACGTTGGAAGTCGTTGCTGCTACGCAGGAAGGGTGGCGCTGTCGCGCTACTGTTGCTGCACGAAGAGTGGCGTTGTCGTGCACTGCTGTTGCTACGCCAACGACGACGGGCTGTCGCTTGAGATTCACGGCTGTCGGAGCCCCCCTCCGTCGGCGACGTGATCTGCAAAATGGGGAAACAAAAAAAAAAACCTAATTTGTGAATTGTGGGAATTTGGGGAAGAAAGGTTTCAAGTTTCACATATTTGCATTTTAGGTATGATTTCAAGTTTCACTTATTGTATTTTAGGCATGATTTCAAGTTTCAAATTTCATTTTAGTCATGATTTCAAGTTTCACAATTCAAGGTTTTAGCCATGATTTCAAGTTTGAGATTAAAAAATAAAAAAAAATAAAAATAAATAAATAAATAAAAAAACAACTAACTAATTTCAGGGATACTCTTGTAATTTACGGACATACATTAATTTTTTTTTTTAAAAGTGGTTATTAACAATTAAAGTTTCAAAAGTGGTTAGTAACAAAAGTTTAATAATTCAAATGGTTATTTATGGTTTTCTCTTTCTCTCTCTCTATATATATATATTTATTTTTTAAGAAGATTAATGTTACAAAATCAAAAAAATATAAAAAACAAAGAAGAGACACGTGTATTGATCTAAATCATTTATTTTATTTTTTGAAAATAATTATTATATTTAGTGTGTGTAAATATATATATATATATATTATATACACACACACTAAATATAATAATTCTTTTCAAAAAAAGAAAAAAAATTGATTTCAAAAAAATATCTAAAATAAATTAATGGCATCCCTTTATTTACCAAAATACCACTTATTGGATGAAATTGGATGAAATGACCATTAGTATTTTAAAGTTCACCAAAAATGGTCAGTTTAGAACAACTTTCCAATCCAGTGACCATTTTGATAGTGTGTCATCAATTCGATAACCAATGGTTTAATTATCCTTAAACTAATAATGATGGAGTAGCAGACGTGTATAATCTCATTAAAAAAATTCATTTGGGGATTCTGTCACTGTCATGAGCTCATAGTCTAAAAATTAAAATCCACACTCCAGAGAGATTAGACATCTTGATTGTGTTATTTATATATAAAAATTTGATTAGAATAATTGATTCTAATACGAAGATAAAAGTCAAATGGATCGAAAGTCAAAAACGAGGACTTCCAACAATAACCAAAATTTTGAAGTAGTTTCACATTGGCCCCTATAAATTTGAAAGAGCAATTATTAATTTAGTCTCCATATATTTTTTTAAATTTGTCAATTATTTAATTATATTTAGTTATTTACATCTTTATCCTGCGTGGTCACTAAATTTTTTAAATTAAATTACTTAGTTCCCTTTAACCATAGTTTTAAAACATTACATATTTTTGCTTTTGATTTTAACCGAAAAATACAATTTTATCGTTAAAATTATAGAAGTTTGATAACTTTAACTAACTTCCAATCAAATTTTGACACATGTTGTTAGATTTATTAGTAAATATTATAGAAAAAGATAAGACTATTAATTTAGTCCCTATATTTCTTTTAATTTAAGAGATTTTATTTTATTTTATTTTATAACTATGTTAGATTTTTTTGGTATACGTGATCGTAAAGTTTTGTAAATGCATCAATTGAATCCTTATGTTAGTCGACCAGTTGTCAAACTTAATGATTTCAAGGGTATTTAATTTTTATTTTTTAATTTGGAGACATGTATTATATTTTTATTGAATTACAACTCAAGGTTAAATTGTAAAATTTTATAATGTTAAAGGATAAAATTGTATTTTTAAACTCTTCAATTAAAGTCAAGAGCAAAAATGTCAGTTTACATATTCTGGCAATCTTTGAATGTCATAGTTTTTCCTTAGAGGGACCTAATTAATGTATTTCGAAAGGTTAGGGATCTTGGACATCGAAAAAGTAAAACATGATTAAAAAAACTCATAAATAGAGGGAAAAAAAACATAAGGGTTGAATTGGTAATAGCTTAATTTGAAATGAAAGAATTCTTTTGGCAAAATAGCTTTAGTTAGGGGGCGGGATCAACATCTTTGTGCTAAAGAAAAAAACACAAATTGTCTTACTTTGTTGAGCCTCCGTTGCAGGTGATTAGTTTGCTGGATAATGACGCTCAAGGGATGGCCCTTGCGCGTTCTGTTTCTGTTAGTTTCTAGCTTTGTTCTCTGGGCTTTGCCCTCCATTTTACCACAAAAAAAAAAAAAAAAAAAACACAAATTGTCTTTAAAGAATAAAAAAAATGTGAATTCTAAAAAAAATTATATTTATTATTTCAAATATATAAAACAATAAACACAAAACAAAACGATATGTCGTTTTATTGGCATATTAAAGTCTTTCCTCTTTTTGCTCTCTGAAAAGTTGAGTGAGGGTAGTTAGGTGGGTTATTTTCTCTTTGATTCCTTCGGTTTTTCCAGGTTTCTTTAGTTGTTTTCTTAGTGATGGAGACAGAAGATATTGCAGCTTTGTGTGCATCTTTGACTATTAGTAGTCGAGATGGGCCTATTCAATTATTACATGAGGAGCTTATGGTTGAGGCATAGCAGAGGTTGTCTTTGTGTATAGTGGGAAAAATTCTATCCAGCAAGAAAGTTAATAGAGATGCTTTTATGCGTGTCATTGGGAAGATATGGCAAGTCAGGCGAGGTCTGGTTATTGAATATGTTACAGGTAACACATTTACTTTTCATTTTAAGGATGCGTACGATCTTGAGAGGGTTATGTCCGGGAGTCCATGGAGCTTCGACAATGCTCTTTTAGTTCTGAAAAAACCTAAAGGAAAGGGAACTATTGAATCTTTACGCTTTGATAAGGCAGATTTTTAGGTGCAGATTCACCAAGTTCCTATTCTATGTATGACATATGAAATAGGGAAATTCTTGGGTGGAATGATAGGTGATGTGTTAGAAGTGGATGGTGGTGCTTCCGGAGATTATGTAGGGAAATTCTTGCGAGTGAGGGTTCGTGTGAATATTGAGAGGTCTTTAACTCGTTGTTTGAGGGTGGATATTCTAGGTGATAGAGCTATTACTACAATGGTTCTTCGTTATAAGAGACTTCCGAATCATTGTTTCAAATGTGGAATGGTAAATCATTTAACTTCAGAGTGTACAGAGGTTGAGTCTATTCCTACTGTTAATGGTAAGGCAAATTTCCCTTTTGGAATTTGGCTTAAAGCTTCTGGTCCTCTTAGAAAATCCAGTTTTCAGAATCAGAGAGGATTTTCTTTCTCTCATGTTTCGGAAGGCGGTCACCGGAGTTTTGACAGAGGTAGAGAAGAGTTGGAACAAAAGTCGGTAAATGGAGTGGGTGGAGATGCGGTCAGCGATGATGTAGGTATCTCAATGGCTAAATCAAGTGGCACTCTAATACAAGATAGTTTGAGGAATGATTCGATTGTGGCAGGGGAAAAAGGAGGTGAACAATCAGAGTTGGGCTCGATGTCTGCAGTTAGTGGCACTAATTAGGCGATTGAGAATGTCGAGTTCTTAATGGACAATGGGACAGAAATGAGAGTATTTAATGCTAAGGAGGTAGAGGAAGTTACGTGCAGATCAAGCTGTTTGGGGGACTGTGAGATGGCTAGTGGGTCGGTTCCTGCGGGTCAAGTCTTCTCAGCCCAAGGTGATGGGTATGATTTTCAAGCCCAGAATATTCAAGGTGCAGTTTGTTTGCCTATTGGGCCTTGTGTTGAACAAGTTGAGGAAGAAAATATTATTAATGGCCCAAATCCTTTCCAGCCTGCTGAGATGGGGCTGTTGGGTTGCGATCCGGGCCCTTTAAGTAGTCGGGTTAGGAAGGTAAAGATTTTGGGGAAAGATTCACAAATCCCTCGTTCTAAGAATAAGGGAAAGGTAGTTCAGAGCTCAGATTTTCAGAGAGGAAAACGTAAAATTGATGAAGTGGAGAGCAATGTTATTCTTGGCAGTCTAAAATCAAGAAGGCTTGAGGTCAACAATGATAAGGAAGGAAGAAGTGTGGAGTGTGAGGATTCTGTTGGGGTTACCAGTGTTTTGGGTTTACCAATAAAAATGGAAGCAAGTATATCGATCGGCCAGTCTTCGACGGCCCGCCGAGTCCAATGAATATCATGTCTTGGAATGCTCGGGGGCTGGGCAGTTCCCATGCATTTAATTCATTGCTTTCTCATAAGCAAGCGATTAATCCGGATGTGTTGTTCTTAATGGAGACGAAGGCTGATCAAGTTAGAATGGAGAGATTACGAGTTAGGCATGGTTTTTCAGGAAAGTTAGTCGTTAATTGTAGTGGTAAATCTGGTGGGTTGTGCTTATTTTGGATAGCCAATGTTCAGGTGGTTCTTTTGAGCTTCTCTGTGGCTCACATTGATGTACGTATAAAAATTGATATGAGTCATTTGTGGAGATTGACGGGTTTTTATGGGGATCCAGATGGCAATCAGAGATTTCATTCTTGGAATTTGTTAGAAGGTTAGCAAGTATGTATTCCTTGCCTTGGGTTTGTATTGGAGATTTTAAAGAGGTGTTGATTAATTCTGAGAAAATGGGTGGGCTTCCGAAAGATTGGAAGGTCCTAGCTGATTTTCGTGAAGTTTTGGACGATAGTGGTCTTAATGATCTAGGTTATGTTGGTCCTAATTTCACTTGGAGTAATAAGAGAGAAGGTGTAGCCATGATTTTTGAAAGGCTTGACAGGTGTTTGGGTAATTTAGAGTGGAAGAATTTGTTTCCAGATTTTGTTGTTCATCATCTTGATTTCTGGCATTCTAATCATCGGCAGATTCTTTTAAGTTTGAAGGATAAGTTGGTGGGAGTTAACGAATTTAATTACAGAAGACGCTTCCATTTTGAGGAGTGCTAGAGCGATAACAATGAATGTAGGGATCTTATCTCTATGGAATGGATTGAGAGGAGAGGTTCTTCTGCAATGGATGGGGTTCTAGACAAATATTAAGGCTTGTGGTAGTCGTTTGGAGTCTTGGAATATTTTGTATAGGCGTCGGCAGAAAGAGATTATTATAAACAAAAAGATGGAGCTCCAGAATGCCTATAACAACATTCGGTCGGGGTCATGGATGACAATCCAAGCGATTGAATCTCAATTGGATTGTTTGTTGGAGACCGAAAAGCGTTATTGGAAGCAAAGTTCTCGTATTGATTGGCTTAAGTGCGGTGATCGTAATACGAGGTTCTTTCATATGAAGGCTACTATTCGCAAGAGTCAGAATAAGATTGAGGGTCTGTTGGGTGTGGGTGGGTAGTGGCATAATTCTAAACGTGGGATTGAGAAGGTAGTGCTTGACTATTTTGGTGATTTGTTCTAGTCCAATTACCCTTCACATGATGATATGAACTTTATTTTGGATGGAATCCAGCCTAAACTTTCTTCTCATATGTGTAATTTTCTGGATTCGACCTTTACTGAGGAAGAGATAAGGAAGGCTGTGTTCGAGATGGGGGCTATGAAGGCTCGGGGTAGGGATGGTTTTCCGACGATGTTTTATCAGAGGTTTTGGGACAAAGTGGGTCCAAGTGTGATTCGGGCCTGTTTGGAATGTCTAAACTGTGGAGCTTCGATAGAGCAAATGAATGATACTCTTATCACTCTTATTCCAAAAAAGAAGATTTCGGTTAGAATTACTGATTTTAGGCCCATAAGTCTCTGTAATGTCATTTACAAAATTGTTGCTAAGACTATAGCCAATCGTTTTCGTCTAGCTTCGAATGGAGTGGTTTCAAAAACCTAAAGTGCCTTCATTCCGGGGAGATTAATTTCAGATAATGTTATGATCAGTTTTGAATGTATGCATCGTATCAAGAGGAGGAAGCGAAAGTTTGGGTCTATGGCAGTCAAGCTTGATATGTCCAAAGCTTATGACCGCGTGGGATGGGTTTTCGTCATGGAAATGATGCGTAGGCTGGGGTTTTCAGAAAGCTGGGTTAGCCTTATTTTTCGATGCATTTCTTCAGTTTCTTATTCTTTTTTGGTTAATGGCAATATTTCTGGTTTTATTAAGCCGACTCGAGGGTTACGTTAGGGCGATCCGATTTCCTCCTATTTGTTTCTTTTATGTGGGGAGGGTTTTTCGTCCCTGGTTAACCATGCTGTGAATAGTGGGGATTTTCAGGGGTTTAAATGCAGTCGTAATGGCCCGATTATTTCTCACCTCCTTTTTATGGGTGATTGTATGATTTTTGCAAAAGCCTCTGTCTCCAACTGTTTTTTGTTAAAAAGTTTGTTTGATATTTATGCTAAGGCATCTGGACAGATTATAAATTGCAAAAATTCCGCTATGTGCGTCAGTCCCTCTGTTTCGTTTCAGTTCAGAGCTCAATTAGCTGAGATTTTGGGTATTAGGGTGGTTGATTGCCATGAGCGATATTTAGGGCTGCCTTGTTTTTCTGGTAGGAGAAAGAGGGAGCTGTTCGCAGGTATTATTTCGAGGATTTGGGACAAGATTAAGGGGTGGCGAGATAAATTCCTTTCTACCGATGGTAAAGAAATTTTAATAAAAGCTGTAATTCAGGCTATTCCCACTTTTTCTATGAATTTATTTCAACTCCCTAAAAGTATTATTAATGAAGTTTATCGTCTTTGTGCTCGTTTATGGTGGGGAAGTTCAGGAACTTCTAGGAAGATGCTTTGGTGTACTTGGTCCAGATTATGTGAGACCAAAGATAAAGGTGGTTTAGGGTTTAGGAATTTGGAGGTGTTTAACCAGTCTCTGCTGGCTTCGCAAGGTTAGAGCATCATGTCTAATGAAGGTTCTTTGGCAGCTAGGGTGCTTAAAGGTTGCTATTTTACAGATGTGGCCTTTGTTGATGTTGTTATTGCTCCTTCATCCTCTTTTCTTTGGAAGAGCCTAATGTGGGGTAAGGAGCTTATTGTTGCAGGGTCTCGGTGGAAAGTAGGAGATGGTAGTCACATTCGCATATATAAGGATCGTTGGATCCCAGCACCATCTACTTTTCAACCTTTATCCAGTCCAGTTTTAGGAGAGCATGCTACGGTTAACCAGTTATTTAATCCTTTGGGTTCTTGGAATGTGGAGCTTATTAATTCAGTTTTTTGTAAGGATGATGTTTCGGCAATCTTGAGCATTCCATTAGGTAGCAGCCGAATGAAGGATTCCATTCAATGGCATTTCGATCAAAAAGGTTCCTTTACTACTAAGAGCGGTTACTGGCTGGGTTGTTCCTTGTTATCTGATGTTGGTTCTTCTTTCTCTAATTCATTTTCCGCCAGTTCTTTTTCTTGGTGGAAGGCATTGTGGAAGTTGAATTTACCTGCTGAGATTAAGTTTTTTGTTTGGAGGGCTTGTAACAATCTCTTGCCTACTAATGAGGTGTTGGCCTTGCGGCACGTTCCAGTGAGTAAGGCTTGCCCCTTCTGCAGATTTAAGTCTGAATCCATTCTTCATAGCCTATGGTGCTGTCCAGGTTTAAAGGTATTTCGTGTTGAATGATTTCAAAAATTACAGGACAATCATAAAGGTAAATTTCATTTTTTTTAATTTTATGATTGATTGCTTTTTTCGGTTGGGTGTGAGCGAGTTGGGACTGCTGTGTGTGTGCTTTTGGAAGATTTGGTCTCTTTGTAATGCTTTTGTGCATGGGTCGTTTGTTGATAAAAAGGTGGAAGTGGTCAATTGGGCTAGATTGTTTATTTCTGAATTTCAGGATGCTTGTGAAGTGAATGAGAGGTCTCCTAATCGGATTCCTTTTCGTAATCCTGTATGGCAGCCGCCTTCCCCTGGTAGTTTTAAGATCAACTGCGACGCTGCTATTAATGTGGTTGATTGTATGGTGGGCTTTTGGGATTGTTATTCGTAATTCGGAGGGGTTAGTTATGGCAGCCAGTTCTAAAAAAATTGCAGCGTCTTTCTCTCCTCAAGTGGCGGAAGCAGGTGCTATTCTCAGGGGCCTTCAGCTGGCTAGAGATTCTGGTTTATATCCCTGTAGGATTGATTCGGATGCCGAAGTCGTCGTTGGTTGGATCAATTCCAAAGCTTCTTTCTATTCTGATGTTGGGAATTTCATTGGTGATATTCATTTACTCCTAGATCAGATGCATTGTATTTCTGTAAATTATGTTCCTAGGAAGGCTAATATGGTAGCCCATAGTTTAGCCAAAAACGGTCTCTCCTGTGCTGAGAACATGTTTTGACTGGAGGATTATCCTCAGTGTGTTGGTTCCTTTGTTTTGGCGGATTGCCGAGCTTGTTTGTAGTCGGTTTCTTATATTTCAAAATATATATATATATATATATAACAATGCTTTGATATTCTAAAAGAATAAATATGAATTTTGATATTCTAAAACAATATTAGAATACCACCGCCCAATACATTTTTCCCTACAAATCCTAAATCCCCATCCCTATTTAGGGAAAACTTCCCCTTTAATGAGGATGAGAATGAATTTCAACGCCACTCTTGTAAATGGGGATACAGATGGATATAGTCATAGGGTTCAAAAATTAAATAGCACTTTTTGGGGGAGGGTTTGTGCAAATAGCACCACGTTAATAAGTCATGTTTTAATAGCACCAAAATAGGTGATGAGACCAAAATACCCCCACTTACTCTTTTCCTTTTTATTTTTTTTCTCGAAAATTCGAGACTTATTCATGATTTTTTCGAGACTTATTCATGCGTTTTCGAGACTTATTCCTGCGTTTCGAGATTTATTCTGTCGACCTCCATTAATGGCGACAGTGACGATCTGACGACGACACTAATTGACTCCGGAGATAGTTGGATCTGGAAGATTGAACAATGCCGAGTTCGTTGGCGCTATCGGTTTCATCAGATTCATGACAGATCGTCATAAATCGAACGATGAAGATTCGCGATGGTTTGGGTTTTGCTTCGTTTCTCTCTCTACACAACTCAAAAATGAAAACGAACACTTTGGTTACAATGATTGGCACTCGACGAACGTTTTCCCGGTGGTTTTACCGGTCAACTCGTCGGTCGGCGATGGCACCTCCATTGAAGCTCCATCAATGGAGGTTTGGGAAAAAGGAAGAAGAAGGTGAAGGACACCCAAGAGAAAAGAAAAGAAGCTGGGGGGTATTTTTGTCCAAATTCCATTTTTGGTGCTAATAAAACATGAGTTAGTAATGTGGTGATAGTTGCACAACTTCAAATTTCAAAAGTGTTATTTTGCCCCATTTCCTTTATAGTCATATAGGTTCCCATCCTCATTTTCCTAATTTTCCCAAAAACTTATTATTTAATTAATTAAATATGTTCGTTTTCTCCATTTTTCCCATGTCCCTCATTTTCCCTAATTACCCATTTAACCCTATGTATAACTAGTATTAAATCCTAAACTCCTAACTTAAATAGTTGACTTCATCCAACAACTTGGCTTCTCTTGTATTTTTATTTTTATTTTTATTTTTTTATTGCATGATGTAAACTTTTATTTAGTTTTAAAATTTGAATGAGTAAATTTTAATACATTTGATTATTTTTAAATTTTAAGTCAAACAGGATGAAATGAGAAAAAAATAGAGTAATGCTAAACAAATCAAAAATTTAGCCAAAATTTCAACCAAAATGATGTGGCAACTGGCAAGTGAGTTGTCATCACCACACATAACATGAGATGATGTGGTTAATTAAAAAATCACTTACCACATCATTTGGATTGAAATTTGGGCTAAATTTTTTGATTGTCCAGCATTAGTGAAAAAAATGGGACTGGAGATTGAGGGAAATTGGGGATCAAGTTGTCAAGTTGACCCCCACGACATGTGGTATATATATATTATATATATATATATATTAGCATGAAGCAAAGTTTGACAAGTATTGATAGACTTTGGATAAAACCAATAACTTGTTGATAACTTGATAGTAGCAGTTGTGCTTATCCTGGTCCATACTGTTTGAAATTTGGATAATTACTTGAATTGTATTTTAGTATTTGTTTCATTAATTTATTTTTTTAAATATAAATTTTATATTTGGTAAAATATAAATACAAAAATTGGAATTTTAATAATGCTTGGTTTACAATTGGATTTGGACCTCATTCATTCAGGTCCAAATTCAATTGTAAACAAAACATTTGCTATAATTTGGACTGAAAATAGGTTTAAAACATTTTAAAATCAGTGAAAAAATAATTTCGGGCCCTGAGGGCCCAATTAAGTCCAACCTGCCCAAAACCGACCCAAACTGAACCTATTTGGTCGATTTTCTCCTCCAAAACAACCCTGTTCGGTTTTCATTTTTTCAATAAAGAAGACCGAACCTTTCTTGGCTCAAGTCGGTTTTAGTCAAATCGGCCCGGTCCGAGATTTGCCCAACCTTAATTTATAGGCTCAATAATGAAATAGGTAAAAAAAGAAAAATAGTTTTTTTTTTTTTTTAATAAATAAAATAAAATAGAAAATACAACTGAGATTAGAAAAAGAAATGAATAACATTAAGAAAAAAAAACCCACCCTCGACAAACTCAAGAATCAAGATGGTAGGATAGAGTAGAAATAAAATATTGTAACTGTTAGGGTTGAAATACTATCATTGGATGTTTTTTTTTTGTTTTTTTGTTTTTGTTTTTTTTATAATAATAATTGAAAATTGGTGGTTATTTGCCAATAGAGGCGTAGCTTAGCTGGTAGATGGACGAGCTTGAGGCTTAGACAAATGACTCCCAAACCAGTGGTTTGAATCCTACCAATGGCCAAAACTTTTTTTAAAAAAAACATATGGTTTTGAATTAATAGATATTGTAAAATAAAAATAAAAAAAAATAAAAATAAAAATAAAAAAAAACGGTGGTTATTTCATATAATATTATTATAGTCAAATTATTTGATTAGGAGATCTTGTGTTGGAATGCTTAATTCCCCAGATCAATATGATAAGGAGGACTAATAATCAATTGAAACTTGATGATGTGTTTACTAATCAGGAATCCTTCATAGTTAAAGGAATTAAATTTGACCAATCATGTGTTGGTGTGAGTGGTTCGGCGCTCTCATCCCTTAAGCAAGGTCGTGGGTTCAACCCCCCTTGTGAACGGAGTTACACATATTGGGAGCACTTTACCCTTTAGTGGGCCGACCCGGTGCGAGTCCGGATTAGTCAGGGTGTGGTCTGGGCTGATTGCACCGTATGGTGGATCCGCCCCACCCGGAAACCGGATGGTGTAAACCAAAAAAAAAAAAAAAGGAATTAAATTTGTAGAGAATAAAGTTCTGTGGACCCCGCACACATATCAGCATGAACTTAATTCCCCTCACTTAACATAGAATCAAATTATCTTTTCCGATTAAAAAGGGAACTCATATATTTTTATTAAAATATCATCATTTAACACTAATAAATAAATAAAACAACTATATTTCTATGTTGTCATTTTCTTCCGGGATTGTTCTCTATCATTCATTTTTATTTATTTATTTTTCTCCATATCTTTGTATTTCTATATATTCTTGAATTTGTTATGTTAATAATTTTTTCATCAAATCTCCTATGAAATAATGTTTTGAATATATATATATATATATATATGAACTGCGAATTATTAAAAAAAAAAAAATTACCGCCTTAATTTGGTATATAACTATTTATAAAAAAATAATAATAACAAATGCACTTTTAATTGCTTATGCCTCTTGAATTTCATGCTTTTATATATATGTACAGCACGGTGGATTAGTGGTAATTGCATAAAATTAATTATGTGTTCAAATTTGCATAAAATTAATTATGTGTTCAAATTTGCATAATCTCAATTTTTAATAAATATTAAACTAATTAGTTAAAATTTTATAATATATATGCTAATTATTTTGGTTATAATTTTATGAGTAATATCAAATATATTTTTTAATATTAAAACAAACATTCAACATGCTATATATACAAGAATATTTTTGTAATCAACTTTGTATCATCCTTATTCCATTTTTCATTCCTAATAAGTCAGTAAACGCTGGAATGAAATTTAATAACTTAATTCCGATTTCCCTTCATTCTCTTTATAGTGGAACTTAACTCAAATTTATTTCATTTCCTATTAGTAAACACGGTATGAAAGTAGAAATATTTTAATAAGCAGATGAAAGGACACAAATTCTTGCACAAGTACCATTTTCACATTTTAATGGGGAATTATGTAAGTCAAAAAAATTAATTTTAAAAAAAAAAAATAAAAAAAAAAACACGATATGGGTCCTACCAAAGGATTTTGGAATTCTAATTGGAGGATGTAAAGAGAAGGAACAAAGTTGAGTGATATTTTATTTTTAAAGGGTACGGATTGTGTTTTGTCTTCAATAAGCTTGAAAATGCATCTTGAGGCTCATATTACTTTTTATGTATAGATTGCCAACTGTGTTCGTCTCCTTCACACAACTTGATAATTATTTATATCGACTCTCACGATCTCACTCTGTCTCTTTCTGAGAACATCTCTAATGCATATGTCAATGTCAATGCTAAATTTAGCATAAAAAAAAAATGTAAAATGTTATATTTGACACATCAATTTAGCATTGTGCTCCAATGCATAATCCTATTTAAAATGCTATTTTTATTATTTTATTAATTAAAATTATAAAAGTAAACACTTACCATAAATGCATTCATTATTTCTTTTAATGTTCCAATGCATTCATTATTTCATTTTAAAAATATATATAATAGTATTTTTGTAATTAAAAAAATAGCATTTATTGATGTGCCAAATTTGGCATTGCATTGGAGGATGATTTTTACACCCTATGCTAAATTTTAGCATTGGCACAATTATTTGGCATAGTATTGGAGATGCTCTTAGTCCAGTCGTTTATAAAGTAGATATTCTTCTCGAAAGGATAAAATCTTGAATGTGACGGTTTTATTGTTAATTGGTGAAGCTGTCCAGTGAGACTGTATCAAATTAAAGTTTTATAATATATTTTTAGGTTAAAATTTGAAACTAACAATAAAATTAGATGAGTTATTATATTTATCTAGTATTAATGTTTTGATTGTTTTTATTAAAAAATTCACTATTTGGATAGAAATACCCTTAATGGTTTTTTAAAACAAATATATATTTTTATATTTATTTATTTATTTATTATTATTATTATTTTTTTATGTTGGAGGCCATTGGAGGTCTCGCCGAACTCTAATGGTGACCTCCTTTGGAGGTCGGTGAGACCTCCATTGGAGGTCTTCCGATTTAAAACAAATTGAAGAAGAAAAAGAGGGAAGAAAGAAAAAAAATCAGTGGTGTGTTTAATCTGTGTGTGTTTAATTCCTAACGTGTTTAATCTATGTGTGTTTAATTTCTAGCATGTTTAATTCTTAATGTGTTTAATCTATGTGTGTTTATTTCCTATTTCCTCTATATTTTTATGATTTCAAGATAAATGGTATAATCTCATTGAATGGTCTCACCAAATGACATTGAGACTGTCTCATACAAGATTTTCGCCTCATTATATATCTTTCACTTTCACTGTCACTATCACTCCATATCAAACTAATATAATATTTAATGGTTTTGATTATTTAAACAGTTTTGAAAACTTTCAAGTGGGTTTATATCCACATCTCTTTGAAGTCATCCACAGTACATTTTAAATTTCGCTTATATTTTAGTTTAAATTGTAAACTAAAGTTCAATGAAATATACGATGAGCATATATATTTCCCTTGGAAAATGAAATTCATTAGACCAGGAAAAGCCATTACAGGGAGCCAGGGCAATCGCCCAACACTAAATTCTCAACACTAAGAGGACAATCCTCTAGCCATACAGACTCACCCTCATAAGTCAAAGTTAACTTAGCTAAAGCATGAGCAACACTATTAGTTAGTCTAGGAACAAACATTCACCTCCTTGAGCAAACACGAGATATCATTAATGACCACCCCCACATCAACCTGCGGAAAAGATCATTATAGATTTTTTTGACAACTTGCTTTAACATTATGTCACTATAACATTACAACAACAAAGTATATAAGATAATCTAAAATAAATAGAAATTATATATGATTGATACTCGTATCTTCACTTGTCAATTCTCTCTTTAGTTTCAAATTTTTGGTAAAAATCCGGGGAAGTTCAAAGCCATAATAATCATTAAAGGTGAGTATAGTTTTACAATCTGAGATAAAATGAATCGAACCGAATATAAAAATATGATTTCGAGTTGAGTCATCATATTAAGATGAATTAATCCGATTAAAAAAATAAAAATCAAGTATTTACGAATTAGCTATACCGAAAACAAGACCAATCCGAATCGTGCTCACCTCGATTTGTGATGGACCGATTGTGCTGACCTAAGTAATAATGGAATGCAAAGTAAAAAAAAAAAAAAAAAAATCTTAATAGAAATGACAATATCACCCTTAACTTAGCAAGTTGAGTCACTCTTGACAAGAAAGAATTTAAATTGGAGCGACTAGCGAGAGAGATGTCCTCATATGACATATCCATAAAAATCTAGGGGGCTGCATCTGCAAAATCTGATTGCGTCCAATTAAGAGCCGATAGCAGAACACCGGTGCATGCCTGACCGTTGAAGCTACCCATGGGTTCCACCATCACTCACCACAATGGTTTCCATTACCGGACCCACCACACACCCCAAGCTGACTTCAGCCACTCATGAGAGACGGTGGCCATTTCGTAAAATTTGCCAAAACTCTGGGGGCTCTTAAATATTACTGACTGTAACGTGGAAAAGACTGTTGCCCTTTCGCTCTCTCACGTGGTTAGATTGACTCACAGCCGTTCGAGTCCATTGTGTAACTAATCCGATGGCTATAACGGGTCCCAACTCACGTGGTTATGTTTATGTAAACACTGCTTTCGTGTGAGAAAAACTTGAGTGCATTTGGCATATTGCTGAGTGGTGCATCCAGCCACTCAAGATAGGATACGTGACAATTATTGGCCACTCAAGATAGGACATGTGGTAATTATCAACCTGATGCACCACTCAACAATGTATCAAGTGTACTCAAGTTTTTCTCCCAAAGTGAAATGTCAACCGAGTATTTGCTGTGAAATTAAAAACCAAAACGGAAAATAACCCACGTGCGTCACACACTCCCATTTTGCTCTCACACGTGGTTAGATTGACTCACAGCCGTTAGGGTGCGTTTGGTACGCAGATGGGACAGGACAAGGTGGGACGGGACGGGACGGGACAGGACAGGACAGGACAGGACAGAACAAGTTGTTCTGTATTGTGTTTGGAAGGTATGGGACAGAACTGTTAACTGTACTGTTATGCGTTTAGTATGACTAGAACAGGACGGGACAAGAGGTTCAAATGACTAGAGTGCCCCTCTTATATATATTATAACTCTTATATATACTATAATTATAATATACATTGTAATATATAATGATATTATAATATATATTATTATGTATAAATATTATATATTATAATATATATTATTATATTAATATATTAATAATATGTATTATTATATATAATAATATATTATATATTATTGTATATGATAATAAAATATTATATATTATATAATATATACGTAATAATATATAATATTATAAAATATATTATAAATACATATTATATTAATATATATAATATAATATAATATAATATATATAATATATCTTCTATATAATATTATATATATATTTATATAATATTTTAATATATATTAATATATATATATATTAAAATAATATATATCATAATATTATGATATATATATAATATATCATAATAATATAGGCTATAATATTATATATATTTATATATTATATATTATAATTTATTATATTTTTTTTATATAATATCTTATTTTATTTTATTAATATAATATTATGATCTTTATTACAATAATATATTATATATAATATGTATTTACTATTATATTATTGTTATTATATATAATGATATATAATATATATAGGATATAATATAATATATTATATATTATTATATATAATAATATAATATAATATATTATATAAAAAATATAATAATATATAATATATAGTATATATATAATATTATATTCTATATTATTATGATATATATTATATATATAATATTATGATATATATATTATAATATATATAGATATATATATTATAATAATATATATAATAGTATATATTATTATTAAAAATGTTTATAATTTTTTTGAAAATTTAAAGGGTAAAATAGTCTTTTTGTACTTGTCCCATGTCATAGGACAACCTTGTCCTAGGGTTTTGGGTGGGACAAAATTTGGTGGTTTTTGTCCCACCTTGTCCCGTCCCGTCCCATGCTAATAGCGCGCCAAATGTGGGACAATAAAAAGTTGTCCCGTCCTGTCCCACGTACCAAACGCACCCTTACAGTCCATTGTATAACTAATCTGATGGCTATAACGGGTCCTAGCTCATGTGGTTATGTTTATGTAAACATTGTTTTCGTGTGTGAAAAACTTGAGTGCACCGGATACATTGTTAAGTGGTGCACCCATGACCCAATCGTTCAATATTAGAGATGTACATTTTCCCTCGAATCTCTAAATCTCCAAGTCTCCATCCCTATTTGGGGAATTTTTTTTTTTTTTTTTTTTGTGTGTGGGAAAAATAAGGAAATGGGGGGATGAGGATGATTTTCATCTCTAAATTGAAATAGAGATAGGGAGGGGGACCCATTTCCTCATTTTCTCCACAATTATATTGAAATGAGGATAAGAATGGGGAGAGGTCCCCCATCCCCATTTCCCCAAAATATATATAAATATAATTATAATATATATTTTATTTTTTTTATTCTTTAAAAACCCTAACTATATATACTCATTTACTCTTTTTAAAGACAAAACCTAAAACCTAAATTTAAAATCTCCTCTCAAGATTTGTAATGGAATATTTGTTTTTTTAGTTTAATTTATAATTTTTAGTCAAATGGAGAAATGGAGAAATAGGGGAATGGGGGAAACGGGGAAAAAACGGAAAAAATTAGGAATTGGGGTTGGGGATGGATATACCTCCCCCCAAAATTTTCCATCCCCAAATTCCCTTAAATGGGGAAATGGGGGGATGAAGGAAGGGTTTAGAAAGTGGAGATGGGGATGAGGATGGGGGACCTATATCCATCTTCATTCCCTAAATATACACCTCTACTCAAGATAGGATACGTGACAATTATCGGCCACTCAAGATAGGACATGTGGCAATTACCGACCGGGTGCTTAACAATGTACCCGGTGTACTCAAGTTTTTCTCCCAACGTGGAACGTCAACCGAGTATTTGCTGTGAAATCAAACCCAAAACGGAAAATAACCCACGTGCGTCGCACACTCCGGTTTCGCTCTCTCACGTGGTTAGATTGACTCACAGCCGTTAGAGTCCATTGTATAATTAATCCGATGGCTATAACGGGTCCCAGCTCACGTGGTAATGTACTAATGTTTATGTAGACACTGCTCTCGCGTGTGATATTTTTCAAGATTTTTCTCCGAGCGTGTAATGTCAACCGTTCACTTGCTGCGAAATCATAACCAAAACGGAAAATAACCCACGTGCGTCACTCACTTTGGTATCTCTCTAATTTGATTCCTCCAATCAACGGCCCAGATCTTCGCCCTACTTTGCCTTCCCTTTTGCTATAAAAGTCTGCCTGCGCCGTAACCAAAGGAAACTGAGTCTGAGATTCAAAGGAAAAAAAAAAAGAAAGATCAAAATCTCACTTCCTAAGTTGAATTGAAAAACAATAAAAATGCTTCTACGTAGTGCGTCAACTCCAATACTGAATTCATGGATTCCTCACTCGAAAGATCCATCGTCACCGGACATAGACGCCAGGACGAAATCAATCACGTTAACATCTCCTTCTCCGAGTCATCCGATTTGTTCGCTGCAAAACGACGGTACATCGAAACGCTTGACGAGAGCTCTCTCGGAGACCGATCTATGGACCCTCTCGGTGCCGAAGAAGAGACCTGTCAACACAATTTTCAATGGTATGGCTCTTGAAGAGGAAGAGGAGGTGAAGACAGCGTCGTCGTTGGGTGTTGGATTGTTTTCGAATCCTGGATTGGTAGATGAAGGGTGCGAGATTGGTGTTCTGGTGGGCGGTGGAGTCTACGGCGGCGGAGGAGGAGGAGGAGGATCGGACGGTGGAGATGGGAGATGGGGTTCGTGGGAGTCGAATAATAATGGAAATGATAGTATGGATGTTTATTATCAGAAGATGATAAAGGCAGATCCTGGAAACCCACTTCTTCTTGGCAATTACGCCAAGTTCTTGAAGGAGGTTTGTTCCTCTTTAAACACTCTTTCTAGTTTTTTTTTATCCAACTCCGGAGTTAAGCGAGCTTGGACGAGAGGGATTGGTGACCTTCTAGGAAGTCCTCGTTTCGTTTTGTTATAATTGTCTAATGTATTATTGATTTGAAATGGAAATGGAAATGGAAACAGGTTCGTGGGGATTTTGTGAAGGCAGAGGAGTACTGTGGGAGAGCAGTTTTGGCGAATCCAAGTGACGGAAATGTTTTGTCCATGTATGCCGATTTGGTATGGCAGACTCAAAAGGATGCCCCTCGAGCTGAAGCTTATTTTGATCAAGCTGTTAAAGCTACCCCTGATGACTGGTGAGATTCTCATTTCTAATTTTTCAACTTGTTGCATATCAACATGACTCTGCTTGCTTACTTGTAGACTTTACTTTACAATAATTACATACAACTTTTAAATTGTTGTTGAAAGCTAGTTGTTGTTTGGCTGTCTAGTAAGTGATCAACAATCTTAACTGTATTTGAAAAATTTCATAAACCTAGTTACACAGAAGCTAGAACAATTTAGTCTTTTAGATAGATATTTGAAAATATATGAGATAAGACTTTGTGGGTAATCTCAAGTAATTGGAATATGAAGATTTCTGGAAACTGTCATGTAGTTTTGAGTTTTGGAATCAACTTGACTCTAGGAGTTGGTGAATTGACTATGTTTTATTGGTTTGATGGTGCAGTCATGTGCTAGCATCATATGCTCACTTTCTTTGGGACACCGAGGAAGAAGAAGAAGAAGAGATGAATAAAACATCACCGACTAGCTATTTTCACGGCCTTCCTTCCCCGCCCCCTCCTTTAGCTGCTGCCTCTTAGGCTGTTCCACTGTGTCTTCTTGTAACATAGCTAGATAACACATTTTGACCCTTGTTTATATCCCATTTAAAGCTTTTTATACTTTATCTCGGTTGAGATGAGATGTGTTCATCGATAACTTCTGCGTTTGTTTTTATTTATCGGGGCCATATCATGTAGAAGGATAATAAGGTATGGAATGGAATTTTTGTTGATATCTATTTCTCTTTTACTATACAACTGCATCGATTGTTTTTCTCAAAATTTCATTCTGTTCTAGACTTCATAAAGTTGCCAATTTAGATGAAATACAAGAAACATTTTTTGGTTGTGCAGAGAGCATTCATAATTAGCTAGAGTATAGAGTAACAGGCATGAAAAATCAAGAGACTACAAAATTGGAAACATAATGATAAATCACTGGAATCCAATGCTATTTTAACATTTCTAGATGGTCTTTATTTGAATGGTTTCTAATTTGGAGTCTTCCAAGATAATCATACTAGGTGACAATCAGAGCTAAAAGGGCTCAAATAATCCAAAACCAGCCTAGAATCGAACCACCTACCAACCCAGTTCCCAGAAACAGAACCATTACAATTGCAGCCATCTCTGCTTCTCCAACTGGTACCCATTTGGGGGTGAGGATCATGACAACACTAGTCAGATAACCATTAGTCAATCCGAGCAAAAACGTCAGAACCATCACAGGTACTTCAGTTTTCAGCCACTTCGGTCCATGGAGGCAAGCGACAAAGAGTGGATAGAACGAAAGCCTGGCAATGCAAGTCCATGTTGCCTTTTTGATACTCTTAGGAACATATATTGCTGTCAAAGACTTCCCTATGAAGTCTGAAACATTATAAATTGTTATCAGCAGAATGGGATACCAATCCTGAAGAAGCTCAGATTTCAGATTTTCAGCAATGAATCCTGGGAATATCGATAGAGTCACAATATATATAATAAAAACCCCGAAAGATGGCCACTGGATTTTTCTTGCCACTGTCCAGAATTTTGGCCTTGAACAGTGTGAATCATTGCTAAGAAGTCTGTAATGCTGTTGCATAACCGGTAACTTGGTTAACAAGTTACAACCAAGACAGCAACATAGTATGATGACAGTGCTAACTATAAAATACAAGTAGGCACTTGTTCGGAGACCCTGTGGCGTTTGTGGGAGCGATGCCTTCGTTATAATCCTCAGGATGCAAACTAGAACTCCTGTTTCAAAACAACAAAAAACACTCAAAAGGAGTTGAAAAGGAGGAGGTGGTTCTTTTATGAAATTTAAAAGTTGCAACATATTACAGGCTTAATTGGGTTAAAATCCTGAAAGCAACTGTCTACTAGTTGTATTTGATAATTTTCATTACAAGTTGTGTTACAAGCTGGCTTAAAGTAAGATGGATTTGACACTATAAAGTGCTTTACAGATAGCTGTCCTGAAACTACTTCAAGGAAGAATAAAATAATATAACATGGCCCATTGAAAACATAGGTAATGGTTTCAGAAGATCATCAACTCTCTTCAACCACCCCCAACATTTATATGATAATTTGGTAATTAAACATGCCACATCACTTTCCAACTGTTTAGTTTTTTCTTTCATGGAGAATTGGAAAGTGACTGGTAAAGTTGTATTAGAAAACAAAAAGGGCAAGTGAGTGATGATGATTGGAAGAAATATAGAAAGATGGCACACTTCAGGGGATGACTGCCATTAATTTGAGGGTCATTCTTACATTTTAAGGGAAACAATAAAGTTGGAAAATATGGCTTGTAGATTCCTGAAAGTCTATTATAGTATGCTCTTTTTAATAAAAAATTTGTTTCCAAAAGCAAAAGCATGTTCATTTCAGGCCATGCTCCCAGAAATTATATCAAACTCTATATGCTTAAAAATAATTTACCTTTTTTTCCACATTTGCATCTATGCCAACTTGGGAAAGATTTATTTGTACTATGTTTCCTTAACTTGTTAGTATTATTTATTACGTTATCGTAAATTCAACTTGGTTGAGATTTGAGAGACATGGTTACCACGGGGCTATGTCTACGACTATAAATTTCTAGCTTATTAAGTAAGAACGGAAATGAAAAAAAAAATACAGGGGAAGTCTTATAGTACCTGAAGAAGCTGTTCCAGCAAAAACAGCCTGCATGTACTGTTTTGGAAGTTTTCCGGCTGATCCTACCAAGCTTCCACCGATCAACCCATCAGCCAAACCACAGATCACAACCGAGGCAACCGTGACACCATAGGCTCCATTTGATCTCCCTTGTGATCCATTGCGACTCCAAACCCGGTCTATAATTGGAGTCACCATTAAGGAGAGAGCAAACATGGAAAATCCCAAGTTCAATCTGAATCTGTAACTTAGTTTTGAACTCCAACCACCCCAGATCAATAAAACCAGAATCAGTTGTGAAGAACACATGTAAGCTACAGAGAAAACCTTTTCAACATGTTTTGATGGATAGAGATAACCAAAGTAATCAACTGCTGTTATAAAAGCATTCCATGGAAGCAAATTCCCAGCACCGAGAAAGAAATGGATGATATAAGCAATCTTGTAGGTGTCTCTAGGCTCTGTTGGTTGATCTCCAGCAACTTTCATGGCTTCCATTTTTTGCATTCTTACAGAAAATCTAAGTTGTAAACAGTCAAATTGGTTGAAATTTAAGCTTCATGGAACATACTGATTGGAATAGTTGATTAGAAAGGCATAAAACAAGCTGATAAGCTAAATTAAAGGAACAGACTGTCTCTATAAGTTGAAGCTGGGCAATATGTATGTGCAAATATGCTTTTATATATATATTCTGTATCAATATATTCTCTCCAATATATAAGTTTGAAGCAGCTCAAATAGACATGTCAATTGAGTGAGCTAGAAGAGCCAATTAGGTCAGCTGGCAACTCTACTAATCAACTAGGACCATTTATGTGATTGATGGGTTTGGGATTTGGAATCAATGGGGCTCATTCATGGAGAAAAATTCGTGCTTTTGTGGGGACGACAATGGATGGGCGGTGTTAGAAGAAGTAAGTGCCTTTTCATTGTACTGCTACACATGCGCAAGCTTGCTGGCATTGTCCAGTAAACTAGAATCTTAGCAGAGCTACTGGTCACTCTCCCCAAATAGCTCTTCATTTCTTCTTGGATGGATTAATATATAAGTGTCAAGGGGGCTTGTATTTTCAATAATTGCCAATCTTAATAACTGTTGATTAGATTTGAAAACGAAAGGAGAGGTCATATCAGACTACACTTTAAACTGATCATGCATGATTAACCATCAGCTAGCGTGAAGAACATGATTCTATCCCCCCTATAATGTCAAGAAATCTTCACCGGAGTTTATCAAAGCATTCAAGCTTCAAGCCCCCTCTTTGACGCGTGTCTTTTCGACTGTCACCTCACATTATTCCTTTTCAGTTTTCACTCTACTTTCTTTTACTTTATAATGAATTCTGCAATCATCCACCCACCATTGCTTCTGCATTTTGGCAGTCAACTTTCAAAGGTAACGTACATCTTTATAAAAGATGTGTTATCAAACCAACAAAAAAAAAAAAAAAAAAAAAAAAGAAAGAATGTAAGGTGGTTTCTTTAATGGAAAATTATTGCATTTGCGCACTTGGAGAATTTGAATGTTTGTTTCTCCTGTTGAGACTATGTATAAACAGCAATTAAATTAAATTTCGTTTCAAGTATGAATGTATGATATGATTCGGTGGATTCCTAAATCTCTTTGTTCCCCACACAATAATAATTCTAACCAACTATTGGGAACATTCATATATACCCAAAATATATATTTGATAATAAATTTTGTAAACTTTATACTTCAACCCCTCCTAAATGTTTCGTTTCAATGTATTGTCCCCTCCAAGAATGAATTTTTGAATCCGCCGCCCCTGCTAGCTAAGTCATGCAAACATAAACTAGTTTACGAAATATTATAAATCTTTTAAGCAAAACTAGTATTGTTTGCTTATTCGAACATTAAGATAATCTTCTTTTGATGTCCAAATGCGCCTGTAGAACTATTGTACACTATAGCTAGGTTGATTTTTCATATTTAAAAAACAATTTCAAATCTCATCCGATCTAGATGGGGTCCAACAACAGTACAACACTTAGGAGATATTATAAGATGAACAAAATTTAAGAATTTAAGGTCCAATAAGATCATTTTAGTTAAGCCATGCAAAAATAGTCTAGTTTCTATATTTATTATTTTCATTTTTTTTTTTTTAAAAAAAAACAAACATAAACTAGTTTACAAAATATAATTTTTTTAAGCCTAAAACTATTGTCGTTTGTTTCAAGCTTTAAGAGAATATTTATTTGATGTCCAAAAGCTTGACGTGCATTTGAAGTGATTTCTTTGAAGTCTTATGACTCTTACATATATGCATGGTGTTTTTTTTTTAAGGTGTATAGGTTTAATTTGCTTTATTTAATGAGCGAAACACTCGATCTATGTCATTTTAGCTTAGGTGCTTTGTGAGAGTGAAGACAACATGAAGATCTTGAAGGTAAAAGCACATGACAAGCTTAAAAAAAATTCATGAGGAACTTCGAAGGTAAAGTCTAGAAACCTAATCTCTAAATCTCTAAAGAGAATGCTAGGATCGATGACCACACACACATCCATATTCATGCATCACATTTGAAATATCACATGATGTATATATGCTAGCATGTTTTAGGTTTTTAGTTTAAGAGGTGTGAAGTTCATTTTATGCATTTTGTCTAGTTTCAGATATGATTTTCAATGTTTTTAGAGTTTCTAAACCTGACATTTACTTGGTTTTTCGAATCATAACTTTTTACGTAGTTGCTTAAATTGAGTTTTGAAAATTTCTAGAGAAACTAGACACATGTACATTTTCAATGGTATATTACATGAACGTATTTAACACTGTTTAGATTAGTTTCATAGAGCTATAATCAAGCTCTGAAACAAGGGACTGTGTGAGCTAGCGGAGAAGAATCACTGCCTGCGGCGGTAGAAGGCTAGAAGCCGAGGCTTCCGTTGAAGGCGATGAGTCATAAGTCCGTAAGGGCTCCACCACTGATAGCGGTCCCGGCCGATGACTACAGTGGAAACTTAATTGTAGACTTGGAAAACTTATTTTACGTGGTTTAAATCTTTGGTTTTTGGAAAGTTCTTTTTGTGTTTTATTACGTTTAAGAAGTTAACTCTCTTTTCTAAATTGGTTTTACAAAACCTTATAGGACAAGTATCGTCTATTCTTTTGCTGGGTTTTGTTTAGGATATTAAAGCCTATAAATACTGAGTTTTCTCATTGTTTGTAAACTCTAGAATCTTTTGCAATATTTGAGTCTCTCATTGTGTTCTAAAGTTCTATTCTTGTTAAAGTTTTTCTAGAGAGTTTTAAGGCTACTGAATTTTGTGTTCTTTGGCTTCATGGTTTTAGCCTTCTTAGTGCGTTTTTCATCTAATTAACATAATGTTTGTTTGTTCATGCATCCATCCATGAGCATTTAGATCATTCTCTAAAGGTTTAGAGAATGAATTCTTGAGGGGTTCAACGATCAAGAAAAAGAAGACTTACAGAGACCGCACTTCCATTAGCAAGAGAAAGAAAACTTGCGGAGATTGGTACTTCTGCAAGCAACAAATAAGTTGAATGATCATTAGTAAAATACATGCGGATAGATAAGTTTGAGTGAATTGGTCCATGGTTTTTTCCTTACTTTGGGTTTCCATGTAAAAATTGTGTGATTGAACTTTAAATTAAAAATTGGCACTTGATGAGATTAACTACTATGAGTATAACCCGATTTTAATTGATTATTAATGAAAATAATTGCAATATTACCATAAAACTGCAGTGATTTTAGTAGAAAATTAATATATATATATATATATTTTTTGATAACTAATATATATATATATATATATATTTGGTAATACTCCACAATCTAAAAATATTAACCCAAATATTGGTTTTACAATTTTCTTTTTCTTTATTGTTTTTCTCTCTCATGCAATCAAGTGTTTTGGTTACAATGAAAAAAAAAAAAAAAAGATCTAGATCCTCTCTTTACTTAATCGTCCTCACTTCCATAATCTGTTAATACATGTCTAATATAACAAATAAATGGTATGAATTATTTCTATTAATTTTTATGTTTTTACTTTACCAAAAAATAAAATTAATCAAGATCATTGATTATTTGATTCATGTGAGAACAAAGTGAGGTGGGGAGGGGATCTCTATAAAATAAAATTAAAATTTGAAAAAAAAAAAAAAAAAAAAAAAAAAAAAACTAGTAATCGGTAAAGGAATAAAAGATCCTAACTCACATGCCACTTTATGTACTTGTTTACTTTTGGAAATTTTTTTTTGGAAATTTTTTTTGATGGTATAATATTACTGTTATAATTTAGATTAATAATGAAAATAATTCATGTCAAGATAAGGGTTGGAATTATTATTATTATTTTTTTTTTTTTTTGGGTTCGAGTTTGTTCCTATCCCCAAAATCCCGAATTTTTGTAATATTTCAAAAATAGAAAAAGAAAATAAGTCCTTAAAAAAATTGAGGTTGGTTTAGTAGTATGCTCCCCACATTTAGGGATGATAACATGTTAGATTGGGGCCGGATCAATATGCCCCAAACCCGAATTTCGATTGGGTCGAGTAAGGTGATCCATACCCGAACTGTGCCTTGAATTGGTTTTCAATTTCCGCTCCATACCCGAACCCGATTGGGGAAAGTGACCCATACCCACCCGAACTGATCCATTTTATTTATTAAAAAAATATATTTAAAACATTAAATCTATAAACTTTACGACACAATTGGATTTTAGCACATGAACTTAAAATTTTAATATTCAATCAAATTTAAAAAAAAAAACACTTAAATTTAAACATATATTTAAATTTAAACATAAACTATAGATAAATACTAAAACTTAAATTTTTGGTATACTTAAAATTCATATATAAACTTAAAATTAATAGAATATAACATCTAAATTATATAAATCTTAAATTAAAACATAAATACAATTAAGTAAAGAGATAAAAAGATTAGAGTTTTGTTTTTTCAGTTATACTTTTAATATTTAAAAAAATAATTATATAAATATCGGATCAATCGGGGGCGGGTCAAGGTAAAATGGTTTGTCCCATACCCGACTCGGCTACAAACCAGGTCATCAACGTTTGACCCGAATTTGAGCCGAGCCCTGTTTTAAATGCTTCTAACCCACTCCAAAAGGATTGGATCTCCATTGATTTGGGTCGAGTCAGGGATTTTTGCAATCCCTAATCACACCTCTATCGACCCATTAGGCACGGTCTTTGACTGTGCTGGGCCTAGCACGGCCTAGCCCAAATCCATGCCAGACCCTAGCCTATTAGGGGGCACATGCCTAGCTATGCCCCTATACAGAGGCACATGGGCCAGCTTAGGCATGTTTACATATTTAAATTTTTTTTTTTGTCAATGATTTCTAGAGCCACTGATTTGATGAAGCGATCCCTAAATGACCATTAATTTTTCAAAATAGCTCAAATTAGCTATTTCATAAAAAGAAAGTATCAATTATTGTCATTTTATTTATTAATTGTTTGAAGTCCGTTTACTTTTGTTATAACCTGTTAGAATAGAGGTCAAAACAGTAAAACAAGAATGAGCAATATTGTAAAATCATCAAGTCATCATCTTAAAGCACAATTCGATTAGGATGTTCAAAGCTTTTTTTCATTTTTCTTTTCTATTAAAGACCGTCTTTAAGTTTATTCTTTTAATGAAGCTTATTTGATTATAAAATTCTTACAATCAAATCGTTACTATGCATATACATATATACATATATATATATATATATATATAATTAAACAATAAATTAATCAAATCATTACTTTTTATATATAATTAAATAATCAAAATATTGCCTTAATGTTGTCTAGTGCTTTTTTTTAATTTTTATTGTTGGCAATGGTGAGAATCAAACCAGGGATCTGGTTAAGGAAATTGAGTGGATTAACCATTTCATTACAAGTTCATCTTTGTAAGGTTATGAATATATATATATATATATATGTTAATAATTTAAGAGGGTTTATAAATAAAATATATTAATATTAATATATTCATTTCAATAAGGGTATTATTGGCATTATGATGGTGCTTATATTAATATTTATTTTTTAAATTTTAGACATGTGTTTACTTATAAAAATGGGTGTACTAATTAGTTTTATAGGTGGTAATATCCATATCCATATATTATTTGAATTTTTTTTTTTTACCGATTTGAACACCAAAAATAAATAAATTAAAAACATATCAAAAATAAAAGTATTAAAAATTTATTAAATATAATATATATATATATATTAAATTATGTATAACTTAACAAAGCAAAACTTGTAGTGAAATGTGTAAGTTACACAACCTCTTCATCAAAAACCTTGGTTCAATTCCCACCTATTGTAACTTAAAAAAAAAAAAATGCATGTATGCAAGTTGCTTAATGAAAAATAGCATGAATAATAGCGCCATCAACACATTCAAAATTATAAAAAACAAGCACACAGACCATTCTGTAATAGATCAATAAATTCTTTTTTTCTTTCTGAAAAGTAATATGATGTTACTATTTTACTAAAGTACAGTGAAAATAATAAAGTTGTTCGCAACATTACACAACTGAGAGTTGACACACAAACAACTAAGCAAAGGTAGTGGATGATATTGTGAAGATGGAGAAAAGGATATTTCCCAAAAACGAATCACTTGCCATACTCTTTGATGATGAATTGAAGAAGAAGAATTCAGGGATGCTTTATACACCCTGAGATTTTCGGGGCCCGAGGCGAACTATAGAAAATGAATTTTCGGGCCTATGAGATTTCAAGTTGAGATTTTGTATTTGAAATATACTTTTTTTAGCAAGCTTTAAGAGAGTTTTGAAGAACCCTAATTTGATTTTTGATTTTTTGATTTTTGTTCGATGTCTACTTCTTGTTGTTTGATAAGTGGTATGCGTAGTGTTGCACTGTTATTTTCCCGTTTTTAAATATATAAAAGACAATTAGTGCTAGGAATAATATTCAACCCACGTTTAACTTGGTGTAAGATCTGGAGAATGATAATTGGGTTTTATAATTTGTGGGCCTTTCTTAAAAATAAAAAATAAAAATGTTCAGTGAGCCTATTTTAAACTCATTTATGGGTTTGTTAGTTTTTTTTTAATAAAAATTATATGTTTGATGAGCCTATTTTAAACCCATTTATAGGTTTGTTAGTTTAAAATTATACATGAGTCATATATGAAATCAATTTTTGTTTTTACAATTTGGGGGCCATAGGCGGCTGCCTCACTGGGCTTCCCCTAGGGCCGGGCCTAGCTTTATATAGAATTGGATGGACAAGTATATCATGTACTCTTGGCCTTCTTCCTTGCCTGCGTCTATCACCAAGCTTACAGGTTCCTTAACTTTCCCACAATATTCTTTTACATACTTTGTGAAATTCCTATTTATTATTTGATTGTCTAAGATTGCATGTTATGATTCAAGAACATGCCCACTAGGTGTTCGATGAATGTCTTCAAAAAAGACTATTTGATAATAAAAAAAAGTCTTGAGCTAGGCTGGAAAGTCTGATGGGAGAGGATAAGACAATTTTGGGGTATTGGTATTTATAGTTATTACTAAAAAGTTTGAGATAATCTATTTTGTCATGAAATCTTACAAATCTTGATCTCATTTCAATACCACCTGACAATCTGTTGTCTCTTAATAGTCTGAATCTAATACCACAAGATATTATGGATTTTTTTTAAAAATCTTCTAATCTAATACTATACCACAAGACTTATCTAACATATTAAAAAGTTTCAATGCAATATCACCAGACTTTTACTTTCCGAAATTGTCTATTAAAATCTCAATTTAATAAACCCCCTAAGATTCAGAGTCATTTACTAATTAGGTTGGCAATTTCCATATTTAAAAAAAAAAAAAAAAGTTGGCAATTTCCTTTTTATTTTATTGTAATATTTCACTTTTAAAAATAATAAACAATACTTACAAAAAATAAATAAAATAATAATAATAAACAAATATATTACTAAATAAAATTCAGAGTAATCTATCAATTAGAATATTAGATTGGCAATTTCCATATTTAAAAAAATAAATAAATAAATAAAAAATCAGGTCTGCAATCTAGTGGGCCCCACAGGCCGCAACCTGACCTCGTGCTTTAACTGTTAACTGGGTTTCGAGTTCAAGTTGAACTCCAGCGATGGAGACAAACGCAGAGACGGCGTCAATCTCAGAGCAGCGAGGCGCCGGTGGAAAGTTGAGGAAACCGCCATCACGGAGACCACCGGCAACGCCATATGCGCGGCCGCAGCAGCAACGGAGCCGCTGGCTATCGAGCCTAGTCGACCCGGCTTGCCGCCTTATATCCGGCGGCGCCAACCGAATCCTTCCTTCGCTCTTCTCTAGATCTTCCGAATATGCCCTTCCTGCTCCTGACAATCAACATCAAGAAGATGATTACGGTTATTTAGTCACTCTCTACATTGTCCTTCTCTTAATGTTTGTTTCGAAATTCGATTGATTGGTTAGGGTTTTAGGGTTTAATTTTCATTGTTATACAATGTCTTTGTTTTAGCATGCCTCCCCGGAGATCAAAACAATGCCATAAGAATTTCACTTAAATATATTGATTTTGAAAGTGATTTTTCGATGAATAGAAACCATCTTAAAAAAAAGGAGAAGAGAAGCGGAGGTCTTCCATATATTTATAAAAAACCCTATTTACTAGGAGGGGAATTGGCATTGTGAGATGGAATCTGTGATATCTATGAGTTTTTCTTTCAAACTGCTTAGGCTGGTTGCCCCATTATTGCTACAATCATTTAGGTGCCATTATATGCCTATTGCTTCCGCTTCACATTTTGGATCTTCTAGGAAGAGAGAATATATTTGTTTTGTATAGTAAACCTTGACTGCTACTGGCCCCGGGTTTAAAAAGGGCCAGCATTCACAAAAGCATATATGTGGGTAGTTACAAAGGAGTTTTGAGGTCCATAAAGATATATTTGTGATAGATAACTGAAGTTTTGGTTTCAACTGTATATCATTTATATCTCATGTAAGGCTATTTTTCTGGTTACTCATTGGTATTTTTGGTGAATTGGAGCTGATGCCGTTAAGGTTTATGTTCAAGTTTTGAAAGTCGTTATTCATTATTTTGATATATTACTACAATGTATTTATGGAGTAATCTTAATTGATTCACATTTCTTCTGGAACAGATAAGTTGGACTTGGAACAGCAGGAAAATGGATGCTGGGATGATGACCAGGTACTGTAATTGTAGGGCTTATTTGACGTTATTGTTAATTTTGTTCTGTCTCATGTTGACAATATCGTTCATTCCCTAAAACTAGCTTAAACAAAAACTAGCTTCTTTTTCTTCTCTCTTTGTGAGTGTGTGTGCGTGGGTTTGTAGCATGCATTTTCTCATATGATTCCAAAAAGTGCAATAATGATTCCTTAGTTTTCCTGTTGTATTGTTGTTGTTTTAGACATGGCCTCAGGTTACAACTTTTCTATGTTTATGGTGTTTGGTTACTTTCTAACTGCTTGGCTCCCTTACTGATTTTTCAAGTGTTGTTATCTCACGTGTTAAAGTTCATTCCCGTCTTTTTACATGTAAAATGTTTCAATATAATATCAGCATTTGAAAAGATAAGTAGACTCTTGGAAAAACGACGAGATTTGTTTTGCCACATTTAATGAATAAGTTTCATATATGCCTAAGTAGCACATTTGCAGTTAGTAAAATGGTGTGATGTGTATTGCAAGTACATAAGGGCTTCAACTTTTTTTTCTAAGAGAACACTTGATCACACTAACCTTTAATTCTTGCACTTTAAATATGTTGACTTAGATTTCAACTTGTTTTTGTTTTCCATTTTTTTGTGCACAGCAGAATGCTTGATCAAAAAGTTATTTGGGAGATGGATTGTAGATAGATTTTACATTTGATATTTTCTTTTCAGATTAATTGTTGTTTTTTTATGTGTAATTGGAGCTAGATCCTACACTCTTAAGTTTCTCTGAATCTCTGTGTCTTGTTTCATGGATAAGCTGAATCATTATTGTTATTATTATGGAGATTTTAGACCATTAATATTTATGTCGGAAGTTTAATGGAATTTATAGATTTTAGTTGTTTTATTTATGGATACATAGGTGAGTTAAGCTTGTAATGCTTCAACTCTGAGTTTGTTTGTCATATTTTGAGTTTGGGCTGTTACAATTGTGTATCTCATGGAAAACCTATTTTAAAAAAAATATTAATTTATTTATGGCCGGATAAGAGTGAATAGTAATTCTTATGGTATTGGAGGAAATTCGCTGTTATTATCTTGTCTTTTTTTTTTTTTTTTTTTTTTCCTTTCATGCTGATTGATTTAACATACAAACATATTTTCTTTTTTCTTTTTCTTGTGGTGTGCACTAGGGAGCATTGATCAGAAAACATTCTTTATGACATCTTCTCTTGATTATTGCAAAGACAAATACCAGTTTTTTGATATTGGCGTGCTTCTCTTATTTATGCTTTTCTGTTGAATTCTATATGTATTTTGTTGCTCTTTTTTTCTCTTTTTCATTGTTGTAATTGATTACTTGCAGCATGGGGAATGCGGGACAAGTGGTGTATCAGGTTCTAGCGGTCCTAGCGGTCCTAGCTGCACAGCGGATAGATTAAAGAATGGTTCTGACTTTGATGGGTGCAAACAAGACAAAATAGTGGACTTGACAGATAATGATGGGGTTTCTGAAATTGAGCAGCTAATAAAGGGGAAAACCTTTTCTAGGTATATATTGTTTTTGATTATCCTGTCATTTTGCATTGGATAGCAAGTGATATATGTCTCAGTTGTTAAATAATCGCCTATCTACTGATGTTGGAAGGCTTTAGAAATAAGGGATTTTAATATTTAGTTCTGTAGAAAATGGGATTTAGGATTTGAGATATATTTAGGGTTTCAAGGAAATTTGTTTGAATTTGGAACTTGAATAGTTGTGAAGTAAATAGTTACTGTGAATAGTGTTCTGGATTGTGAACAATATTGTAATCAATAGGTGCAGCTCTGAGCTATAAGAAGAAAATGATCAAGTAAGAAGAACTAGAAGAAAAAAAATAGTGCAATAAGAGAAGATAAAGAGAAAAAACACTTGGCAACCACACCTTAATATCTAAGAAAATTAAGAATCTCAATAGTGATAATTTTAAATAAATCAACTAAAAATGTGTTACGTCAAATTAGACTTTGACTAAATTGCCGAAATTCCCCTAATGTGTTGGAATAGCAGAAAATATGATTCTGTTTGTGCATGTGAAATACCCATGATTTATTAATTAGTAATACTTTAGAATAATGTAGAAATTAGCCACTAAAACATTTCCCATAACTGCATTGAGCAAGCTTCCTCGAAGGATGAATGATAGCTAATATGTGGAAGTTTGTTTTTTATTATATTTATTTCTTTTTCACATATATACTCGTGCAAATCTGTGCTGGTAGGAAGTCAGTTAACTGTAGAAACCTCTATCTGAATTTTCACCATTACTATTCAGGGATGAAATTAATCGTTTGATGGAGATAATAAATTCAAGGGTTACTGATCTTCCTGGGGTTGAACAAGAAAACAAATATCTAAGCTTGACCATGAGAGGAGATGCTAAGAAGCCTATAGCTGCCCTTGAAAATCCAAGACAATCAAATGCGGAGAAGCAGGAAGATTTGAATAAAGCTTTAGTGGGAACGTCAAGTGCAGTCCTGCAATCATCTGTATGTAGAATAAATTATTATTACCATTTTGAATATGCCTGGTATCATCTTTGTTTTGGATAAATTTTTTGGTAAAATTTTGGAATATATTATCATATTATGCGTTGCTTACAGGATTTATGATGATGAATGGCTATTATGTGCTAAAAACATCCCTTTCTCTAGAGTTATGTATGCAACAATATACTGATTATTTTCTTATGGTCTGGTTTTAATAAATATTTCATATCTAATACTTAAAATCGAATTTGAGGTAGAACAAATTCAAATTTCACTAAATGTTAAATTATATATAGATGAACTTTTGTTGTGCTTTATCTTCAGGATTGATAGATATGGACATAAGTTTGTGTGTTGACATAAATAGTGTTTTTGATATAGGTACCTCCTTTAATGAAATCATGGGGGGCTTGTAAATGGCGTTTGTTTGTGTGTGGAACATGGAGGTCCTTCAATTACTGTTCTCTTTGAAAATAAACAATGTTGATGGGGATGTAAACAATTAACAAGAACTTGATTTTCAAATCTATTTCTACTAAATCAACTCATTTTGACTCTCAAATCAAACGATGTTTTGTTATGTATGATAGTAGTCAAAGTGAAAAGAATAAGTGTTTCAGCTTTTCGTATTGGATATTGTATGACAAATGTAAAATGGAAGACAAGTATTGTGTTATGGAGTACACATGCTATTACTTCTTTTTTGTATTTTTTTATTTGTAATTTAACTAATAGTTTTCATTCATTTTGGCTTCTTAATTTTATTTCAAATCTTCACTCGAGATCAAATTTTTTTTTTATTACTCAACTGATTATGATTTGAGAAAGAAATTTTACTATTTCAAAAAAATGAAAAAATGAAAAAAAGAAAGAAAGAAAGAAAGAAAGAAAGAAATGTTAGAAAAAGAAAGAAAGAAATGTTACCATGATTTATTTGAAGTCACTCTGGAAGTGATGGTGATGAAAAGAGGAGCTATATGAATAATAGTGAAATTAGTCGTACCCAGAAAAAAATTGTTAAGAACTAGATCGATCACATACTTAGAGAAGAAGAGATTATAAAATTTACTTTGTTGATTCCTTTTTTTTTCTTGGGTTACTTTTGTGAATACCATGTTATCGGCAGGAGTTTCCTGTAGATGGTTATGTGTATATATTACATATTTTATTGTGTTGTTAGATGCATTGAAATTTGATGTTTTCCCCTTAGCATGATTTGATAATTGATGTTAATTTCAATGTTTAGATGCCAGATGAAGTTGGGGCCTCACCAGTTGAAATTGCCAGAGCATATATGGGAATCCGAACTTCTGAAGCAGGCATTGGTTCTGAGAGTTTATTAACAAAAGATGAAAGCGCGTCATTGAATGGTGATGAATTTGCATTAAAACCATTTATTCCATCACCATCCCCTAAGCCATCCATGTGCTGGCCAGGTGCCATGTTACAGGATCAACATGGTTATTTAACCCCACAGAATGAAAGAGGTAGATTTGGGCTTCATAACTTTCCTCGAACCCCTTATTCTAGAACTATCTTTTCCAAGTCCAAGTCCAAGTCCAAGTCCAAGGTATGTGGAACCGTATTTATTATTTATTTTCCATGCTTTTGAACATAATTATTTGCATGTGGGATGATTATTCTTAATCTTTTATGTCACCAGTTTACTCAATTACAAGGTGATGGCAATAGAAGCCTGAACATGTCATTCGCTCCCTTGCAGCAGTCTCAAACTCCTATCTATGAACAGGTACTTTCTTATAATGGAATCTCATAGATTTGTTTGCCTTGATGATATTCATAACTGCTACAATGCTCATTCATGGTGATTTTGTGATTTGAGTAATTCTTAAAGAAAACGAAATCTTTAAATGAAGGTTTACAGGGAACTGAAGTTCATAGTATAAAGATGCTGTTTGCAGCTTTGGTACCTGGATATGTTCTAGGATATTCAAGAAGTGCTCAATTTGCATAACCTGTGAATATTAGCGCAATCATACATTTCAATAAATTGTTATACTTGGATGAAGCTTTATTTATGTTTCCTCATTGATACGACCTTTATGCTTCTATATTTGATTTTGTGCTTTGATCTAGTTTCATCTTTCCCGGATGAGATTTCTCCTTTCTTTCCTTTTATCGGGTATTTTAACAATTTGGCCAATGAATGAAAAGCCCATAAACTCACCTTTTTTAATTTATAATGTCTTTCGATACCCAATTTTTAGCCTGGATGGAAGTTGTGGAAGGAGAACACCCTAACTAAAACTCTTAGATACACTTCCTGACATGATCTTAACCTTTTTTTTGTGATTAAGGTGGACTTTCGCCAAATGCATTTAAAATGGTTATTATCTAGTACACAAAATGATACTTTGAATTATGTAGATGCTTTTTGGTCAATATTAGATTGTCCTGATCAGACTGATTGGATAGTCAGGGTCTATGGAAACAATTTTGATGACGTAAATTGGCACTACAAGTACAACTAGAAGTTAGTTTTTGTATTTTAAATAAGAGGAGAAAAAAAAATGCTCTACATACACAAGATAAAACCTATGGCAGATAAATGTTATGGAAGTTTTGTATCAAATTTATATGAAGATTTTGTCATAATCCTTTGGTTTTATGATGCATATGGGCACTTGAAGTACAACTATAAGCACATTTTGCTATTTTAAAATATGTCATACATATATCAAAAACAAAAAACAAAAAAATAATAATGCCGTACATAAAAGATAAAACCAGAGGGAGAAATTTATATATGCAGAACTTTCATTATACGTATGTTTACACTTCTACAGCCTTGAAGTATTACACTTCTTCTACTTGCTCTTTATTGTTTTGGTTTTTGATACCATATTGGGGAGGATTACGTTTTCTTCCCGTATGATTTTGCTAGGATGATAGCCTCATTTCTCAATCCTCACAGAACATTTTCTTCCCTTTGCTAGTCGAAAATTAAAACCCGAAAAAAGAATTAAATCTAATTAAAGAAAATAAATGATGGGTCAATTTCCATATCTCTGTAATTTTTTAAGAATTACCTGGATTCTTGGAGTGGACAATCCTGCTTCTATGTAAACTGATTTGTCATATTACCACTGGTTTTTGTTTGTTCAAAATTGCTTTTCCCTCACAATGATTTGTATGCAGTCTGGTTCAGATTTATATCTGGATTTCTGTAAATTTTGTTAGGCAAGTAGCTGATTTCGTTGGCCTTAGTCAATTTTTGTTAGTGTCTTACTCCTCATCTTGTACTTTCCTAATGTGCAGTAGCACATTGTCTGCTCTTATTTAAGCACAACAAAGAGTAGTTAATGCTTTTGGAAGGTTAGATTATTACACTGCAGCAATATTTTATGTTGTTACTGATTTTGGAGAACTGAATTTTTTTTTAATTTTTTTTTCCTAATGAAGTTTTTGTTTGGATATATTTGTTAAGTCAAGGAGAAAAACATTGGATGATGGACGTCGATCCACAGGACCCATTCGTAGGATTCGTCATAAAGCTGTTGCAGAATCTCCATCAAGACGGTCTGTTAGTTTTCATTCCTCTTCATTTAGCCCTTTGCCGGCTGGAGGTTCCAATGTTTTCGAAGGCTTCTCACCTGCTGTCATGAAGAATCTGGAACCTGGAGGAACAAGTAGCTCATCAATATTCCAGTCATTAGAGAATAAGCCAGCTAGTGCAGAAGTGAGTGTCCCAACTGTTCATCCACATTCTAGTCAGATGGCTAGGACAATTCTAGAGCACCTTGAGAGGAACCCACCCACTCCTAAACAAAAGTCTGCTGAGTTAAAGCTAGCCACCTCGTGGAAAAAACCCCAGTCTTCCACTGTTCCCACTGACATGCCAAAGGATCAGAGTAGTTCACTGCATTTAGGAGGATTTGATTCTTGTAGGAACACGGATCAAGGTGAGAAGAAAAATTCTGCTCAGTGGAATGAAGGTAGAGTGAACACTTTTTTTAAGGCTCCTCGACAGGAGAATATTAAAGAAACTAAGGATTCTGTGAATGGAACCACTTCAGCTTCTAATGTAAAAGATGGCAGCATGGTTATGGTATTCAGTGACAATGTAGGCCCTTCTGAGGATTTCAGGAACACTCTATTTTCTCAAATCAAGGGCCGACATGAGGTATTTCTAATCTCTTTAAATTGTAGCTTCTTTGTGAACATGAATGCTTTCCCTCAAGTTTTTGGCCCCCATGATCTAGGACTATTGAATGGAAATAAACATGGTATACAATCTTGAGATGGCCATCTCATCTCCAACCTTATGTGCTTGAAGTAGGTGATGATTTCAATCAGCCTTCCCTTTTCAAACCCTGGTGGTTTCATGTCTGGGAATGAAATAGCAGGACAAGTCTTAGGTAATTAAAATGTTAAAATATTGTCTTAGCCAGTATTGGATTAGTGCTGATCAGCAATGCATAGACAAACCAATAAAGAGTAAACTGATAATATAGTTGATTAAGCATGTATCCTAAACTCTCCAACAAGAATTTTCTTGTTCTAGTTACAAACAATTTTTAGCCAATAAAGGGTGAACTGATAATATAGTTGATTAAATATAGTCTTTTGTGGGACTATGAGCAGAAAATGTGTCCTTAAACGTCCATGCACACACATTCACTGTGTGCACAAGGGTTTTGTTATATCACCTTGATGAGAAATTTGGTCTCTGATTTATGAGATAAAAAGGGAAAATTGCAAATTCTTCAGGGTTTGTAAAGTGATTCCTTGGATACCAATCTGATTCTCTTGTTGGTTCCTTTTTATGCATTGTTTGAGATTGACCCTTAATTATCGTCTTGATTGCTCATTTGCTATCTCTCTCTCTCTCTCTCTCTCACTCTCACATCTTTTTCCCTTCTTTCGTTTTTGAATTTTTATTTTTTTTAGATGCAATTACTAGAGAATCTGATTTACTTTATTTTTGCAATTAAAAAATTTCTTTATTATACATCGTTAAATCTTGTTTAATTTGTATTGGACGGCTGATATTTGTAATCACAAATAACGTTGTTCATTGGCACACATAAATACGCTATTGGAAATGGCAATTCCCTGGCTTGACTTGGGTTGAATTGGTGTTCTAGTTATTTTTCTTTTTGTTAGTGTTTACAACTTCATGGATTTACTCGAAATAAATGTCACTAATCTAATTATATTGCAGAGTGATGCAAAGATTGTTTTGAATGCTGCTGATAGTGAGGTGCCAAACTTAAGGAAGCCTCCATCACACTCTTCGGGGAATAAACCAGTTTTGTCTTCCATTTCTATTGGCAAGCCTGGTCAGAACTGGACATTTTCTTCTGACAGTAGCACTGGGTTTACATTTCCTGTTTCTACATCTTCTGGTGTATCCTCTGAGCCTCCAACGCCAACCATCATTCCGTCATTCTCATCTAGTGGCCTGCAACAGCAAAATGAGGGAGGTGCAATTCCTTCATACAGTTTTGGCTTGAAAAAGTCTACTCCTGCCGTTGTATTTTCTTTCCCTTCCACAAGTGGTACCTCTCCTCTTGATGGTGCTTCAGATGTTAAGTTCAACTTCGGATCAGACGAGACAAGAAGGATATCTTTCAGTTCCATAGGGAAGGATGCCGTGTGCTATTAAAGATTAAAGATTAAAGAAAACAGAAGACGATGACATGCTTGATTATTTTTCATTTTACTTTATATAGTGAGATTTTGATAAGCCTTGTTTGTAAGAAAGAAAGAATTATGGTAAGATTTGTTGTCGTGTCTTGGTCACATTGTCCCTTGAGATGAAAGAATTAAGCCCATTTGATAACAGCCCATCTAAGCCCAAAAGCATTCGGACCCTGTGCCTCTCTGGTCAATAATGAATAGCTGAATAATGAAGGTAGGACCAATGCTGTCCGTGTCCATTTGTGTGCTCTTTTAGTCATAGATGGAAATTAGAAGGGAACACATGTGTACGATAGCTTCGTGGCTCAATTTGTTTCACACATTAGAGAATTTATATCAAAGGCAGGTGAGGAGGGGAACATGAACATGAACATGATGCCATAAGAATCAGCATCACAAGAACTTATCCCAAATTTCAAGCCCTATGTGGTGGACCCCCCACCTTAATAGAGATCACCACATCAAATTCCTTGAAGGGCAAGGGTGGGGGGGTCCACATTGTAGAGGACACCAACATTCCAATTCACACAATTCCAAAGCTAAAAAAGTGAATGCGGAAGGGGAGGGGGGGTTTGGGGTAGAAAAGTGGAGTCAGAAAGAAGTGAAATGACATTAAAATGAAATTGAATGCGTTTGGCAATCCACACAGACATGAATTTGACGTTTCAGATTCTAATGTCAGAATTTGATTCTTGCAGAACAACAGCAGCAGCCCAGCCGTCCGTATTACTACAGCCCACCACACCACACCCCATGTACTACTATTTCCCTTTTTCTTCCTTTTTTTTTTTATATATTTTTTTATTTTATTTTAAACAATATATCCCAAAACCAATTAACGTAAATGGATTCATTTGCCAGCTTGTGTGTGATCTACTACAATCCCGAGGTCATTCAATCATTATTCGTTTATACATAACTTCTCTCTCCTCTCCTGCAAGTTGGATTGATCCAACGGTTTTAAGTTATCCTATAGTAACCAGTAGCTATATGATTAGTTTGATTGTTGGAAATTTGGAATTGTATTCCAACCAAAGGCTTCAACTTAACTAGTTTTAGTCCACAAGTTCTCTTAAGTGGGCAGAAAAAACCAAAGCAACAATAATAATTTAGCGGAAAAGGTGATATTGAATTATTCACACACTGGAGTGTGGAGGCCACATCCCCACTTCATTTCACAGTCCCACGATAACATTTTTGAGGTCATTATTAATATGTATATATATGAGAAAATACTATCCTGAAATTTAATTAATTAAATAAATAAAGAAAAAAGCAATTAGTGATCACCATAATGAAAGTGTAAAAAAAAAAAAAAAAAAAAAAAAAAACCATTGACCTGATCAGTCAGACATTCAATAATATCAAAAGATCTAAGCAATCTGAAAAAGTGTTAAATGTAGCTTTAGTGCTTTAACATTGGAGGAGTCTGATCTGGATATGTTGAGAGATCATGAGATTGGATTAATGGCAGGAGCCAGCCTAAATGGTGGTCCATAAACAACTTTTCAAAGGGAGGGTCTCGTGTTTTTTTATATCAAATTTATTGGATGCTTGCTTTCTATGCTTAGACAGACAAATAGACAATGTCTTTTCTTAGATATTTACTTTTGAAACAAATTCATTCATTTCAATATTCAATAGATTCTGGTAAAGCTGGAAACTGTTCACGTATATTAGTGTAATAAGTTTGTTCAACAGATATCGGAAGATGTGATATTTCATCCAACTTATTACCATCTTTTCTTCAATCCTATGAAAATTTTCACCTAATATATTAATGCTGCATATTGAACACCAGGTAATTGCATATCTAAAAGTAGACAGCATCTTTGTCATTGTTTCACCAGATGTTAGGTTTTTTTTTTGGGTAATAGCTTGTACTCTAGCAACCCAATATATTAATTGCTTTAGAGAGAGCTATACGATAGTATTCATATAAAACATGTGACTATTATTTCAATATTTTGGTAACGACTCTAATACTCTTCATAGTTCAAACCCTTTTTGTATTTTTCTTAATTTCTTAGAGCATCCTCCCGTACTCTTAAACAAAGTATAGACTCCAAAATAGAGTATTATACGCTCTCACCATACTTTAAAGATGGAATATGTATAGAATATTACCTTTTAGGATTCCAATTTGGAGATAGGGATAAAGATATGGTGGGAGATGCTCTTACGGTGTTAAAGAAAACTTAAACACCTAGGAGAAGATTTACTGGAGCATCTAAATAGTGCCTCTTGGTGTTCAACCAAAAAAAAAAAAAAAATTGTATAAGAGAGGGAAAAATAAGGGTTTAATATTAATTGGTTACGGGTAATATATATATATGTTTATTATTGTCAATATAACTATAATAAGTGCAGGGAGACATCTCATAGTTTTGAGAGTCGACTCGTTTTGATTATGGAAATAAGACATTCGGACGGTGCTTTAGCATTTGATATCAATAGGTCCCGAAAGCCACCACTAACCCGGTAAATAAGACATTCGGACGGTGCTTTAGCATTTGATATCAATAGGTCCCGAAAGCCACCACTAACCTGGTTGGTTTCAGACTTAAAAAAAAAAAGAGGTATATATGTGACCGTTAGCTTTTGCTTCTCTTACAAAACAACTAATTATCTTCATCATACAAGATTAGTTGTATGAAGAACTTTTCTTCCATAGGCTTATAAAATTTAAACATTAATTGAGAAGAAATCCGTTGTTTATATATATAGGTAAAGTTGTGTTGAGTCATTGCCGAATAGACCATAAAACAAACACAAAAATAAGGAATGATGAGATGGAAGAAAATAATCAAATCCAATCACGCATAACACAAAATTTTTTATGTTGAAACCCAAGAACTGAGAAAAACTACAACCGTCTAGACGACAAGAGAAAGTTCCACTATGTAGTAAAATATTACAACCACATACTCAGGATTCTCTCTCTAAAATACCCCAAACCCGATTACACTCAATGCCCACTTTCTTGAGATCTCTCTAGTATTTACTATTTTGCTTCACACATAATAACCTAGTTATTATGGTATATTTATATGAGTTACATGGAGTTTAAACCTACAAGGAAATCTATCTCATATACATATAAGACTTACTTATAAATACTATTTCCTTTTTTGACAAGTCTTCTTATAAAAAGGAATCTTTTTTCTTCAAGCACGAGAAGTTCCAAAAACAAAATACTTCATTTTCTACTAATATTTCCTAATTCACACATGCTCATGATTGAATACAGTTTGGATCACGGTTGGCCACCCGCTCTCTACCTATATTGTTGAAATCACCTGAAATTACATCGTTCAAAAAACCGCGATCCATGCGTTGCATCACCCAAAACCGCTGTCCTCATCGCTGTGGAATGCGCAAATCCTTGGAATAAGACCGCTGTCCTTGCCGATGTGCATTGCACAGCGCAAGGCACAATGCTGCTGTCTCTAAGGCACAACGCTCCCTAGACCGCTGTCTGATGCACAGTGCTAGGGACAACGCCAATCCATTTCAGTCCTTCATACGATCTCATACTTCTAAATGTTTTTATATCTCCAAGAAGTCTCCGCATTGGTTGAATTTAGTTTGGTAACCATTGGAAATTCGAGCCATACCAATAAGAAGATAAAACCTAAATTATGATCAGAGTTATGAAATAGATAATACATTATATTATTATTAATATTTTTTTTAGAACAGCAAAAAATTTTTAGAAGGCACAAAGCTAGGAAACACCAGGAAAGCCAAGATAATACATTATATTGAGTGACAAAAATCGGTATTTGTTGATGTACATATGTTAGAGAATCGAAACTAAGAACTCATCTGACCAGTAATGAGCTAAAAGCTAGTATTAAGAATGGATGATTATACTTGACCCAACCTTTTATCTCAAATAATGTATATATACCTTTTGCTCTTTTTTGAGAACGAAAATTAACGTGACATTTTTTTTATTTTTTTATTTTTTTTTATTTTTTAAAATCAAGTCTAACTTTGATACAGTCTGTTACAATCAAAGATATACAACCTAATGAGATATTTGTTCATAATTGGGTGAGTGATCCATCCTTCTTATAAGCACAAATATACTCTTTTTAATTAACCAATCTATATATGTAGGACTCTACTAAGACCTCTTTCAATTCATTGTCAAATATGATCCTAATACACAATTGTTATGTCATCTATATATTGATTAGCATATGGGAAAATTGACGCTAGATATAACCCAAATCTATGGTTCCATCCCCTTTGAACTTAAAGGATTACGATTTGTGAGTGAATACATTCTATTAGAATAACATGAAACGAGTTAGTAATTTTACGTTTAAAAAAATATATTTCGGTTCTTTCGATATATATATATATATATATATTGGTGCCTATCGAAAGTATATTTCGAGTATTCAAGATGTCATCGGTAAAGTCAATATCTCGTCAATAATGTTATACATCCTACATCCTACCTCTTGTCTCACACTGATCCCAACCTAGCTATAATGTTATGATAATTGGTAAATGGATACATATTATTGATGATTTAATTCACTTACTAGATGCATGAGTTTTCCGTATCTTAAAAAGATTGGGATCAATGTGAGATATAAAGATGAGATGTTAGCATTACTCATATCTCATATATAAATGATGAGATGAGGTTGGTCCGGTGGTAAACTCTACACATACACCTACACCATAAGATTACAAGTTCGAGTCCTGCTTACTTCCCCAAAAACCTCGAATTTATGTAATAGTGTAATATTTCATATCTCATGTATAGATTAGAGAGTTAATTTCTTACTACTCAATTTATTTAAAACAAAATTGTTGACATTAAAGTCATCATTTCATGGACTAACTCATTGCATGTGGTCTTTAAGTCGTATAAAATGAGAAAATCCAACCTAAAGCCAAAGTAAGATTAAGTGTTGAAATGTTATTATTATTTTTTAAAATTATTAAGAATGGATGACATAGCCATATAACATTATATTTATTTAAATATCAATCAAATGTTTAATAACTATATATATATATATTGAACAATTATAAATAATAATTCAGAGTTTTAAGCTAGGGAACCCAAACCCACAATTTCAATGGTGGAGGTGTGGAGGATATATTACTGGGTCAATCTCATATCGTCATAACTTTCTATATATCTTTTCTCTCTAATCTTCTCCTAATAAATTAATGCGATAAAAACCCTAAACAAACGTGAACCCTAAATCATGCCTACACAAACAATTTTTTTGAAAAGCATGCCTACACAAACAATTAAAAGCCTTGCCTCATTTATTATAGGATTCAATTGTTATGTACTCTTTTGATTTGCATATACTATAAAATCTCGATAAATGAACGTTCAATAAATTAATAACCCCGCTTAAATAATACAATCCTTCGGTCCTGACTTAAACTAATGTACTAAATTAATAACCTCGCTAAATGCATAAGATAATAATGTTTTTTGAAAAATTTTAGTGTCCAACGAATATATACATATATTAATAATTGATTAAATACACAAAATATATCTTTCTAAAAAATATATATACATAAAAGAAATAACGCCGAAAAATTCATAATACATATTAATGAAATTTTAACTAGACAATTTTATTTTCTCAATTCAAATCTTTCTTAAAATATGCATATAAAGTTGTTTGCTTTTTCTTTGTACTGAAACCAAATTCAGTCTTATCCTTAATAACACCACATTTGATATATATTTTTTCATTTGTAGTAATTTGTTATTTAATGTTATTACTGTTTGAAAGACCTCCTTTAAAGAAACACTTGGTAAAACACAACTACACCATGATCATCGATAAGAGTATTTATTACCTTTTGAATAATTCCTCAACAGTAGGTGATTCCATCATAATATCATTTTCACTAGGATAATTTAAAAGGTGATCAACATTCATCACATTTCTATAGTAGAGACTACAAATGATTTTGTATTATCCATGTACTTATTAATTTTTATGTATATACATAAGTATGTTATTAACTTTTATGTATGTATATTAATTTTTGAGTTTCTATTTATGAACTTTGATTTATAAGTCATGTATGTATCTTGGTCAGAATTATATATAGTACATATACAAGTAGTTAAAACATAAAACTCTTTTTAAATTAATAATCGATAAATTAAAAAATTATTTATTTATTGAAATAAAGAAATAACCTTTATAAAATAATAATTTTCTTTGGTCCCAACAATATTATTTTTTAGGGGTTTTACCGTATGTAAACATGCATAGACAGCTTGTTTTCTATCCCTAGGATCACTCTCTTCATTGAAAAAATTCTAACATATTAGGTGATGTTTAAAAAGAATTAATGGATCCTAATTGAACATAAATAAACCATTTATGCAACTTACGACAATATTTATTATCACATTGATCAGATGTGTTTCAATTAAAAGCCTACAAATCTAAAAGTAATTTGAAATTTATTTAGTCATTATATTCAAGACTTGGAATAGACAAAGATTGACAACAAAGTAGCTTGCTTACTTGAAAACCAGTAAATTCATGATAACGTACATCCGCTAATTAAACAACATGAGACAAATAACACTGAATCAGGATATGGATTCTTGTCCTTAAAACGACACATTGAAGTCATGAAGTCTTCATGAAGTTGAGACTTTCATTGAACTGGTCTTGAAAACTCAAGACACTATATGATCATCACTTGTTCAGCAATGTAGCCCTTGGCATGAAGCGCTTCTCTGAAGCCTGCACCAATATAAAGATAAATAATGAAAAAACAACTAAACCAAGATGTGTATGTATTGCATCCTCATAAATGACAAGCCTTTGATTTAATTTTCTTCATCTAATTAGTATACAAGAGCATGAATTGAATGTAATCTAGATTTTCTCATCAACATGAAGCAAATATTTAATTATCAAATAAGTACTTACATCATCTACCTTAGCTTGATTGTTGCTCTCCAGCATCAGTCCAAAATGAATATGAGGGAAGTGTGCCCACTACCAATTAATTAACATTAACAATGTAAGTTAATACCCACCAAAAAAGAAAAGAAGTGAAATCAAGATATGTAGTATACTTACATTCTTGGCAGCAGTACTGAATGCTTCTCTGTGGCTGATATCTGGATTGTTGGCCTTGATCCTCTGAATCTCCTCTCTACATAATTAGAATTTTTTTACTTAGACAAAAAAAAAAAAACAATTACATAGACTCAAAAAATATGAAACATTAAAGAGACTGATTATAATTTCATTACTTTATGAATTGATTATAAGCAGAAGGTACTCGCTGCCTCTTCTCGGGAGCTGAACATAAAAATTAATACCACATAAGTCGTACATAAAATTTAACCACATACATAGAAAAAAACAAAAAAAAAAAAGAAACCTGAATTTAAAACACTGATGGTAACTAAAAAGCATGAAACACAAAATGAAGAAAAAGATATTGAATTATTAGAGTAAGTGGGTGCTTACGTCGATTGACGATCCTTTCCTCAGTGACATTGTTAGTTGGAGCTCGCATTGGCATCTTGTTGATGCCTTTGGAGGAGGATCCCAAGTGATCGATTCTGTACTCTGGCATGCTGTGACTTGGGGTCTGTACATACATTTTATATTTGAAATTTTAATATAATTCTCCATCAGCCAACAACAATCAGGGTTCAAAACTTGCCCTTTTAGTGCTTTTAATATTAACTAATTACTATCCAGAAAAAAGAAAAGAAAAAAGAAGAAGCATATTATATACCATATCAATATGATATGTTGACAATCAATAATAGGAGAGAGAGAGAGAGAGAAGAGAAGAGAAGAAAGTTGAAATGATGTTTTGTGATAGAGAATTGAAGTGACTCAATCGGTTCAGATAATTGTATATATATATAGTATCAAATATAACTGAATTAAACGCAGAAGCTTATAAAACCCAGATGGACAGTTGTTCAAACAATGCTCGAAAAACCCCTTTAGTTTTGGTTGTTTTGTTTCGACAGTAGAGGACAAAGGTCAAGAAAAGAAATCATTAAACCTAGAGAAGCCTAACATTCATGTCTATCAATCAAATCAAGGCAAGATTCTCGTAAAAGCAACAGCTCCAGAAAGTAAAGAAAAAAAAAAACCCTAGAAGAGAGAAAATGCTGAGCTGTAATGAGTCAAGACAGGCCCTGACGCATATTGCAACTGTGGCCGCAAAACCCAGTTGATCTACAAAAAGCAAACCACATAGGTTTTTTTGGTTATGGCGGCTACTATGGCTATGATCAGTATCATAACTACTTCAGAGTTCAGAGAAATTGAAAACAAAACGCTTTGAAATACTCGATCTGTGTCTTGAAAACTTCGATTTCTCAAAAGAAGTAACCCTATATTTCCGAGGCTATAAACCCCCTTAAAATAAGCTGAACAGTGTTATTATTATTATTATTATTATATTATAATTAAGTAAAGACAATATCACCTGAACATCTTGCCATGAAAGTGACTGAAAGGCAGCTGCCATGTTCACGGACCACAGATTGGTGCAGTGCCCGCATCGGACGGTTACTATATCGAACAAGTTGCTACAAGGAACACTCACCTGCTCATTCAATTATATCAAACTCATGAGCTAGAATTCTAAAATAAAACAGAGAAAGATGAAAGAGAAAAACATTCTAGATCAGAAAAACTAATTTTGAGAATCGGGTTCTGTTTGTGATCTTCTTAAACCTAGCTAGATTGGGTGTGCATGGTGGGTTTCATCAAACGGTTTTAGTGGTTTTGGACAACACAGCACCAAATCATCAAAGTGGTCCTCGAAATTTGATCATCCAAGTCTTGTTTTGACGTTAAAACACTCTCTAGCTATTTAGCTTTGGAATCTATACCAATTAAACAAATAATGTTTCTCTATCTCTCAGAGAGAGAGAGGGGGAGAGAGAGAGAGAGAGAGAGAGAGAGAGTCTGTGGTCGTTAGCACCTCTGGACCTTATATTCTGGTTATGACTTTTTCTTGACTGCAAAAGAAGAAGAGAAAAAGAAAGTCCAAACGATGGAGACCTGACTGTAAGGTCGAAAATCAAGAAATTTAGTAAAATCCATAACACGAGCTACTGATGAAAGAAGCGAAGACTAGCTTTTATCAGGATCTAAAGTGTTATTTTCTAGTTATGTGTACATATATATACATGATGATTTGAAAAAAGCAAGATCTTATTAAAGTAAATAGAGTTGTGAGACATAGATACCGCAAGAACTATGTTGCAAAAGTTGCAGGGGATGTAGCAGAGTTGCTCAGGCGCAACATCGATGCAGCTCGACATCTCTTTCTTTCACCCAACTAATTTAATCAATCTATCAACTAAAAACCAAAAAACTCCTTAAACCAAAAAGAGTAAGAGGAAGAGGAAGAGGAAGAGGAAGAGAGCTCAAACACACTTGCAAATTGCAAATTGCAAATTGAGAGAAAAAAACACCAAGAGGAAGAAGGAGATGAAGAAATGAAGGCAAGATTGAGAGAAAAGGCTTTTAGTACTATCTCTCTCTCTCTCTCTCTATTTTTCTATACTCTTTGCTTTGAAACTGGGTTATGTATCACGACAGTAGAATATTAAACCCTTTATATATAGGAAGAGAGAGAGTAATCAAAATGGAAAAAAAAAAAAAAAGGTAAGAGTAAGCCAGTAAGGTAAGCAAATGCAATTACTAAATTAATCATTATTAAAAAAAAAAGGTGGGTTTATTAGTAGTGCCCACAGCAGGCAGCAAATGCTGGGGCCTGGCCTGCTATAATGGGGTAAAGAGGGATAGATAGATAGGTTTGAGTGGATTCTATGGAAAACCGGGTTTTGAATCGTAGAGCGGTTCAGGTTCAGGTTTAGGTTAATGTTTCAGGTAGGCTATTACTATTAGGCAGATTACAGGTTTAGGGTTCGAAGAGATCAGAGAAAGAAGATGAGGGAGGAGAGTTTTTGGCAGCACTAACATTAGCATTATCTGTCCAGATTTATTTTGTTTTTATAGTATCCATCCATTTTATTATTATGAATTGAATGTGACCACTCCCGATCACCCTCTGCTACAGTGCTACATCACAGCGGACTAAGGGGGCGATTTTTTTACTCTTTTTCTTTTATTTTATCAAAAACTTTTCAACTCTATGAACACAACCCAATTAGAAGCATAAACCTTATTATTTTAATATTCCCTTAATTAATTGTCCTCTACTTGGATTATCACATGATTTTCAGTCATAATTAGGTATTTATACGAAATTAGAAATGCTAGCTAGGTAGCTATATCATATATGTAGTTTATAGATTTTCAATTTTTCATAAATACAAACACATCATAATAGGCATATACACTCAAATGAGCTTGTTAGCAATGCTGATACAGTAATTCTTTCTCAATTAATGTAAGTATCCGATTCCACCGGGGGCAATTAATGATATTAAGATAAAACATCACTTTGCTGTAATGATTTTTTAAATTTGGTTTTTACTTGAAAGATAATTTTTTTCATTTTTATACAGATACCCTTTTAGTGATATTTTGTGAAATAAAAATAAAAACTATATGCATGTGTTTTTTATTCAATTTAGTGATAGTTTTGTAGTTAAGAGAACCAACAATCAAATTTAGAGGTGTGACTACATTTAGCTAGCTAGCTAGCTTTTCAATCAATACTCAATAGGAAGGTTTTTTTTTTTTTTTTTTTAGCTGTTGATCATTGTGAGGATTAGGTTCTTAATTTTACAATGGCATACTGTATATATATAATTATTACATCATTATAATATTATAAGAGAATTTCAAGTAATATAAAGTCACATTTAATTGAAAAGAGAAGGATATATAGTGAAATGGAATAAACCAGGAATATCTTAATTAATTCACAAATCATATATATATATAGTATGATACCAACTCATACCATAAACTCAGATTAAATTAAAATCAGGAATGAGTACTTCCACTGTCTTAAAAAGAGAAACATTATATTGCCTAGTAAGAGTACCGTTCAATTAATTAAATTAAGAAATCTTGATTAAATTGAATAATTAATTAGAAGTAGTGAAGAAGACAAAAGACAATAAAAGCAGGGTAGAGAAAGATGAGAAAAAAAATGACATTATTAGGATCTGTTGCTTGTCGAGTTAGCCAACTTGATAAGGGAGTGAGCAATGCTGCTTTGGGTTTGGTCCCTTTCCATGTCTGGTGTCATAAATAGTCTTCAAACCTAGAAAATATGTACACTTCATATACCACCCCTACTTTTGAAAATTTTGTTGCCCTACATTATTATCATTCTTCATCTATGTTTATATTTCATATACGGTAATGTTATTAAACTTAAAAAAATTAATCTCGAAAATCAACCGGAACGATGGACAAGTAATTTGTCATTATCGTATAAATTAAGAAATGATGCGGTAAATGACATAATAATAACAAATCACTTAATTGTCACATCATCAGGTTAAATTTTGGGATAATTATTTTCATATTGTATAAGATTATTGTTTTTTGATAATAAAGAAAACATTACACAATAGAACAAACGGAAAAAGAGCTAGGATCCAGCCACAGATACTCCCTAACTGAGGAGAAGGCAATCGAAGTTAGATTATGTGTCAAGGAGTTTCCCAATTTAGAGGAGGCTTGACACTTACAAATTCCGACTTCAGAAAACAACGCCTTAATGTCATTGACAATAAAGAAAGAATCCCCTAAGATAGGAACTGGACAGGCCAGTGCAGTTGCAACAGAAGAGGAAGAACATTCGACAATTGAAACAGGGAGGTTGTAGAATTTGGCAAGCATGAGCCCTTTGCGAAGCGCCAAGAGTTGGCCAACCTCCGAAGAAAAAGAACCCACCATGCTAACAGAGCGGGCAGCGGGCATTTTATCTTTGGAGTCCCGAATTGTAGCCTTCTCGCCAATCCTCGAGGACTGTCTACAGAAGGCAGCACCAAAGTTAAGCTTCAGGCAACCAAGGGGAGGAGCAACCCAATCAGAGGAGGGCTTACTAGTGGAAGAGGTAGAAAGAGGTGATAGGACCTGATTAGAATTCCTAAACTTCGCCAGCAGATCAGCAGCCCATAAGGATGGTCATTTTCCCTCGGGGCCCTAAGTCCCCGCTCCCCATCCCCATTTAGGGGAAATTTTTTGAAAAAAAAATGGGAAAATGGGAGGGGATGGGGATGAAAATCATCCCCAAATTAAAATGGGGATGGGGGGACCCCTCCCCATCCCCATTTCCCCATTTTCCCCACAAATTCATGGAGATGGGGATGGGGATGGGGATGGGGATGGGGGTAAGTGCCCCCATCCCCATTTTCCCATTTCCCCATTTCCACCCAAATATAATATAAAATATATTAATATATTAATATATTTTTATTTTTATTTTTATTTTTTCAATATTTTTATTCTTACTAACTATATATATATCTTTATATATGTAATTTTTGTATTTGATAATATTTTGTATTTCAATTTAATAAATTATAGGGAAAATAGGGGAATGGGGAAACGGGGGACTAAGGGGAAATGGGGAAAAACGGGGAAATGGGGATGGGGTGGGGGGACTTCCCCCCAAAACTACCCCATCTCCATTGGGGATGGGGATGGGGGTAAGTGCCCCCATCCCCATTTTCCCATTTTCCCATTTCCCCATTTCCCCCTAAATATAATAAAAAATATATTAATATATTAATATATTTTTATTTTTATTTTTTCAATATTTTTATTCTTACTAACTATATATATATCTTTATATATGTAATTTTTGTATTTGATAATATTTTGTATTTCAATTTAATGGATTGTGTATTTTTTTTATTAT